>JAVJIX010000286.1:260000-265000 GCA_036785185.1 Paratrypauchen microcephalus | reverse complement strand
GCCCGGGTGGTACTCTGCCATGGCCCAGGGCCAGGCCATGTCCACCCTGGTGCGGGCATACCTGCTGACTAAAGACCAGACCTACCTGAACTCTGCCCTCAGAGCAGTGGGGCCCTACAAGGTGCCCTCTGCGCAGCACGGGGTCAAAGCAGTCTTCATGAACAAGTATGACTGGTACGAGGAGTACCCCACCACCCCCAGCTCGTTTGTGCTAAACGGCTTCATCTATTCTCTGCTGGGGCTGTACGATGTGACAGAGACGGCCGGGGAGAGGGGGGCCGAGGCAGCGCAGCTCTTCAGCAGAGGCATGGACTCTCTGAAGGCCATGCTCCCTCTGTACGACACAGGCTCAGGCAGCATCTACGACCTGAGACACTTTATCTTAGGCACAGCCCCCAACCTGGCACGCTGGGACTACCACACCACACACATCAACCAGCTGCAGCTGCTCGCCTCCATCGACACCGCCCCCATCTTCAAGGACGTGGTCCGCCGATGGAAAGGCTATTTAAAAGGGATCCGGGCCAAGCACAACTAGACTGTCCTCCAGAGAGCAGACAGCAGGGGGCGCACTGCTCCTGACGCAGACACAGCCAATCAGAGCTGGGCTTTGTACGGGGACAGAGTGTCTTCTGTGAGACTATGGGAGGGCATCAGCATCACAGCAGATTTCATTTGGTTTGCGGTGATGTTTCAGAGTGTATTTTTTACAAATGAAAACGATATTTACATAGATGATTAAAATCAGGAGAATTGTAAATAAGAGAGTAAATTATGAAGTATCAGTAGGAGATTGTTGCCAAAAATCCTCTAACGAAATACTTTGATTTTCCTGGTTTTGTTGTCATTGCCCCCGACCCCTCGGCACACGCCCCGGCACACGCCCCGGCACACGCCCCGGCACACGCCCCGGCACACGCCCCGGCTCACGCCCCGGCACACGCCCCGGCTCACGCCCCGGCTCACGCCCCGGCTCACGCCCCGGCACACGCCCCGGCACACGCCCCGGCACACGCCCCGGCTCACGCCCCGGCACACGCCCCGGCACACGCCCCGGCACACGCCCCGGCACACGCCCCGGCACACGCCCCGGCACACGCCCCGGCTCACGCCCCGGCTCACGCCCCGGCACACGCCCCGGCACACGCCCCGGCACACGCCCCGGCTCACGCCCCGGCTCACGCCCGGCTCACGCCCCGGCACACGCCCCGGCACACGCCCCGGCACACGCCCCGGCACACGCCCCGGCTCACGCCCCGGCTCACGCCCGGCTCACGCCCCGGCACACGCCCCGGCACACGCCCCGGCACACGCCCCGGCACACGCCCCGGCTCACGCCCCGGCACACGCCCCGGCACACGCCCCGGCTCACAGAACAGTGAGTGTTTAGCCTGGTCCCACAGAGCAGCTCCGGTGTCTTCAGGGCTGCTTTATGAGGACTTGTAGTGTTCTTTAAGGATTAGAGTGAATATGTGTTTACAGTTTGTGTTTAGGTGACGGGAGCAGGTAAAGAATAAAACTGTCACATTCTGTGGACAGAACATTTGGTTTGGACGTTTCTCATGTTTTAGGACAAACTGTGTGATCGTTCTGATCCTGCGACTGTAGCTGAATCCAGCAGAGACGAGAACAGGGACATGTGAGGAAACGCACTTTTAGCTCCGAG
The DNA here is from genome assembly GCA_036785185.1 of Paratrypauchen microcephalus. Taxonomy (NCBI): domain Eukaryota; kingdom Metazoa; phylum Chordata; class Actinopteri; order Gobiiformes; family Gobiidae; genus Paratrypauchen; species Paratrypauchen microcephalus. The sequence goes on along the minus strand of JAVJIX010000286.1, from coordinate 263,334 downwards.
GTGTAAACGCAAAAACAAAACTCAGTCATGTAGAAAAGTTTATTTAGGGAAAAATGATGTAGTTTAATAATATGCAGTAAATCCATCTGATCTGGTTGAAATACAGAACATTAATGACGCACATGCACAAGGCCAATACAAAATAATGAGATCTGATTTTGTTGTGAAATCGGATCGTCATAAACACCCGGCGACTCTTTGAACTGGTGGAATATTTAGAGGAGCCGTTTTATTTGGAAGACCAAGTACAGTGAATTTTAAACTAACTCTTAAACCTGTATGTTTTTTTAGTTTACCTCTTTTTGCATAATCAATTCTTGTTAAAACCTTAAAATGAGAAGGAAATCAGATACAACTGTTTACGTATCTTTTAAGAATGGGATAATTCCAGAAATCAAACTGAAAATAATTCAAAGCCGAGAATATGAGGGGGCGGAGCATCTCACCTGTCAGTCAAACCCCGTCCTCCAGACACACTAATGTGTGGAGGGTCTGCAGCTCCACCTCTTCACCTCTCCCCCCATCCCCTGTGAATAAGCACCACTACTCACTACACGGCCCCTTAAAGCACCACTACTCACTACACGGCCCCTTTAAGCACCACCACTCACTACACGGCCCCTTAAAGCACCACTACTCACTACACGGCCCCTTAAAGCACCACTACTCACTACACGGCCCCTTTAAGCACCACTACTCACTACACGGCCCCTTTAAGCACCACCACTCACTACACGGCCCCTTAAAGCACCACTACTCACTACACGGCCCCTTTAAGCACCACCACTCACTACACGGCCCCTTTAAGCACCACTCACTACACGGCCCCTTTAAGCACCACTCACTACACGGCCCCTTTAAGCACCACCACTCACTACACGGCCCCTTTAAGCACCACTCACTACACGGCCCCTTTAAGCACCACTCACTACACGGCCCCTTTAAGCACCACTACTCACTACACGGCCCCTTAAAGCACCACTACTCACTACACGGCCCCTTAAAGCACCACTACTCACTACACGGCCCCTTTAAGCACCATTACTCACTACACGGCCCCTTTAAGCACCACTACTCACTACACGGCCCCTCTCTCTACCCTGTACGTGGTTCAGCGTTCTGAGCTCTTCATATGCAATAAAAACTGAGCTTTCAGACTTTTCATAAACATTATTTTCAGAAAGTCTCTGGGGGAAATGAAGGGGAAATGTTCTTCAGCGTCAGGGCTGGGCTCAGGGTTGAGCTCCATCGTCAAACTGATCCAGTTACATTTGAGATGATAAAAAACACAAATATTGTGTTAATTATGTGCATTAAAGGGCCCAAATGATCGATGTTCTAAACTTTCCTCATCACAAACACCTGGAGTTGTGTTTTGTTTCCTTCACACAAACTGTGCAGATGTAACTGGAGTTCTCATCTTCAACTGAAAACAGCCTGTTCCACCTTGTGATGTCATGTGGTAATACAGGAAATGTACATTTGGTTCGTTTCTGCCCTGATACTGAACTAAAGGTAAAAGGAGCTGTTTAATTAGAAAACTACAGCCTCGTGACATCACAAGGTGCAACAGAACATTACTCCTCAACATGTGTGAATGAAACAAAACAATCCCAGGTGTGTTTTTGGGGAGGCTTAAAGCTTAAAGAGTCGTAGTATTGGACCAATAACAACACAGACATTTAATCAGAACCATTTAACACACAAATACACATTTCTTCCAACAAAGTCTTGCGTCTTCCCCTTTAAACCCACCACTGACCATGAGCCGACCGTCTGAAACTATTGGATTTTGATTTGAACTAAATTGAATTGCTCGGCCCAAGTGACTCCAGCCTCACACAAACAGTCGTGTTAAATATAGGAACACGAACAGTCGGTTATAAAGAGTTTAAATCTGAAGTGATGCACACGTGATGCTGACCAAAGTGAAGGACGCAGTGAAACTTGTGGACGCCTGTTTCAGTGATGTGATGGTGAAACATGCTGCAGCTGGTGAATGTGTCAGACCTGGTTTGGTGTTTTGGCGTTCGAGGGAGTCGGCTCTTTAGTTTTGGTTCCAGTTTGAATGCATTTTAATACTGAAACCAACACAAGACGAGAAGCAGAGGAGGCAACACGAGCGAGAGCTTTGATTTTTATTTAGATCCTGTTTAATTTCAGTGGCTAAATAAACCTCTACTTTAAGTTTGAACCATTTTAAAAACATCTGTGTGCCTCTGTGTGGCTTCTGTCATATAAATAAAAAGAGTCTTTTGATGAGCTCTGAAATGAACAGATCGAAAAGACTCGGATCCCACAAAAGAGCCGAAGTCTCATCACTGAACCTGGATCTTCTTTTGGTCATAAATTCACATCAGAGTTGGGTGTACAGGTTTTCCCTGAATGTGTCAGGTTTTATTCAGAGGTGCTAAAATAAAGCTAAATAAAGGCTTCAGACAGAGCAGTGCCTCCAGTTAGCATCACATCCCCAGGGAATGATCAAAGGAGAAGTTCAATTTGTCAACTGGACAAAGTTTGTTGACAAAGCTCTGAGAACGATCAGAGCTTTGTCATTGTAGGACGCGCCTCCCGGCAGCTAGATATAAGCAGGGTCTAACCAGTACAATAACCAGAGCTGACGAAGCCCCTCGGATGAGCGGCGAAACGTTTTCAACCAAACAAACTTTGTCCAGTTGACAAATTGAACTTCTCCTTTGATCATGGATTCTACCTGGACGACTGAGGGACTTTTCACGCATCCCCAGGGAATGTTAATGATGTTTGCAAAGTATCATGTCAGTTGTAGTTCATATTTGTATTTGATTTGAAATAACTGGAGCTCGGTGTGAGGTGTTCAACAGACAAAAGCACAAATGTTTTGAGTAGAAGCTCATGTCTCCATCTCCAGCTTCAGTTCTGTCTCCAGCTTCAGTTCTGTCTCCAGCTTCAGTTCTGTCTCCAGCTTCAGTTCTGTCTCCAGCTTCAGTTCTGTCTCCAGCTTCAGTTCTGTCTCCAGCTTCAGTTCTGTCTCCAGCTTCAGTTCTGTAGAGCTCCTCACTGGGGCCGGCGCCCCCTGCTGGATTTATGCAATAACTGTTTACTGTTGGGGGCTGTGACTGAGACCACAGACTGCTACAAGCACAATGTGCAACTCGCCCTTTTTAGTCCCAGAGTCTTTCTATCTTTGTGCTTTCGAGGCTTTTTCAGATGTCAAAGTAAAAGCATTTTCTTAAACTCTCCGTGTGTTTCTTCCACAGGGCAGAAGATCTGAGCTCTGACAAACCTGCTCCACACTCACTAAACATCTGGAGCAGCACACACACGTTTAGATTAAGACTCACTGAGCTGACCA
>JAVJIX010000286.1:225000-252500 GCA_036785185.1 Paratrypauchen microcephalus | reverse complement strand
CTGGCTGCAGGTTCTGGGGTTTATGAAGTGAGGATTAGGAATGTTCTATCATCAGTAAGAGCAACATGACCTGCACTTTTAGACAGTGGGGAGAGTGCAGTATGAACTTAAGGCCATGAAGGGATTGTCATCATAGTGAATATGTGGAATGGATCTTTCTTTTCCGTGATTCCGCACGGAATTAGCCCCGTCATGCTAAAATAAATGTATATTTAAGTGTTACAGATACAGAAGCACAGTCGGCTGTTCAGGACTTTGCTGCGATGTGAGTTCGTAAAGTGTTTGTGTCTTGAAGCTTTTGCTAATTGAAATGAAAATGAATTACTGCTGTAAAAATAACGATGGAATCTGAATGATCTTGCACAGATAAACAATGGAACTGTCGTTAAATGTATTTTAATAAAGTTATTTTGTGTTCCATTTTCAGATTTAGATGAAGTTAGCATTAGCATTAGCTTTTAGACACAAAGACCTTTAAGCTTCCTCCGCTGAAGTATTTACATCGAAACAAAGGTCTGAACGTGTGGTTCTGTGATTATCCACGTGTTTCTGAGAAGCTGATGAGGCTCATCTCATCTTCTCATCTCTAAACATGTTCATGGAATTTACAATCTAAATCTTATCATACAGTTGCTTTAAAATGTGAAAAACAAAACTAGTTTATAAATGCTTTTCCACAGCTTTCAGAAAACTGCAGTTTTGCCTTCACAACAACTAACAACATCCAGCATGCAACACAACATAAGTTCCTGGTTCACAGAGGATAAAAACACTTATATTGATACAGACAGCACACCGCAGTCTCATTTAGATCACACAAGCTCAGCGTAAAAATCATTAGAGTTTATTTATGAGACCGGGACAGAGCGCAGTCTCCACAGGAGACCTGTCGTCCCTGGTGCAGGTTTTTTAGATTTGGGTTTGATGGAGCGCCCAGAGGAAACCCACCCAGACTCACACTCCCCACAGAAACGCCCAGGTGACTTGGGGTTCGAATACGGAACCTTCTTGCTGTGAAGCATAAGTGCCAACCACCGTGCCAAAACAAATATTGAATCAAGTTCAATATTTGTTTTTTGTTAAATGTAGTTTTACAACCCTCCACCCGGCCTCGCCTGAGATTCCAGAAAAGAACGCTCCCTCCTCTGCATTTGACATTTAAATAATGATTGAGTTCTTTTTGTTCGGGTTACATTAAAAACCACTGAATTCTCAAATCATTTCAGGTGGAGCCCAAAGCTTCCTCCATGTGTTCAGCTCCTACATTAACCAGACCCTCCAGGAATTCGCGATGTTGCGATTTGCAACTTCAACGCAACTTCAGCCAATCCCCGTGAATTCAGGGCGGTGTTGCAATTTTGACCAATCACTGCAACTTTCCCGCAATTTTTACTAATTTTGACCAATCATCGGCGACGTATTGAACGCCGACCAACTTCCTTCTGTGTAGGAGACATAACTGAGATGAGGTGCACGGTGCGTTTGTGTGTGTGTGCGGCAGAGGCGGTGGGTCACGTGAGTGTGGGTGTGTGCACGTACGGAAGTGTGTGCGTGTAAAAGCGCGCGCTCACCTGTCACACAGAGGAGAGAGTCAGGGTTGGGGTGTAGCCGTATTTTTTGTTGACCGCAAACCATTCATTCATCTTTCACGTTAATCTGTTCATCCTGCTGGTTTTCATGAGTTCCATTTCATCCTGCTGCGCTGTCATAACTGTGTGCGCTCTTTTTGTAATAAATGCACAAAACGCATATCTGGATCTCAGCGTATCTGTCACCACAGCCTCCTCTTTGCGCGTCACAAATCTGCGAGCCACAGGACCCAACCTCATATTCTCGGCGGCTAAAAGGTTTGAGTTTGGAAGCCGCAACATTCCGCTTTACTTCTGTGTGACAAAACGACACTGTGGCCGTGTCCCAGTTCCCAGAGCGCACAGCTCGGAGCGCGGCCCGAAGGGGGCTCAGACTGCAGTCAAGGAGGTGCACACTTGCTCAGCCCCGACTGCAGTCCGCGGACCGCTTAACGACTGCGGTCTTCGGACCGCGTGTTAACTGCGCATGGGACAAAAAAGAAGTGGGACAGCAGTCGTCGCGCCGGTGTTCTGTCGAAATGTGTGACGCACATGCCCTTCGGGCCACGCTCCGAGCTGTGCACTCTGGGAACTGGGACACGACTTCTAATGGCAAAGAAACATGTCTGCGGCGCCATTTGCCCACAAAAATAACAGCAAAAGACCGAAACAGTTCCCCTCCTAGTAGTCATTTATTTTGGATGTTGGTAAGGTTGTTTTAGGACCATATCTGTGATCTCTGTGTCTTTGTATAATTCTTTGTCAGTAATAACTCAGTATTCAAAATATTACTCAATTTTAATTACAAAAAGCGAAAATCGCAACTATTTATCGCAACTTTCACTTCCTCCCGCAACAAAATCGCAACAAAAACCTTAAAAGCACCGCAACTTTCATCACAACTTTTTGGAAAAGCTCCCGCAAATTCAGGCATTTTAGCCCGAAACAATCACAAAAAATGCCCGTGAAATCCTGGGGGGTCTGATTAAAGCTCCGTAATTACACTGAAGGGACTTTTTAGAATAAACAGAGCTGCACTTGTGTTTTGTTTCTTTCCCACATGTTTAAGTCTTTATTAGTCTGTATTATTTAGTCTGTCTACATCTCCAATGCTCAAAATACTCCACCTTGTGATGTCATGAAGTGGTAGTTTTTTTTTAGCTCCTTTTACCTTTTGTCCAGTAGAGATTGGTAATTCCACAGTTGAAATAATCTAAATAATTGTAGTGATGGTGTATGAAGGTTCCAGACACAGTGAACACACGACAACAGAGCGAAGAACACAACCTGAACACTTTGTGTGTTAAACATGAGTGAAACAAAACATCCACTCACATTTAACAAAGATCAGAAAATACTGTAATACTTTAAAGGTCCCATGACATGGTACTTCTTTATATGGCTCCTTAATGGTTCCCTAATACTGTCAGTGTTGTATAGTAACGAAGTAATAATACTTCACTACTGTACTTAAGTACATTTTGGGAGACTTTGTACTTTACTTGAGTTTTTAAAAAAATGATAACTTTTACTTTTACTTCACTACATTTCTGAATTTAATTGCATACTTTTACTCCGATACATTTTCAATGTGCCGTTTAGTTACTCGTTACAAAAAAACCTCTACTGACTGAAGGAAGTCAGGACGTGCCTGGGCTTGTTCTGCACATGTTCAGCCTACACCTGTTGGTTTCATGCAGCTCGTTTAATCAACATCCCCACACAACCCAGATGTTTTAAGACAAGAACATTTACTACACGTCATTAGTGCTGCCGTACCATAATTATTCAATTACAAATAACGTATTTTGTGCCTGCATTTACTTGCTCATAGGACGGCGTTTCATGGATATCACCAAACCCAATATCTTCGACAGTCTCCATATGACACAAAACTACCATGGGTGAGCCCAACATGGTGTTTTACAGTAGAATTAAGGGCCCAAATGCAAAAAACCCTCTTCGTCCAAAAATAATCCTTCAGTGGTGTTATGTATGACTTATTTTCAGCACTGTTATTTAAAAAACAACGGTTTGGGGGGGGGGGCATTAAAAAATATTAAATTCAGACTGCCTTTGCTTGATATTTTTACTTGTACTTTTAATGACATTACTTGAGTACATTTATTTTTACATTACTTGTCGTACTTAAGTACAAGAAGTTCCAGATACTTTAAGACTTTTACTCCAGTAACATTTCAGTGACTTCGACTTTTACCAGAGTCATTTTTGGGAGGGGAACCTGTACTTTTACTTGAGTTTGATTTTCCACTACTTTATACAACACTGAATACTGTAAATGAATCCTTCTTCAAAATCAACACTCAGTGCATGAGAAAGACACATGAACACAGTCAGAGTCAGAATCTCTCTCTGAACACCTCGTTTTGGGCCTTGTTGCTTGAATGCAAATGAGAAGGACACAGATAGGTTAGAGGAGCGGGTGGGGGGCAAATGCGCCGCTGGTTCCTTGTTACTGTGCGCTGTCTCCCACTTCCGCGTTTTAAGCGCGAAGGAAGAAATGAGAGGCATTTCAATGAAAAAAAAACATTTTCACAGAAAATCAAATGAAACCACTGCTGTTTCAGAGGTCCAGATGTCCAGATAAAGGACTTCCGAGCCTAGAAACACTCGGACGTGCCTCCAGGCAAATAAAAAAACGCATTTCACATTGCGTAGCTCCTTCGCGGTCCAAACTCTCTGGGCGTGATTTACAGACGGTGGGTAGACATCCAGACGGGGGGTGGAGCTGCATTTTTCGATCTGACGTCAATAAGTTTTCTTGTTCAGAATCGCCTGTTTTTTTCTAACGCAGAAAAGGATCGCAAATGCTCAGTTTAGACATTTCACAACTTTTAACCATGGGGGGGGGGGGGTAAACAGGGTAGGGGAGCTCACATTAACGTTCAAAAACCTCAGAAAGTGAAGATTTCATGCCATGGGACCTTTAATAATAGTTTGTTTGAGAGTGAAACTTACACATTAGTCTGCATTTCATCACCGCTGTGTCTGACCTCAGCCGAGCGTCTGTCGATTCAAAACAGTCGAGCACCAACTGTTTGTGTTTTAATCATCACAGAAACAAGTTCTTCCACCAAGATCACAAAGGACACAACAGTAACTCTGCAGGTCAAGAGACATCGATTTATAAGGATCCCTGTTTAGTTTGAATGAATGAAGAAAATAAACTACTACAACTACTATCACTACAACAACCAACACAACCACCACCACAACTACCACCACCACCACCACTACTCCCACTACTACAACTACTCCCCCCAGACCTCCGGAACGTTCAATCACTAACAATTTTTAAATCCAGACTCAAAACCCATCTTTTCAAAATATCTTACTCCACTTAATCATTCTCTCCCTGCTGACTGTTTCATTTGACTTCTTTTGCTTTGTCCATTCTCTTTTTGTATATACTGTCTGTTTTTAACTGTTTTTAATTGTTTTTAATTGATTGTCTTTGTGCGGTGTCCTTGAGTGTCTAGAAAGGCGCCTTAAAATAAAATGTATTAATATTATTATTATTAAACTGGCAACACAGTTTGAGGAGTGGATGAGTAACAGATTGTAAAGGAGATTATGTCCACCTCTCAGGAATGTGTGACTGAAGTTATCAGTCTGAATAAGTTATCAGTCTGAATAAGTTATCAGTCTGAATAAGTTGTCAGTCTGAATAAGTTGTCAGTCTGAATAAGTTATCAGTCTGTTTTCAGTGATAACAAACACGTTTTTCAGCTTCCTTTTCTATCAAGGGAATTTTATATCAGATGTCCATCCTGACCACAGACTGTACATACTGTAAATCCTGTGATAGCCCACTGGCCAGCTGCCGTGATCCGAACAGGAAGTGAGCATGGGGGCACTTCTGGCTCCATGGACTTCAGTTCACTTTATACTGAAGCTCTCTAACTGTTGCTGTCAGGCTCCTCATGTTGGCCTTAAAAATAAAATTGTATTAACACGCTGTACATGATCCTGGCATTTTCATTTCCCTATTTTGCCTGACAAGATATGAACAGTAATAACAGCCAGAGCAGGCGGCTTCTTTCCCGCTAGGTCCTGCTAACTAACCCTAACCCGCTTCCTGCTAAACCAAAGGTGCAACAGTTGGGCTTGTGATTGTCCCTGACCCTGTGCTGTGGCCCTCACGTTCCTCCTCTCACCTCTGTGTGAGTGTTGGCTCTAACCCTGATAAGAGAATGGGCCAGAATGGGCGGGTGACACAGTTCCTCCTGACAGGACTGTGGGGCTGTATGTTTCCGTGACTGCTCCTTGATTCGTCCGTGACTGGTCCGTGCAGATAAAGTATCCCCCGCAATGACGTAGCCAACGCAGCCCTGAAAGGTGACGCCCCTTAGCGGCCTGTGTGAAAACCAGGTGCACTCCCTCATTTTTCCACAGGGAGGAGCTGCGATTGTCTCCTGGCCTGTTGAAACACCTCCTGATGCCCCTGCAAGTTCTACCCCAAACCCTCAATAGGCAACATTTAGATTACTGCATTTAATGATTACTTAAGAGAAGTGTTGATGGCGGTTGGTTGTCTTCGGTGCCTGTTTCATGTGTTTTCATGAAGTGACCACAGTTCAGTAGACATTGAAATGCCGTGGCAAACAGAGGCATTTGTGCACTTTTATTGACACTGTAACACGGTAACATAAAGTTTTTGCTTCACATTTTGTCTTGCACTTCTAACCAGAGCACACTGAAGACAGAGCCTGTGAGCGGAGAGGAGCAAGAGCGTGAAAAGGCGAGGAGCAGCGCGGTGACGTGAGGCGGATGGACACGTAGGATGTTTTATAAAGTTTAACCTGCTCTGTGATACATGCTGGACACAAGGGTCCAGACGAGCACACAGGCTGCAGTGAGAAGCCTCGCATGGTCCGGCACACTGGTAAAAGTTTATTGCTATATATAAGCAGGGCTCTCAACTTTCGAGCGGGGTCGTGCGTGTGACTGTGTAATTTCCGGGGGGAGGGGTTGCGAGTGACTATTTTTTTTTCTGCGAGGAGCGGGGGGTGGGAGGGGGGGGGACGAATGGCGCTGAAACCGCGTGGTGCCTGACCCGATTTCTAGGCACAGAAGCGCTGCGCTTGAATTACATAGCTAAATTTCAGCGTGAGAAATACCATGTGTTGCGTGTGAACATGTCAAATTGCGTGTGTCACACTCTCAATGCGTGAGACTTGAGAGCCCTGATATAAGTTATAATGAAATATGATCGCACTCATAACACTACAGTTCGTGATCGACATATTTCGCACCCCTGTGTTAAAATGTAGGCTACATTTTTGTAGCTGTAGCAGTTGAATTCCTTGTGAGGAATTCAGTTGAAATTGAATGGGCTTGTGCATTCCAGCTAAACAAGCTGTTACTCATTACAAAAGGGTAGCGCCATCTCATGGCGATACCCTGGAATTGCATGAATGGATGTGTTTAGAATTACAATAGGAGAGGGAGGGGGGAACAGCCACGGCACGGAAGCGGAATGGCGTGCGGCTGGAATGGGAAAAAATCAGTGGCTCCTACTGTACCACAATTCCATTTATGAGCTTTACAAACATGGAACTAGAAGTTAGGTATCGTAATGTAAAATGTAATAAACATAAACCAGAATCTGTCTGCAACATTTCTGAACATGTCACTCCTCTACAGTCTGCTCCTTTGCATCATTCATATAAATGAACTCTCCTCATATTATCCTGACATTCCAGCTACAACCCGCCTCTGCCCCATGTGCACCACTCACTCTGCCCTGCTGCACCACTCACTCTGCCCCGTGTGCACCACTCACTCTGCCCTGCTGCACCACTCACTCTGCCCCGTGTGCACCACTCACTCTGCCCCATCTGCACCACTCACTCTGCCCTGCTGCACCACTCACTCTGCCCCGTGTGCACCACTCACTCTGCCCCATGTGCACCACTCACTCTGCCCCATCTGCACCACTCACTCTGCCCCGTGTGCACCACTCACTCTGCCCCGTGTGCACCACTCACTCTGCCCTGCTGCACCACTCACTCTGCCCCGTGTGCACCACTCACTCTGCCCCATGTGCACCACTCACTCTGCCCCATCTGCACCACTCACTCTGCCCCATGTGCACCACTCACTCTGCCCCATCTGCACCACTCACTCTGCCCCGTGTGCACCACTCACTCTGCCCCATCTGCACCACTCACTCTGCCCTGCTGCACCACTCACTCTGCCCCGTGTGCACCACTCACTCTGCCCCATGTGCACCACTCACTCTGCCCCATCTGCACCACTCACTCTGCCCCGTGTGCACCACTCACTCTGCCCCATGTGCCCCACTCACTCTGCCCCGTGTGCACCACTCACTCTGCCCCGTGTGCACCACTCACTCTGCCCCGTGTGCATCACTCACTCTGCCCCATCTGCACCACTCACTCTGCCCCATGTGCACCACTCACTCTGCCCCGTGTGCACCACTCACTCTGCCCCGTGTGCACCACTCACTCTGCCCCATCTGCACCACTCACTCTGCCCCGTGTGCACCACTCACTCTGCCCCATGTGCACCACTCACTCTGCCCCGTGTGCACCACTCACTCTGCCCCGTGTGCATCACTCACTCTGCCCCATGTGCACCACTCACTCTGCCCTGCTGCACCACTCACTCTGCCCCATCTGCACCACTCACTCTGCCCCGTGTGCACCACTCACTCTGCCCCATCTGCACCACTCACTCTGCCCCATGTGCACCACTCACTCTGCCCCATCTGCACCACTCACTCTGCCCCGTGTGCACCACTCACTCTGCCCCGTGTGCACCACTCACTCTGCCCCGTGTGCACCACTCACTCTGCCCCGTGTGCACCACTCACTCTGCCCCGTGTGCACCACTCACTCTGCCCCATGTGCACCACTCACTCTGCCCTGCTGCACCACTCACTCTGCCCCATCTGCACCACTCACTCTGCCCCATGTGCACCACTCACTCTGCCCCGTGTGCACCACTCACTCTGCCCCGTGTGCACCACTCACTCTGCCCCGTGTGCACCACTCACTCTGCCCCGTGTGCACCACTCACTCTGCCCCATGTGCACCACTCACTCTGCCCTGCTGCACCACTCACTCTGCCCCATCTGCACCACTCACTCTGCCCCATGTGCACCACTCACTCTGCCCCATGTGCACCACTCACTCTGCCCCATCTGCACCACTCACTCTGCCCTGCTGCACCACCTCTCCTTGCTCCACCTTTCCTCGCTCCGCCCATGTGCCCTCTCTGTCCAGCCCGGGCCGGCCTTGACTCGCCTGCTGCTGGCTGCCTCACTCCACGCACTATTAAGTGTTGTCTTTAGTTTACCCACCACATTCAGCTCGCACATACACCATACACACGCACACCTCATCCCTTATTCTTTGTTAACTCCTCATTTGTAAATTAAATCTTATTTCATTAGCAAGGACCACGCCACAACAATGAAATACGATAAAGATATTTATTGACAATTGACGGTGGCTGGGGGGAGACTTAGGGTGGGGGCTCTGTCTCCAATCCAAAATGGAACCCCCAAAAGATGGATTAAGGTGAGTGAATGAGGAATGAGCTAAGGAATTGATAGAGGACTGATGAATGTATGAGAAGGTGCACATGGGAGGACTGACAGACGAGGGTCGCAATGATTAGGAATGGCTGTCCGGCTGGAAGAGGCAGCGTGAACAGAGATCGTGAGAATTGTAGGAGATTCTCTTTAGTGGACTGGTCGGAAAGTGTGGAGGAGTTGGATGTGAACCAGGAGGAGAGGCACGAGTCCAAAGTTGCATGAACTGGTTGGAGTGGTGGAAGGAATTTATGTTGTCTGAAGAACAGTCCTTGGAAGGTAGATGAACAAGTTGAGTGAGATTGAGTAAGGAGAGAAAGGACAACCTCAGAATGATGGAGCTGAAATGACTAGAACTCGCGGGGAATTGAGAACTGATGAAACTAGTCTGGAAGAACATGCGTGAGGACAAGGTTGGTGTAGGAGCCGATGTTTGTGAAGAACTGCGAGAAGATAGTGTGTGATGTGAGATGGTAAGGCCTTCTGCTAGGCAGATACACGTTAAGGTGATGGAACACGTAGTTGAAGGAGATCGCTAAAACTGTGGGGGCAGAATGAGATGGAAGTTAGAGTTCAACGTCAAGAATCTTAAATTTCGTAAGAGCAGGTGGTAGAAGGCAATGGGATTTCAGTATCCCGGAGTTGGAATGTCTTGAATGATGGATTGTTCAAGGAGATTAGTGAGTTGCAGGATTGCAATTGCTGAAGGAAAGGTATTACATTGAAGGTGGTGTTGACTCATCTATTATTATTAGGATGAATGGGAATACCTGGATTAGTCAGACCCCCAAGGAATGGTGGAATGGTAGGGCAGAGTTCCGATGAAGCTGAAGACTAATTATGTAATTCGAGGGTTCTGGAAGCTATGCGGAGGCCAACTACTGCTGGAGATAAAACTCTGGAGAAACTGAAGCTGCGTTGTGAAGGTGCGATGGAGAAGAATGAGTCAGGAGTGATGTAGAGAGACTGTGACTTGGAGGGTCTTCTCCCCTGATGGAGGAGCTGGACCTTCGCTGAAGTGGGGTTGCACATGCTGGGACAGATAGTTGACGGAGGTGACTGTGATACTACTGATGTGTGTGCTTCAGCATGGGTGCAGATGGCGAGCATGGGAACCTGCAAGTGAAGGAAGCACAGCTGGAATTGTTGAATTATGAAATGAGGGTTGGAGGAAAGGTGGGGAGACTTGTCATGGGTCGGGGGAGAGGCAGAGAGGGGGCGCCGTTAGAACTGTCGAGGCGCTGTTAGAGCCATCGAGGCGCCTTTAGAGCCGGTGTGGATCGGGAGGGGGGGCTCGTCGTGGATTGGGGGGGCTCGTTGACCCATCGGGAGAGAGGGAGGGAGTCCCATCGTGGGTCGGTCGGCTCGGAACCTGTGGGATGGCTGAGGACCTGAGGGTGGAGGTGCATACTGGAGGTGTTTGCGAGGTGGCTATGGGTTGGACGCTAGACGGATGAGAGCAGGCAAATGTGGAGACAGTATTAGTCATCGTGACATGAGAGCAGAGAATGATCAAGGATTGTGATACTTTAGCATGAGCGAGGGAGGTGAGGACGAGATGGCGAGAGCGTCGCTGAGGATCAAATGCATCAGTATGACATTTCGGAGTGCAAACAAGAATAGTGTGAGTGTGCATGAAGACTCACGTAGGCTGCAACGACATGAAAAATAACATTTGGGTGTTGGGGAAGGGGGTGGGGGAAGGGATAGAGCAGAAGAGGGGAAACGGAAAGAGGCTCTCCCTACTGTGGGTAGAGCGCGAGAAGCCGTCTAGCTCATGATGACTGAAAAAGAGAAACGAAGGGATGGAGAGAAGATGCATGTGCATGGGGAATTGTGCAGCCTGTGAGACAAGGATAAGACGAACAGGGCGAACTGACTGAGGTTTAACACAGAGGGAGCAGGCACAGGGAGAGAGACCACCTGCCCCCTCTAGGGGGCGCTGAAGAAGCAGGTTGAGATGGATGCAAGGGGATTCAGAGAGGACTGCACAGTAGACAGAAGATATTTACCAGCCACTGGTGATGTTACTTAGCCCCCAGCAGGGGGAGCTATGAGACTGTAGTAGGAGAGGTGGGAGGCCGACGGAACACTCGTTCCAGAGTGTCTGAGTTACATTCTTGATCTAAACGGTTGAAGGTCCTGTCTTTATGCTTCAGCCTTAAGCAGGGTTGCCAACTCCCTGAAAAATAAATATGGGACACCTCATTGGCAGGGCCGGCTGGCCCGATTGCCTTCACCCGTCCTGGTGTAGTGAATCTTTTTAATCCTTATTTGTATGTGTATTAGATGCATATTTGTGTGATATGAACACATGGAAAAATACATAATTATTAGCAATTTATTTTAATACAAAAATAACAACATTAACAATAAAATAAAAAGCTGTCCTGCTTAACTTAAAGCTGTATACATTAATATAAAACAACACAAGGCAGAACATAGTGCACTGCCTGGACAGTACAAGTGATGCATGTTCAATCTAACTATCTCTATCTGAACCTGTAAGTCTTACAAGTTGGGTGGTGCCCACAAAGGGCGTCCACACTTTTCAGCTTGTCAAAATGATCTACCTACTACAAAAATGCAAATCATGTATTCATTTATAAATATATTGACAATTCTTTACATTCTGCACATTGTCATTACCTTTCTCTGATGACGTGCACTGGATGGAATCAGCTCAGGAATGCGTTGTCCAGACACTTGGTGCTGACAGCCTCAATCTCACTTCTAAATGATCCTCAGTCATGGTGGAACAGAACTTAATGATCTTCATGTGGGAAAAGGCCGACTCACATAAAGTTTTCATAAATCTATCTCCATTTTATCTGACAAATGTTGATTTTAATCTTAAAATAAGCCAAGCAAACTGTACTGCACTTAAACACTCTGTGCCACATTTTTGGAGCCTCACCCACAGTTCTTTGATTATTATTTTTTTTAAACCTGTTTTTTCAAGTTCCTCCTGGAGTCACATTCTCTTACTGGTTTAGCAGTGGTGTTTACCTCTGCACATTTACCAAATGCATGTGACAAACGCATGCATGCATTTTGCACTGTTATTAAGCAAACTTCAATCACATGTCGCGGTAGGTCTGCTCTGTGCTGTACACCTGCTCTGTGCTGTAGACCTGCTCTGTGCTGTACACCTGCTCTGTGCTGTAGACCTGCTCTGTGCTGTAGACCTGCTCTGTGCTGTACACCCGCTCTGTGCTGTAGACCTGCTCTGTGCTGTAGACCTGCTCTGTGCTGTAGACCTGCTCTGTGCTGTAGACCTGCTCTGTGCTGTAGACCTGCTCTGTGCTGTACACCCGCTCTGTGCTGTAGACCTGCTCTGTGCTGTACACCTGCTCTGTTCTGTACACCTGCTCTGTGCTGTAGACCTGCTCTGTGCTGTAGACCTGCTCTGTGCTGTAGACCTGCTCTGTGCTGTAGACCTGCTCTGTGCTGTAGACCTGCTCTGTGCTGTACACCTGCTCTGTGCTGTAGACCTGCTCTGTGCTGTACACCTGCTCTGTGCTGTAGACCTGCTCTGTTCTGTAGACCTGCTCTGTTCTGTAGACCTGCTCTGTGCTGTAGACCCGCTCTGTGCTGTAGACCCGCTCTGTGCTGTAGACCCGCTCTGTGCTGTAGACCCGCTCTGTGCTGTAGACCCGCTCTGTGCTGTAGACCCGCTCTGTGCTGTAGACCTGCTCTGCGCCAACACTGTAACATAAAGTTAGATTAGTTTTTGCTTTGCATTTCATTTTGCACTTCTAATCAGAGGCATTGAGGAGGGAACCTGTTTGTGCTGTGAGCAGGAGGAGCAGAGCACGAAAAGGAGAGGCGTGCTGACCTGAGGCAGATGGACAGGTAGGTTTTAAAAAGTTTAACCTGCTCTGTGATACATGCTGGGACACAAGATTACACGCTGTTGCGGACAAGGTGCATGCACTGATGGCGCTGCAGTGTCCGCGGCTCCAGAAGAGCGCACAGGCTGCAATGAAAAGCCCCGCGCGGTCCCGCACACCGGTAAAAGTTTATTGCTAATGGCAGCGGCTGTAATGAAATATGATCGCGCTCATCTCGAGATCAAGATCGGTGTCGAGAACTACGACACTCCGATCTACCCTCACTACCTTGGTGATTGACGTATTGGGCACCCCTGTTTTACACACTATTTTTGATTCACGCGGTAATACCGGACAAAGTGCGTCCCTTTTCAGCTCAGTACAGGACGTGTACTTTTGTTTCTGAATATGGGACAGTTCCGTTTTTCAAGGGACGGTTGGCAATCCTAGCCTTAAGGGGCATGGTGGGTGCCAGCCAGTACCAACCGCTGTGGGCGCTGGAGGCTGTGCCGCGCCGAATTCTGTGGTCACTGGAAGTTGGGGTGCACCGAACGCCTAAACGAGGAGGGGGAGGCGGACTAGGAGGAAACCGTGGATAGTCTGAAGATACCGCTAGCTACAGAGATCTTGATGGTGGATGCACGGTGCTACTTGAAGGTAGAGGTCTGCTGTGTGAGTGCGTGCCTGGAGTGTTTGCTGGGTGGCACAAGCTGTGGGCTGAACGCTGGCCGGTGGTTCTGACCGCAAAGCGACAGCTGCACATCCCTGAATGGGACCATTGTGGGATCCGTCGCGGCATGAGCAATTCGTGAACTGGAAGGAATGAGGAAACATTTGACAGGTCGGTGTTTGAATCTGACGGTTGTTAGCAGCCCGGCTCGAGAGAGCTGACGCGGACGGTGTTGTGTGGACAGGCCGTATAAATAGGGCTTCTGGGTAATTGAAGGTCAAGATAAGCTGTGGATGGCTGCCGAGGACGTTGAGGCGTGGTCCAGCTCCTGAGTCTCATATTAATCATATTAACTCCAGTGTTGTCTCCGTCTTTGTTATGGCGTTGAGCCGCTCATAACAGTATTAATGGAGCAAGGGTGACGTAGACTTGCAAACTGAGCCTTGGACAGAATCTTACAGCTAACCAGACCCTTGTCTGTATAGAGTCCAGGTGACATCTAAAGCCTCTTTAAGTATGTTTTTTGTATGTATGTAGAAAGCTAAAAAAAAAAATCTATTTAGCATAATTTCTCCTCTTTAAAGCTTTTAAATATTAAAAAATAAAACAATTTTCACAGTTCTCATTAAGTCTAATTAATCTTTCATAACTCATCTGTTGTATTTACTGTTAATGAGTGTCTGATTTGTGTTTCTGGTTTGATTGTCATTACAGTGTTGTTTGGTTGTAGTCTGTCCCTGTGGACCTCTCCTCCTCCAGGCAGATCCAGGGTTCCCTCCTCCTCTTTCCCCCAGAGTCAAACGCTACATGAGCTCCACAACACTCAATGTAAACATGTGTATACATTCATCATATCAAATCTCCTCTCTCCAGCCCTCTGTGCAGCTGTGTGCTCCCTGCCCGTCTCTATGGGAGCAGAGCCTTGATTCGCACTGGAAAACCCTCCATCCTGACCTCCGCAACACTGACTTATTCTCACAAAGGGCTGTCAAAAGAAATGAGCCTTTCCTGAATAGTTTTCTAAGAGCACATAGAATGGTATACGCCCATGGACCACTGAGGGATTACACACATATAAGACCACATGGGAATAGAAAATAAATCCATCCATCCATCCATTTTCTTCCGCTTATCCGGGGCCGGGTCGCGGGGGCAACAGTCTAAGCAGGGACCTCCAGACTTCCTTCACCCCGGACACTTCCTCCAGCTCCTCCGGGGGGACCCCAAGGCGTTCCCAGGCCAGCCGGGACACATAGTCCCTCCAGCGTGTCCTGGGTCTTCCCCGGGGCCTCCTCCCGGTGGGACATGCCCGGAACACCTCCCGAGGGAGGCGTCCAGGAGGCATCCGGAACAGATGCCCGAGCCACCTCAGCTGGCTCCTCTCCACGTGGAGAAGCAGCGGCTCTACTCCGAGCTCCTCCCGTGTGACCAAGCTCCTCACCCTATCTCTAAGGGTGCGCCCAGCCACTCTGCGGAGGAAACTCATTTCGGCCGCTTGTATCCGCGATCTCGTCCTTTCGGTCATTACCCAAAGCTCATGGCCATAGGTGAGGGTAGGAACGTAGATTGACCGGTAAATTGAGAGCTTCGCCTTTTGGCTCAGCTCCCTCTTCACCACAACGGTCCGGTACAGCGACCGCATCACTGCCGACGCTGCACCGATCCGCCTGTCAATCTCACGCTCCATCCTCCCCTCACTCGTGAACAAGACCCCGAGATACTTGAACTCCTCCACTTGAGGCAAGGACTCTCCACCCACCCAGAGAGGGCAAACCACCTTTTTCCGGTCGAGAACCATGGCCTCGGATTTGGAGGAGCTGATCTTCATCCCAGCCGCTTCACACTCGGCTGCGAACCGCCCCAGTGCACATTGGAGGTCCCGGTTTGATGAAGCCATCAGGACAACATCATCCGCAAACAGCAGAGATGAGATCCTGTGGTTCCCAAACCGGATCCCCTCCGGACCCTGACTGCGCCTAGAAATTCTGTCCATAAATATAATGAACAGAACCGGTGACAAAGGGCAGCCCTGGCGGAGTCCAACATGCACCGGAAACAGGTCCGACTTACTACCGGCAATGCGAACACAGCCTTGCTCCGGTCATACAGGGATCGAACAGCCCTTGACAAAGGGCCCCGAACCCCGTACTCCCAGAGCACCCTCCACAGGACACCACGAGGGACACGGTCGAATGCCTTCTCCAGATCCACAAAGCACATGTGGACTGGTTGGGCAAACTCCCATGCACCCTCGAGCACCCGATGGAGAGTATAGAGCTGGTCCAGTGTTCCCCGGCCGGGACGAAAACCACACTGCTCCTCCTGAATCCGAGGTTCGACTATCGGTCGAATTCTCCTCTCCAGCACCCTGGAATAGACCTTACCGGGAAGGCTGAGGAGTGTGATTCCCCGATAGTTGGAACACACCCTCCGGTCCCCCTTCTTAAACAGAGGGACCACCACCCCGGTCTGCCATTCCAGAGGTACTGTCCCCGACCGCCACGCGATGTTGCAGAGACGTGTCAGCCAAGACAGCCCTACAACATCCAGCGACTTGAGATACTCAGGACGGATCTCATCCACCCCCGGGGCCTTGCCACCGAGGAGCTTTCCAACCACCTCAGTGACTTCAGCCAGGGTGATGAGTGAGTCCGACCCCGAGTCCCCAGCCTCTGCTTCCTCCTCGGAAGACATGACGGCGGGATTGAGGAGATCCTCAAAGTATTCCTTCCACCGTCCGACAACATCCCCAGTCGAGGTCAACAGCTCCCCACCCACACTGTAAACAGTGTTTGTGGAGCACTGCTTCCCCCTCCTGAGGCGCCGGACGGTTTGCCAGAATTTCTTTGAGGCCGTCCGATAGTCCTCCTCCATGGCCTCTCCGAACTCCTCCCAACTCCGAGTTTTTGCCTCTGCCACCGCCCGGGCTGCAGCACGCTTAGCCCGCCGGTACCCGTCGGCTGCCTCCGGAGTCCCACGAGCCAACAAGGCCCGATAGGACTCCTTCTTCAGCCTGACGGCATCCCTTACTTCCGGTGTCCACCACCGGGTTCGGGGATTGCCGCCGCGACAGGCACCACAGGCCTTACGACCACAGCTACGGGCGGCCGCATCGACAATAGAGGCCGAGAACAGAGCCCATTCGGACTCTATGTCCCCAGCCTCCCCCGGAATCTGGGAGAAGCTCTCCCGGGAGGTGCGAGTTGAAGGTGCCCCTGACAGAGGGCTCTGCCAGACGTTCCCAACAGACCTTCACTACGCGCTTGGGCCTGCCAGGTCTTTCCGGCTTCCTCCCCTGCCAGCGGACCCAACTCACCACCAGGTGGTGATCGGTTGACAGCTCTGCCCCTCTCTTCACCCGAGTGTCCAAGACACGCGGCCGGAGGTCAGATGACACGACAACAAAGTCGATCATCGACCTCCGTCCTAGGGTGTCCTGGTGCCACGTGCACTGATGGACACCCTTGTGCTCGAACATGGTGTTCGTTATGGACAAACTGTGGCTAGCACAGAAGTCCAATAACAGAACACCACTCGGGTTCAGATCAGGGAGGCCGTTCCTCCCAATCACCCCTCTCCAGGTGTCACTGTCGTTGCCCACGTGGGCGTTGAAGTCCCCCAGGAGAACAACGGAGTCCCCGGTCGGTGCACTGTCCAGTACCCCTCCCAGGCACTCCAAGAAGGCCGGGTACTCTGCACTGCTGTTCGGCCCGTAGGCCGACACAACAGTAAGAGACCTGTCCCTGACCCGAAGGCGCAGGGACGCGACCCTCTCGTTCACCGGGGTGAACTCCAACACACAGCGGCTGAGCCGTGGGGCAATGAGTAGGCCCACACCGGCCCGCCGCCGTTCCCCGCGGGCAACGCCAGAGAAATGGAGAGTCCAGCCCCTTCAAGGAGTTGGGTTCCAGAGCCCAGGCTGTGCGTGGAGGTGAGGCCGACTATATCTAGTCGATAGCGCTCAACCTCCCGCACGAGCTCAGGCTCCTTCCCCCCAGCGAGGTGACATTCCATGTCCCCAGAGCTAGTCTCCATGTCCGGAGATCTGGTCGCCGAGGCCCCTGCCTTCGGCTGCCGCCCAGATCTCTCTGCACCCGGCCCTTATGGATCCTCCTGCGGGTGGTGGGTCCACGGGAGGACGGCCCCACGTCGCTCCTTCGGGCTGAGCCCGGCCGGGCCCCATGGGGAAAGGCCCGGCCACCAGGCGCTCGTTCGCGAGCTCCCACCCCAGGCCTGGCTCCAGGGTGGGGCCCCGGTGACGCCGATCCGGGCGACGTAACTGACCTCGATTGAATACTCATCATAAGGGCTTCTGAACCGCTCTTGGTCTGACCCGTCCCCCAGGACCTGTTTGCCTTGGGTGACCCTACCAGGGGCATAAAGCCCCCGACAACATAGCTCCCGGGATCATTCAGGCACTCAAACCCCTCCACCACGTTAAGGTGGCGGCTCAAGGAGGGGAGAAAATAAAGTACTAGGATTTAATGCTGAAAATCACATTCTATTGTCTAAATAAAGAGTACTTTCTATTGTCATCGTGGTATCAGAATCAATATTGAGTATTAAGTCTATTCCTCAGTACTGAAACAGAGTTTGAATTTTTTGTACTTTCTTTACTCCAAAAAAGAAGTCACCCACCACCAAGTGTTTTCTTAAATCTGGCTGTTTGTGTCACATTAATGTTACTTCATATTCTATCCATCCATCCATCCATCTTCTTCCGCTTTTCCATTTCTGGGTCGCGGGGGCAGCAGTCCAAGCAGATCTGCTGCCCAAAACACAATGCACCAGCCCCCATGAATCCTCCCGCGGGTGATGGGTCCACGGGAGGACGGCCCACGTCATACTTCTGTCATGGGGGACGAGGTGGGGTTAAGTGTCTTTCTCAAATGATATTCTATCATTTAGAAATGTTGATTTTATAAAGTTAGGTAGAAGTTGCCAGGCAGATCCTGAATGAAACCTTTATGTATTTTTTTTATACAAAGGGATATCAGTTTGGTCACCACCACAAGCCAGATTCAGACAGAATAGTGCAATCAGATTCAACCCTGTCAATCCTGACCAAACTCACTTCAAGTATTGGAGAAGTGTGTATTCTGGATCCAGGCAAAGTTATCAAATCATTAAGGTAACATATGAGACAAAAGGAATGAAAGAGAATTTAGGATTTCACTATTATTGCTAAACTATGTCCCCTCTCACAATGATCATAATGCTCATATATGAGATTATGATATCCCTACATAAAGGGCCCCGTACACGGTTTTCACGGTGTGTCTTCCCCCAGTACAGATATCTTCTATAAGTAGCTCTTCAGGTCAAAATAAGTCTGCTGTGTACTGTCTGCATCTACTTATAAAACTGTTTTATTGTCTGATTATCAGGAAGTGCAGTAGCTGTGTAACATGTGGTATGTAAACTCCACATGGGCTCTGAGAGTTGAGAAAAGTGCTTAGAAACTCATCACAGTGAATAACTACCGTAAAATGTTCACAATGCATATGATAAACCAAATGAACACTAGTGATGTCAGGATACAACTATTTCAAACTCAGTTTAAATAATAAGGAAACAGTTTAAACTGTTTAAAATGCAAACTGCAGACTGTTTTGTTTTGTTTTTCAGAAGGAAAGAGTCAGGCAGAGCGACTTTAAGAGTTAGTATTATCATTTGAGACATTTCTTTAGAACAGCAACAGTGTTATATACCAAGTAAGGATTGTAAAATTATTTTCATTTCACTGTTACATAATCAGATTCATTATTGATGTTAACACACAACCTATAATAACGCTCAGAGAATGCCACTGTAGCCA
The DNA here is from genome assembly GCA_036785185.1 of Paratrypauchen microcephalus. Taxonomy (NCBI): domain Eukaryota; kingdom Metazoa; phylum Chordata; class Actinopteri; order Gobiiformes; family Gobiidae; genus Paratrypauchen; species Paratrypauchen microcephalus. The sequence goes on along the minus strand of JAVJIX010000286.1, from coordinate 233,029 downwards.
GCGCCCTGCCCATTGTTTAATCGTTTAAATCGCTTAATCTTCAACAACTCACATATCACATTAGGGAAAGTCTTTGGCACTGACTCACGAGGAGAGAGGGAGAGAGGGAGGGTAAGAGAGTGATAGAGAGAGAGAGGGGGAGTATGAGAGAGAAGGAGAGTGGGAGCAAAAGTGATAAGGAAGGAGGAAAGCAAGGGTAAGAGAATGACAGAGGGAGAGAGAGTAAGAGAGACAGGGAGTGTGAGAGACAGAAAGATAAGAAGGGAGGGAGACAAAGAGAGAGAGAGGGAAGGGTGGGGCCAGGTAACTCGCAATGCAAGAGTCATGACACAAGGGAGGGAGGAGCAAGCAGGAGCCGCCATGGCAACAGCGCTGTATAAAGAGACAGTCCGCCTGTCGCCAGTCTCAGTGTCACCTCTAGCTGTGCATTCACCCACAACAATCAAACCAGTGACCGCATCTTCAACTGGACTGACAATCACATCTACAACCAGACCAGCGACCACATCTACAACCAGACCAGCGACCACATCTACAACCAGACCAGCGACCACATCTACAACCAGACCAGCGACCACATCTACAACCAGACCAGCGACCACATCTACAACCAGACCAGCGACCACATCTACAACCAGACCAGCGACCACATCTACAACCAGACCAGCGACCACATCTGCAACCAGACCAGCGACCACAACTACAACCAGACCAGCGACCACAACTACAACCAGACCAGCGACCACATCTACAACCAGACCATCAATCACATCTACAACCAGACCAGCGACCACATCTACAACCAGACCAGCGACCACATCTACAACGAGACCATCAACCACATCTACAACCAGACCATCAACCACAACTACAATCAGACCAGCGACCACATCTACAACCAGACCAGCGACCACATCTGCAACGAGACCAGCGACCACATCTGCAACCAGACCAGCGACCACATCTGCAACCAGACCAGCGACCACATCTACAACCAGACCATCAATCACATCTACAACGAGACCATCAACCACATCTGCAACCAGACCAGCGACCACAACTACAACCAGACCAGCGACCACATCTGCAACCAGACCAGCGACCACATCTGCAACCAGACCAGCGACCACATCTACAACCAGACCAGCGACCACAACTACAACCAGACCATCAATCACATCTACAACCAGACCAGCGACCACATCTACAATCAGACCACCGACCACATCTACAACCAGACCAGCGACCACAACTACAACCAGACCATCAATCACATCTACAACCAGACCAGCGACCACATCTACAATCAGACCACCGACCACATCTACAACCAGACCAGCGACCACAACTACAACCAGACCAGCGACCACATCTACAACCAGACCAGCGACCGCATCTACAACAAGACCATCAACCACATCTACAACCAGACCAATAACTACATCCACAAACAGACCAGCAACTGCATCCACAACCGGGCCAACAACCAAATCTACAACTGGACCAACGACCACATCTACAATTGGGCAACAACCAGACCACCAATTGCATCTACATCTAACAACAAGGTCAACCATAACAACGACATTCCAACCAACTGTCAGAATAACTGCCATATCTACATCTGGATCAACCATCAGACCAACTGCCAGACTACCAACCAGCACAGACTGAGGATGCTCAGCCTCATCAAACTACCTCCAGTTCTGTCCATCAAAGAGGTGCCCAAAGTAAGTCCTTTACTGTTCTGAGGTCACAAACAACAGATGTGTAATGTGTTCTACAGCTGCACAGTACATCCCAAAGTGATATTTGTTGCAAGATGATGCAACATTCATCATACCAAACTATAGGAATGTAATAAAACTATACACTTTTAGATTTGTTGTGGTTAAGCTTTTTAGTGCACATTGACTAATTCCATTATGATATTGCACTGTACAATACTTTATTATAGCTATCATCATTTGAAAAATTTGACTTAAAAATGGCCCCTCTTGCAGGACTTCCAAAAACATTCACCATCTACTAGTATATTCATTATAGGGCCATCGAATTTGGTAATTAAAACTGTATTCTTACATCAAGAGCAACCACTTAGGCCACTTAATTAGAAGTAGCCTTTAATAGCCTTTAGTAACAGTTCATCAAACACTGATGACACGAGACACAACTTTCAGACACAGATGGCATTTTTCTGACTAATTTAACAAAACTATTATCAAACTTTATTCCCTAAATAATAATTACTGTTATGTTATAAAATGTTTACCTCTTGTTATTGTGTATATTTAAATTAAACCACAATTACTTTGTGTTGAAATTTACATTCTACATTTTAAAAATGGATTTCTGGTGTCAAAGTTGTTATGGAGTATTGAGCCATCTCTTAATATCAAAAAAGAGTTTGATATTTAGTTCTGTGACACTAATCTAAACTACAGGGTTAACACTTTCAAGATCACATGACTTCACATGACTTCACATCACATGATGTCTTTACCATACAAATGGCTATTTTCATTTGATTTCATCTGCTCTCCTCTGCTCCTGGACTTTGTCAGGTGTTCCAAGAGGACTCCATCATGTCTGGGTACCGGCCTCCTCGCAGCTCGGCCACAGACTGTGTCCTCAGCCTCTTCCAGATGACCAATGAGACGCTCAACATCTGGACTCACTTCCTGCCCACATGGTACCTCCCACAACACACACGAAAGCACCTCAACAGCAGCACACTGTCCAGCACAAAAGGCAGCCAGAGAATACTGCTAAAATCCAGTGTTTGGTTGAAATGATTTGAATTCAATATATCCTGGATTTGAGAGTACTTTTCCTAGGTTTGATTTAAATGCTGTATAGAATTCCAGAAGGGCTGATGGCACAGATGGCAGTATCTCTTCTGCCTGTCTCCCAGGGCAGCTATGGCTACAGCAAACGTTTATCCACCCCAAGAGATCAAGTGAATGAATGATGCACTGTAAAGAGTAAAGGAAAACTAAAAAATATTCAGTTTAGTAAATGTACAGTGTATTGCGATCTCTGCAAACAAATTTACTGGGCTATCATATAAATACAACTCATGCCTTATTACTGATGATAAGAACTTTTATTCAAAGTCACTGGGGTGGATATGTGCGCACTGAAGCTACTTCAGTGAATGAAATAAATTACGGCTAATTCCATCCATCCATTTTCTTGGGCCGAGACTTCCTTCACCCCGGACACTTCCTCCAGCTCCTCTGGGGGGACTCCAAGGCGTTCCTGGGTCTTCTCACACACATTTCAGCCGCTTTTATCCGTGATCTTGTCCTGTCGGTCATTACCCAAAGCTCATGACCATAGGTGAGGGGAGGAACGTAGATTGACCGGTAAATCGACACCTTTGCCTTTCGGCTCAGCTCCCTCTTCACCACAACGGTCCGGTAGAGCGACTGTATCACTGCCGATGCTGCACCAATCCGCCTGTCAATCTCACGCTCCATCCTCCCCTCACTCGTGAACAAGACCCCGACATACTTGAACTCCTCCACCTGAGGCAAGGACTCTCCACCCACCCAGAGAGGGCAAGCCACCTTTTTCTGGTTGAGAACCATGGCCTCGGATTTGGAGGAGCTGATCCTCATCCCAGCCGCTTCACACTCTGCTGCAAACTGCCCCAGTGCACATTGGAGTTCCCAGTTTGATGAAGCCATCAGAACAACATCAACTGCAAACAGCAGAGATGAGATCTTGCGGTTCCCAAACCGGATCCCCTCTGGCCCCTGACTGTGCCTAGAAATTCTGTCCATAAATACAATGAACAGAACCGGTGATAAAGGGCAGCGGGCATGAGAGTCCAACATGCACCGGAAACAGGTCCGACTTACTACCAGCAATGTGAACACAGCTCCTGCTCCGGTCATACAGGGACCAAACCCCGTACTCCCAGAGCACTCCCCACAGGACCCCATGAGGGACACGGTCGAATGCCTTCTCTAGATCCACCAAGGACATGTGGACTAGTTGGACAAACTCCCATGAACCCACCTGATGGAGAGTATAGAGCTGGTCCAGTGTTCCCCAACCGGGACGAAAACCACACTGCTGCTCCTGAATCCGAGGTTCGACTATCGGTCGAATTCTCCTCTCCAGCACCCTGGAATAGACCTTACCGGGGAGGCTGAGGAGTGGGATTCCCCCGTAGTTGGAAGTCCGGTCTGCCAGTCCAGAGGTACTGTCCCCGACCGCCATGCGATGTTGCTAATTCCAACACACAGATGCAGCTAAACTGGAATTTCCCTCAGGATCAAATATCTGTATAGTTACAAAAACGTTAGCCAAGATGTTGTGTATAGTCATCCACATACTTCCACATACTCACACTGATAGGCTGTTGTGATTTGTACATGACATCAGTTTGATAGAATCACATGAATCCTGTTTGTGCCCACACTTTAAACTGTCACTGATACTGTGGAGGCAAATATAAGATACAAATGCACTGGTGATGTATTATACAATACATCTGTTTACGGTACATAAAGGGAGCAGACATCCAGCAGATCCAAACTTAAGCCCTATTCGGACGGGATGTTTTTTACAGGGGGATGTAGAGTAATGTGATGACCCCATTCACACAGGACAACAAATGTCTGTAATATTTATCTGACATGGGAGGAGTCACGTATTCGTCGCCGTGCACGTCACAGGATTTTGGTGGGGCAGGACATAAAGCATCAGCTGAAGATAAAGTCATGATTAGCCTATGTGAAATATTAGCGAACTATGCACATTATTGCCCATAATCAGGACTAATAGAGCATAAATGACCTAAAACAAGTTTCATGCCTCTGATGACTGATTATACCTCTTGGGCTTTTTCATTGGTCGATGTGTGCGTTTGTTTGAGAGTACCGGTAGGTCAAGCTCCTCCATGTTTGAAAAGTGCGGTAAATTATTTCTTTAAACTGATGTGACAAAATATTACATACATCTTTACCGAGGGTCGTATTCGCACAGGATTAATATTACCTATGTTAATTCCTCCAGACTGTTTTACAGAAGGTGAAAGTCGCTGTAAATTTTACAGACATACTCCGTTATGTTTACGGACATGACGCATTCAGACAGGACTAAATTCCCTGGTAATTGTTACTTCACCCCATGTCACCCCATAAAACTAATCCCGTGCGAATATGGCTTTACATCATCTTAAATTTGCGTGAGGTTTTATTTTATAGTGCCGGTTTACTTATTTATGATGCTACTGATGATGCAAAATAATCCTCATTAGATTAGATTTAATTTGTAGCATTTTATGAATTTTAATAGAAAAATAGAGAAATCAAGAAGATGTAGCCAGAATGGCAGATCATTCCACAGGAACAGTGTTCTTCGTCCATAACAGCCATTGAAGAGGAGTGGACCAACATTCCACAGGCCACAACTGACAATCTGATAAACTCTATGTGAAGAAGATGTGTTGCACTGCATGAGGCAAATGGTGGTCACACCAGATACTGACTGGTTCTGAGTCCCCAGACCCCCAATAAAGCAAAAAATGCACATTTCTGGGTGTCCTTTTATTGTGGGCAGTCTGGGGCGCACCTGTGCACTGGTCATGATGTCGGATCGGCATCTTGATGTGGCGCACCTGTGAGGTGGGGTGGATTGTCTCGGCGGGGCAGAGGTGCTCGCTGTCACACATTTGGACAGATTTGTGAACAATGTTTGAGAGAAATGGTAGTGTTGTGTATCTGGAGTGAATTTTGGATCTTTGGGTCCATCTCAGGAAAAATGGGAGCAAAAACATGACATGCATGGACATGGCAGACTTTTTAACATTCTCTCGAGCCGTTAAAAGCTGGCTCCTGGACAGTCAGTCCTGCTCTCACTAATACCAGACGGTAGTTGGCCAACAGACGTTACCCTCGTGGGTATCCTCTGTTGGCAAAGGCCCTATTTCTAAAGCTTCACCTCAAAATGGTAAGAAATGGTAAAAACAAACCATCCATCATTGTGAGATTTACAAACCGGAAACATAAAAATGATCTACTGAAACAGGCAAAAAAATTGAAAGGCACAAACGTATATGTGAATGAGCACTTGACGAAAAAAAATGCAGTTATTGCAAGGGAGGCAAGGCTTCTAAAAAAGCAAAACCATATAATAGCCACATGGGTTTGGAACTGTCGAGTTTGGATAAGGGTAAAAGAAGGAACAAATGCCATTCAAGTCAGGAATATGGATGATCTTACCAAATTTAAACAGGCAAAATGAAATGTCTAATTGTGAAGTGTGTCAAAATATATATGGTTATATACAATATTGTTAGTTTAGAACAAACAAATATGAATCACATACAGGAATTGGATACAAAAATAAATGAACATATAATTACAATGGATTGTGAATATTATAATGAGGAACAATTTAATAATCAAAACTTTGAAGTCGATACTCTCACTATCATCCACTTAAACAGCCGCAGTCTTTACAGTAAATTGTCAGAAATAAAAGAATATATGAGCAATTTTAAGAAAGAGTTTGATATCATTGCAATCACAGAAACATGGTTTAGGGATGACATCATGAATGAAGTACAGTTGGAGGGATATGAGCTTTTCTCAGTAAACAGGAAGAGCAAAAGAGGTGGAGGAGTGGCATTATACATGCATTCTGATTTAAACTGCAAAATGGTAAATGAAATGACAACAATTGAAAATAATGGAATCGAAATTGTAACTGTGGAAATTGCATCTGCAACAGAAAAAACTACTTGAATAAGCTGCGTATACAGACCACCAGACTCTTGTGCTCAACAATTTACTGAAAGACTCATGGAAATGTTTGATAATTATAGAAACAGGAATCAGTTTATTTGTGGGGATTTTAACATTAACCTGGGAAACAAGGAGGACCAAAAAGCAGCGGATTTCTTAAACACAATGAACAGTCTGGGCTTATTTCCATTAATACACAAACCAACTAGAATTACAGCACAAAGTGCAACAGTTATTGACAACATCTTTACAAATATAAATGAAGATATTGTACTAAGTGGGGTCCTAATAACTGACATCAGTGACCATTTACCCATATTTACATCTTGTAAATACAAACACAAAATAAAACCGAGAAAGATTATAAAACTGTCAAGGAACAGATCAATGAAAGCCCTAACAGCACTTAATGATGATCTGAAAGCACAAAGTTGGGATTCAGTTTATGTCAATGATGTCAATCAAGCATACAACTCTTTTATAGATACAGTGATAAGATTATATCATAAAAATTGCCCATTAGTAACCTCCCGACAGAAAAGGGAAGATAAACCATGGATGACCAAAGGAATAAAAAATGCATGTAGAAAGAAAAAATATCTGTATACATATTTTTTGAAAACACAAACAGGAGAGGCAGAAGATAAGTATAAAAAATATAAAAACAAATTGGTATGGATTATCAGGAAAAGAAAAAAAGAATATTACAGTGAACAACTAAATAAAAACAAAAATAACATGAAGTCAACTTGGGGAATAATAAATAGAGTTATAAACAAGACAGGGAAGCATCCTTATCCACACGACTTTGTAAAGAATAATGCTGACATATATCATGAAAAACTAATTTCTAATGAGTTTTGTGAATACTTTGCTAATGTGGGGTCCAGCCTCGCAGGTAATCCCTCTAAAAAGTTTGATGAAAATACAATCATTGACAATGTGAGCAGTATTTTTCTGGACAAGGTGGAAAAAGATGAAATAAAAAAAATTGTTAAAAACTGTGGAAACAAAAGATCAACTGACTGTGAGGGACTGGACATGATGGTTGTGAAAAATATAATTGAATCTGTTATTGATCCTTTTACATACATATGCAATTTATCATTAACAATGGGAACTTTCCCTGACAAAATGAAATTAGCAAAAATAGTACCGCTTTATAAAAATGGTGATAAACACAACTTCTCCAACTATAGGCCAGTCTCACTGCTTCCACAGTTTTCAAAAATATTGGAAAAGGTGTTTGCAATAAGGCTTGATAGTTT
>JAVJIX010000286.1:22500-212500 GCA_036785185.1 Paratrypauchen microcephalus | reverse complement strand
GGAACCCGAGGGAACGCGAGGGAACCCGAGGGAACCCGAGGGAACCCGAGGGAACGCGAGGGAACCCGAGGGAACCCGAGGGAACGCGAGGGAACGCGAGGGAACGCGAGGGAACGCGAGGGAACCCGAGGGAACCCGAGGGAACGCGAGGGAACCCGAGGGAACGCGAGGGAACGCGAGGGAACCCGAGGGAATGTGAGGGAACGTGAGGGAACGTGAGGGAATGTGAGGGAACCCGAGGGAACGTGAGGGATAGAGTGACCAGGGAAGTGTAGCACAGGCACAGCAGGTCAGCAGGTAGTAATGTGCGGATAATACCAGGACTTTTAAGTGTTGGACAGGCATGAAAATCGCTCACCTTTTGACAAAATGTGCCCCCCCCCCCCCGTCACCTGTTACATGTACTTTACTTCGGGGAACACATAGATAAATTAGTCTGTTGTGCTCCACTAATTACGAGGGGCTGGTCTAAACCAAAAATGCCAGGGCCGTTTTTTTTGTCCCAGTCCAGCCCTGACCTTAATGTTAATGTGCTCCTTTAAGGAAAATGTTTAACAACTTAATAAACTAAATAGACTACAATGTTCACAAAAAGCTATTATTTATGTTCTTATTTAGAATGATTCAGGTTCACTATGTCACTGCCAACTGCTCCATCCACATGTATGACAATGTACATATCCAGTTGGCATCACCAGGCAAAGTTACAGATCAGATCTGTGAAGTCCACAGCAAAAACATCTGTAACTGGATGTAGGACTGGTCATACTAGTTAATCGAGACAAGCCGGTGGTGTTCCCCTCACCAGAAATGTTACAAAGTGCAACTTTAAAACAATTCCATCCCATAAATGTTATACATTTACAGTGTGTATGTTTTTGTTGTGGTTAATGTTGCACTCACACACCGGGGGCAGCTCTGTGTCACTTCTGTGGGATCTATACAGTTATACATACAGCCTATATATAATGTATTTACACTGGTGTTCCTCACATTCTAGCATTACCTAGAACCTAACTGTGTGTCTCCTGTTCAGACTGGGCCTGCCCTTCCTTCAGTATAACCACAACTCTATGAAGAGGTAAATACATTTTGCCTGTGACTGTGGCTCTTCTGAATGTTTCATATGTGCAGTCTGCGTGTTTGCCTGTGTTACGAAAGCTGCTTCTGGCTCTGCCGCATTCCAACTTAAACATGTTCAATAGAGTTTAAATATTCAATATCTTGAAAGTAAACAGACCACGTGCTGGTCCAGTGCCAAAGGGCAGGGCAGCTCTAGATCCCGGCATCTAAAAGTGTCAACAAGACGTGTGTCAATGAAGCTGAATACAAAAATAATAGTGACACATTTGGAAGTGTTTGGTGGTTTCATAAGAGTAACTGAGGAGTGTCTAATGGCCAAAGCCCAGGGTGTCCTCACCTGCCTGTCCTCACCTGTCTGTCCTCACCTGCCTGTCCTCACCTGCCTGTCCTCACCTGTCTGACCTCACCTGTCTGTCCTCACCTGCCTGTCCTCACCTGCCTGTCCTCACCTGCCTGTCCTCACCTGCCTGTCCTCACCTGTCTGACCTCACCTGTCTGTCCTCACCTGCCTGTCCTCACCTGCCTGTCCTCACCTGTCTGTCCTCACCTGTCTGACCTCACCTGTCTGTCCTCACCTGCCTGTCCTCACCTGTCTGTCCTCACCTGTCTGACCTCACCTGTCTGTCCTCACCTGTCTGACCTCACCTGTCTGTCCTCACCTGCCTGTCCTCACCTGTCTGTCCTCACCTGCCTGTCCTCACCTGTCTGACCTCACCTGTCTGTCCTCACCTGCCTGTCCTCACCTGCCTGTCCTCACCTGCCTGTCCTCACCTGTCTGTCCTCACCTGCCTGTCCTCACCTGTCTGTCCTCACCTGCCTGTCCTCACCTGTCTGACCTCACCTGTCTGTCCTCACCTGCCTGTCCTCACCTGCCTGTCCTCACCTGCCTGTCCTCACCTGTCTGACCTCACCTGTCTGTCCTCACCTGCCTGTCCTCACCTGCCTGTCCTCACCTGTCTGTCCTCACCTGTCTGACCTCACCTGCCTGTCCTCACCTGCCTGTCCTCACCTGTCTGACCTCACCTGCCTGACCTCACCTGCCTGTCCTCACCTGTCTGACCTCACCTGCCTGTCCTCACCTGCCTGTCCTCACCTGTCTGACCTCACCTGCCTGTCCTCACCTGCCTGTCCTCACCTGTCTGACCTCACCTGTCTGTCCTCACCTGCCTGTCCTCACCTGCCTGTCCTCACCTGCCTGACCTCACCTGTCTGACCTCACCTGCCTGTCCTCACCTGCCTGTCCTCACCTGTCTGTCCTCACCTGCCTGTCCTCACCTGTCTGACCTGCCTGTCACCTCAGCTCACCTCCACACACAGGACGCACACACAGGACACACACACAGGACACACACACACAGGACACACACACAGGACACACACACAGGACACACACACACAGGACACACACACAGGACACACACACAGGACACACACACAGGACGCACACACAGGACACACACACACAGGACACACACACAGGACACACACACAGGACGCACACACAGGACGCACACACAGGACGCACACACACACAGGACACACACACAGGACACACACACAGGACACACACACACACAGGACACACACACAGGACACACACACACACAGGACACACACACACACAGGACGCACACACAGGACACACACACAGGACACACACACACACACAGGACACACACACACAGGACACACACACAGGACACACACACAGGACGCACACACACAGGACACACACACAGGACACACACACAGGACACACACACACAGGACACACACACAGGACACACACACAGGACACACACACACAGGACACACACACAGGACACACACACACAGGACGCACACACAGGACACACACACACACAGGACGCACACACAGGACACACACACAGGACACACACACAGGACGCACACACACAGGACACACACACAGGACACACACACAGGACGCACACACACAGGACACACACACAGGACGCACACACAGGACGCACACACAGGACGCACACACAGGACACACACACAGGACACACACACAGGACACACACACAGGACACACACACACAGGACACACACACAGGACGCACACACAGGACGCACACACAGGACACACACACAGGACGCACACACAGGACACACACACAGGACACACACACACAGGACACACACAGGACACACACACAGGACACACACACAGGACACACACACAGGACACACACACAGGACACACACACAGAGGACGCACACACAGGACACACACACACAGGACACACAGGACACACACACAGGACACACACACAGGACACACACACAGGACACACACACACAGGACACACACACAGGACACACACACAGGACACACACACAGGACACACACACAGGACACACACACAGGACACACACACACAGGACACACACACAGGACACACACACAGGACACACACACAGGACACACACACAGGACACACACACACACAGGACACACACACAGGACACACACGCACACACAGGACACACACACAGGACGCACACACAGGACACACACACAGGACGCACACACAGGACACACACACAGGACGCACACACAGGACGCACACACAGGACGCACACACACACAGGACACACACACAGGACACACACACAGGACACACACACACACAGGACACACACACAGGACACACACACAGGACACACACACACACAGGACACACACACAGGACACACACACAGGACACACACACACACAGGACACACACACAGGACACACACACAGGACACACACACAGGACACACACACAGGACACACACACACAGGACACACACACAGGACACACACACACACAGGACGCACACACACACAGGACACACACACAGGACGCACACACAGGACACACACACACAGGACACACACACAGGACACACACACAGGACACACACACACAGGACACACACACAGGACACACACACAGGACACACACACAGGACACACACACAGGACACACACACACAGGACACACACACAGGACACACACACACAGGACGCACACACAGGACGCACACACAGGACACACACACACAGGACGCACACACAGGACACACACACAGGACACACACACAGGACGCACACACAGGACACACACACAGGACGCACACACACAGGACACACACACAGGACACACACACAGGACACACACACACAGGACACACACACAGGACACACACACAGGACACACACACAGGACACACACACAGGACGCACACACACAGGACACACACACAGGACACACACACAGGACACACACACACAGGACACACACACAGGACACACACACAGGACACACACACAGGACACACACACAGGACACACACACACAGGACACACACAGGACACACACACAGGACACACACACAGGACACACACACAGGACACACACACACAGGACACACACACAGGACACACACACAGAGGACGCACACACAGGACACACACACACAGGACACACACACAGGACACACACACAGGACACACACACAGGACACACACACAGGACACACACACACAGGACACACACACAGGACACACACACAGGACACACACACAGGACACACACACACAGGACACACACACACAGGACGCACACACAGGACACACACACACAGGACACACACAGGACACACACACAGGACACACACACAGGACACACACAGGACACACACACAGGACACACACACAGGACACACACACACAGGACACACACACACAGGACACACACACACAGGACACACACACACAGGACACACACACAGGACACACACACAGGACACACACACACAGGACACACACACAGGACACACACACAGGACACACACACAGGACCCACACACACAGGACGCACACACAGGACACACACACACAGGACACACACAGGACACACACACAGGACACACACACAGGACACACAGGACACACAGGACACACACACACAGGACACACACACACAGGACACACACACAGGACACACACACAGGACACACACACAGGACGCACACACACAGGACACACACACAGGACACACACACACACAGGACACACACACAGGACACACACACACAAGACACACACACAGGACACACACACACAGAACACACACACACAGGACACACACACAGGACACACACACAGGACACACACACAGGACACACACACACAGGACACACACACAGGACACACACACAGGACACACACACAGGACACACACACAGGACACACACACAGGACACACACACAGGACACACACACACACAGGACACACACACACAGGACGCACACACAGGACGCACACACAGGACACACACACAGGACACACACACAGGACACACACACAGGACACACAGGACACACACACACAGGACACACAGGACACACACACAGGACACACACACAGGACACACACACACAGGACGCACACACAGGACACACACACACAGGACGCACACACAGGCCGCCCACACAGGACACACACACACAGGACGCACACACAGGACACACACACACACGACACACACCCACAGGACACACACACACAGGACACACACACAGGACACACACACAGGACACACACACAGGACACACACACAGGACACACACACACAGGACACACACACACACACGCACACACACAGGACACACACACACAGGACACACACACAGGACACACACACAGGACACACACACAGGACACACACACAGGACACACAGGACACACACACACAGGACACACACACAGGACACACACACACAGGACACACACAGGACACACACACAGGACACACACACAGGACGCACACACAGGACACACACACACAGGACACACACACAGGACACACACACACAGGACACACACACAGGACACACACACACAGGACACACACACAGAGGACGCACACACAGGACACACACACACAGGACACACAGGACACACACACAGGACACACACACAGGACACACACACACAGGACACACACACAGGACACACACACAGGACACACACACAGGACACACACACAGGACACACACACAGGACACACACACACAGGACACAAACACACAGGACGCACACACAGAGGACACCCACACAGGACACACACACACACAGGCCGCACACACAGGACACACACACACAGGACACACACACAGGACACACACACACAGGACACACACACAGGACACACACACACAGGACACACACACACAGGACACACACACAGGACACACACACAGGACACACACACAGGACACACACACAGGACACACACACACACAGGACACACACACAGGACACACACACAGGACACACACACACAGGACACACACACAGGACACACACACACAGGACACACACACAGGACACACACACAGAGGACACACACACAGGACACACACACACACAGGACACACACACAGGACACACACACAGGACACACACACAGGACACACACACAGGACACACACACACAGGACGCACACACAGGACACACACACACAGGACACACACACACAGGACACACACACAGGACACACACACACAGGACACACACACACAGGACACACACACAGGACACACACACAGGACACACACACAGGACACACACACAGGACACACACACAGGACACACACACACAGGACACACACACACAGGACACACACACAGGACACACACACAGGACACACACACAGGACACACACACAGGACACACACACAGAGGACACACACACAGGACACACACACAGGACGCACACACAGGACACACACACACAGGACACACACACAGGACACACACACACACAGGACGCACACACAGGACACACACACACAGGACACACACACACAGGACACACACACAGGACACACACACACAGGACACACACACAGGACACACACACACAGGACACACACACACAGGACACACACACACAGGACACACACACACACAGGACGCACACACAGGACGCACACACAGGACACACACACACAGGACACACACACAGGACACACACACACAGGACACACACACAGGACACACACACAGGACACACACACAGGACACACACACAGGACACACACACACAGGACACACACACACAGGACACACACACACAGGACACACACACAGGACACACACACAGGACACACACACAGGACACACACACAGGACACACACACACACAGGACACACACACAGGACACACACACACAGGACACACACACACAGGACACACACACAGGACACACACACACAGGACACACACACAGGACACACACACACACAGGACACACACACACAGGACGCACACACACACGCACACACAGGACACACACACACAGGACACACACAGACAGGACACACACACACAGGACACACACACACAACACACACACACAGGACGCTCACACAGGGCACACACACAGGACACACACACAGGACACACACACACAGGACACACACACACACAGGACACACACACACAGGACACACACACACACAGGACACACACACAGGACACACACACACACACAGGACACACACACACACAGGACACACACACAGGACACACACACAGGACGCACACACACAGGACACACACACAGGACACACACACACACAGGACACACACACACACACAGGACACACACACACAGGACACACACACAGGACACACACACAGGACACACACACAGGACACACACACACAGGACACACACACAGGACACACACACAGGCTACAAATATTAATCTGTTATACATTTGCCCTCTACATTTTTTATTATGTTAGAAAATATTTTTTCCATTATTTATACTATTTTGGTTATTTCCACCAACAGTAACATGTGTTATACGTGTGCTGCTCAGCATATTCTATCTAGAACATTGTCCTTGACCCTCTCCTTTGTTTGCAGGTTTCCAGAGAGGCCGAGTCCAAAGTTAAGTAAGGCTGTGCGTGTGGCGGCGTTTGCCTATCCGTACCTGTTTGACAACATTCCTCTGTTCTACAGGGTAAGAGCCAGGCCTCTAAAACCTCCAACACATAAGCAAAAGTTACATAAGCATATGTATGAGATGAAAAAATATGCAAATAAAACATCAGAGGTTTATTTATGTATACAATTAAAGAGACTGAGGAACATTATGAAAACACATCAGACCTCAAGGTGAAAAAAAAAAAAATCTGTTAGATATCTATAAAAATCTGAACAGGGCAGTGTGTTAGGAACAAAAGGATGCCGCCTCGTTTAATGTGTGTGCACTTGTGGTTCATAGAGCGGCAACAATGAGACAACTCCTCAAACAGGACTGGTTCTGCAGGTGGAGGTCATTTCATTGGCATTTTCTTGACGACACCAGAATTGGCAGGTCTGCCACTGGCGCCTTGTGTTTTTCATAGATGAGAGCAGGTTCACCCTGCGCACCTGTGATACACCTGAAAGAGTCTGGAGACGAAGATGAGAACGCTCTGCTGCCTCTAACATGGTTCAGCCTGAGCAGTTTGGTGGTGGGTCAGTGATGGTCTGGGGAGGGACAGACCTCTACTGGCTAGAAAACATCAGTCTGACTGATATTAGGTATCAGGATGAAATCTACTGTTGGACCCCATGCTGGTGCAGTAGGTCCTGAGATCCTCCTGATGCACGACAATGCTCGGCCTCATGAGGCACCAACTGGAGGATGAAGGGACTGATACAACTGAATGGCCTTCACAATCACCTGACTTAAACCCGAAAGAACACATCTGGAACGTTATGTTTGGGTCCATCAGATGCCTCCAGGTTTCTTCTCAGACTCTACAGGAGCTCAGTGATGCCCTTACACAGATCTGGGAGGACATCCAACAAGACACTGTCGTATCATTAGGAGCCACACAAGAATTAAATTTAAGCAAAATTTAAGCCTGCCACATCATTATTTCTCTTTGATTTTCAGGGTGTCTGTAAAATGAAGCCCTCTGGAGACTGAAAACTGTATTTCCATTAAAAGAGGTGGCGTCCTTTTGTTCCTAAGACATAAGCCCTGTCCATATGTATATATATATATATATATATATATATATATATATATATATATATATATAGATATAGATATAGATATAGATATAGATATATATAGATATATTTCACATTGAGATCTGATGTGTTTGCAGTGTTCCTTTGCTTTTTTGAGCCATGTATATTCAATTAAATCACAGATAAATATATTTTGCATTTTTTTTCTACAAAAAGGGAAAGGTTCATTTGTGAACTTTACAACAGCCCAGAAATTGAAGACCGGTTCATTCAATCTGTGGGCTTGGCTATAGATTTGAAAATCTTGATATTAATTGGATAGATATTGTTTATTGGCCACATGCACAAATATCAAATATTGTATTGGCTGAAAAGAATCCATGTTGGATGATACAAAATGCAGTACCTACTTGAAGTCTGTCAGTCTGCCCCAGGGCAGCTGTGGCTACAATAGTAGTTTACCACCTCTGACTGTGGAGTGAATGAAAAATAATCTGTGAGTGTCTAGAAAAGTGATATATAAAACTGATGCATTATTATTATTATTATTAAGTAATTGTACTTTTATATTGTGGTCTACTCTTTGAAAACACAATATTTTGTGGATTATTTCATTGATTATTTTATTTTGTCCTTCCAATTATGTTTACTTAAAATAATAAATAAGTAAGAGTAATTTCCTGGAGCACTACTTTTAACTTGTACCTGACTCAGGAGGCCTGTGAGAGTCTGAGAGACTGTTTCCAGAACACTGACTGGGACATTTTCACTGACTCTTATGGAGACGACATCAACGGCCTGACCCATTGCATCACAGACTACATCAACTTCTGCGTGGAGAACACTGTGCCAACCAGGAGGGTACGGTGTTTCCCCAACAACCACCCCTGGGTCACCCCTGAGCTTAAAGCCCTCCTGAACCAGAAGAAAAGGGCTTTCAACTCAGGGGACAGAGAGGAGCAGAAAAGGGTCCAGAGAGAGCTTCAGTGGAGGATCCGACGGGCCAAGAAGGACTACGGGAGGAGGATGAAGGAGCAGCTGGCCCAAAACAACGCACGGGGCGTGTGGAGAGGACTGAGGAGCATGTCTGGTTTTGGACAGAGTGGCAGAGGGACAGCTGATGGTGATCAGCGCTGGGCGGACGAATTAAACTGTTACTTTAACAGGTTTAATGCGCCCCCCACCCCCTCTGCCCCTCTGCCGACTCCCTCCTCCTCTTCGCACCCCCCCCGGACCAGTGGCCACATCCCCCTTCCCCTTCACACGGACTCAACCCAGCACCAGCCCCCTCCACCCCCCACCACCACCACCCCCTGCAGTCCACCCCAGTCCCCCCCTCTCCCCCTCTCCCCCCTCTCCATCACACCGGACGAGGTGAGGAGGGAGCTTAGGCGACTCAGACAGGGGAAATCCGCAGGACCCGATGGTATCTGCCCCAGGCTGCTGAGAACCTGTGCAGACCAGCTCTGTGAGGTTCTCTGCTACATGTTCAACCTGAGCCTCAGCCTGGAGAAGGTCCCCGTCCTGTGGAAGACCTCCTGCGTGGTCCCGGTTCCCAAAACAACAAACGCCAGGGAACCGGCCCACTACAGACCAGTCGCCTTGACCTCCCACCTCATGAAGACCATGGAGAGGGTGATCCTCAGTCACCTCCGCTCTGTGGTGAGCCCTACCCGGGACCCGCTGCAGTTTGCCTACAAGCCAAACGTAGGAGTAGAGGACGCCGTCATCTACTTGCTGCAGCGGGCGCTCACCCACCTTGAGACCGCCGGGAGTGCTGTGAGAGTCATGTTCTTTGACTTCTCCAGCACCTTCAACACCATCAGGCCGGCGCTGCTGCAGGGGAAGCTGGAGGGTGCGGGAGTTGATGGACATCTCGCTGCCTGGACCATCGACTACCTCACTGACCATCCACAGTACGTGCAGCTGCGCGGCTGTGAGTCAGAGGTGGTAGTCTGCAGCACCGGGGTACCCCCCAGGGAACTGTCCTCTCACCCTTCCTCTTCACCATCTACACCTCGGACTTCACATACAACACGGACAGCTGCCATCTCCAGAAGTTCTCTGACGACTCGGCCATTGTGGGCTGTGTGTCTGAGGGGAACGAGCTGGAGTACCGCTCGGTCATCAGAGACTTTGTGGACTGGTGTGGGCGCAACCACCTGAGCCTGAACACCAGTAAGACAAAGGAGCTGGTGATCGACTTCAGGAGGAGACCACTACCTCACTCACCGCTGAACATCCAGGGGCAGGGACAGTTTCAAGTACTTGCAGGCCTCTGCTCAAGACTTTTTATGACTCTGTGGTGGCCTCTGCTCTCCTCTACGCTGTCGTCTGCTGGGCCCAGAGCAGCACAGAACGGGACAGGAAGAGACTTAATAACCTGGTCAGGAGGGCCAGCTCTGTCCTGGGCTGTCCTCTGGACTCTGTAGAGGAGGTGGCTGAGAGGAGGGTGCTGGACAAACTCACGTCCATTAAGGACGACACCTCTCACCCTCTGCACCGGACTGTAGAGGAGCTGAGCAGCTCCTTCAGCAGCCGACTGAGGCACCCCCAGTGCACGAAGGAGCGCTACCGCAGATCCTTCATCCCCACCGCCATCAGACTGTAGAATTCTAACATATAGGCCAGACGTGCAATATCCTCCTTTTCATGTTGATGCTTGTATGGTTATTATTAATATTATTATTATTATTATTATTATTATTATTATTATTATTATTATTATTATTATTATTATTATTATTATTATTATTATTATTATTATTATTATTATTATTATTATTATTATTATTATTGTTGTTGTTGTTGTTGTTGTTGTTGTTGTTGTTGTTGTTGTTATTATTATTACTATGTTTTATTATTACTTACTTTATCCCATTCCTGCCTGCATGCACTTTTCTTTCTTGTCCAAATGTCCTGGAGCTACTGTGGCGAGTAAATTTCTCCTGTGTGAGATCAATAAAGTCTGATCTTATCTTATCTTATCTTATTCTGAAGTAACATGACTCTTACTTGAGTTAGGGTTAGGGTTAGGTTCATTTCCCCTCCTGTGTTGGTCCTGTGTGGTGTCTGAGGTGCTCTGACCTGTTCCCTGTCCTCAGGTGTTCGTGTGCACAGGTGACGGCTGCACTCACAATGACACAAACATACTTCACGTTTACCACATCTGCCTGGCCTTCCTCACCGGCTTCCTGTTCTCCACACACCTCCCCGAGCGCCTGGCCCCTGGAAGCTTCGACTACATCGGTGAGTCTGCAACAACAGCCACAACACCTAGCACAAAAACAAACTATGGGAATGCACACTAACATCACACTGGAGGTGCTCTACATGTATCTCTAGAGTGGAATGTTAGCACCAGTTACAAACACTGCCAAAAGGTTTTAAGATCATCTGAAAAATACAAAATGGATTTGTGACTGTAATTTAATGTGTGAGAGATTTCAACCGTACAAATCAGCCCTGCTGTTGTACTTCCAGCTGAGACAGTTCTTTATGGTCAGATTGTAGTGAACTAAAACTCAGATTAAAGCCTAACAAAGCTTCAGACAGAGCAGTGCTTACAATTAGCATCACCCACGGAATGTTGATGATCAGCTTCAAAGTAACAATATACAGTGGTACCTCACTTTACGAAATTAATTCGTTCCAGAAGTGGTTTCGTAATGTGAATTTTTCGTAAATTGAGTAGCTATTTCAATGGAAAAAGCCTGATTCGTTCCAAGGCCCCGATCCAAGTTTTTTTTTTATAGTGTAACTTTTTTTATAGTGTAATATTGTGTTCTGCGTAGAGACTGTAGACCCAGGACTAAACGTGGACTATACCAGGTCTAGACCAAGGTCTAGACCTGGACTAAACCAGGACTAAACCAGGACTAAACCAGGACTAGACCAGGACTAGACCAGGTGGATTAAAGCGCCGCATGGGTCTATTTCCTGGTTTCGTTTCGAGTCACGGCTGAGGTGAGCAGCGAGGGGGACCACACGCAGTCTGAGCGCATGAATGAGACCTGTGCTCAAACCGTCCCTCCTCTAGACCTCCTCTAGACCTCCTCTAGACCTGGTCTAGACCACCGCGGCTCTTGCATGCGTTCGTTCATGCGCTCAGACTGCGTGCGGTCCCCCTCGCTGCTCGCCTCAGCCGTGACTCGAAACGAAACCAGGAAATAGACCCATGCGGCGCTTTAATCCACCTGGTCTAGTCCTGGTCTAGTCCTGGTCTAGTCCTGGTTTAGTCCTGGTTTAGTCCAGGTTTAGTCCAGGTTTAGAGCTTGGTCTAGACCTGGTCTAGTCCTGGTCCAGTCCTGGTTTAGTCCAGGTCTAGACCTGCTGTCAGCCCCGCGCCGGGTCATGCTGCGCTATCACACGTGTCAGAGCGCAGTCTTCTCCCCCCCCCCCTCCCCCTTCCCCCCACACTTCACTATTAATAATTTTGTTGAAAATCTATGAAAGTTTTGAGTGTTTAAACGAGAGACAAATGTGAGAAAAGTTTAAATCCAGTCTGAGAAAAGCGTATAATGTGTGTGGCTGAGCGCGCATTATTTGAATTTTTGAGATTTCGCGTTTCGTAACTTGAATTTTCTTTCGTATCTAGAGACCAAAATTTACCGTGAAGGCGTTTCGTAACTTGAAATTTTCGTTTGTTGGGTCATTCGTAAGGTGAGGTACCACTGTACTGCATAGGAGTTGAAAAAACAAAAACAAACAAACAAACAAAAGGAACTGTATGTAAGTTTTAGACTTTAAAATCCATAAACATGCCCTAACTGTGTCTCCAGATCCAAGGATAATACTCTAAATAATACTGAACCTCAATAATACTCTCAATAATACTGCACTAAACTACCTTCATTATGCAGAATATGTTTACTGAATGTGTCATGTTTGTCACTACCTCACTGTAAACTCCTGTTACCTGTGCAATAACCCAAGTGCAGTACTCATACTGTATATATATATATATATATATATATATATATATATATATATATATATATATATATATATATATATATATATATATATATATATATATATATATATATATATATATATATATATATATATATATATATATATATATATATATATATATATATATATATATATATATATATATATATACAGTATATACTCTACTTACACCTTATTTAACCCTACCTCTACCTTGTATTTTATTACATTTTATTACATATTTTGTATTATATTGTTTACTTCTTCCCCTGCACTTTTTGCAACACTTTTTTACCATGTACTATTACCGGTCATCCCTTTGTGCCGCCTGGGGCGGGTCCTGGGGGTTTTTCCGCTCGGGTTCGCTGGCTGCCTTCTCGGTTGTCCAGTGCATGGATGGGGGGTGGGTGGACGCCAGTGTGGGAAGAGAGTGGTGATGGTGATGAGGAAAGGACGCTGGTACAAACGAGGGGGAAAAAAAAAAAAAAAAAGTCACGGAAGGAGGGTTTGGGGAAAGGAAGGAAGGAAGGAGGGAAAGGAACAAAAATGTATGCCCTGTCTAGGCTACCCCACTATGGTGGGACACAGCCTTTGTATATAGATAGACTATTACTGCAGTTATTAGTACTTCTGACTATCTCAGCGAGTCAGCGGTTCTTCTGATCCTAAACATTTCATTTCATTGTTGACCCTGTGTTGATTCTGTATATGACAAATAAACAATCTTGAATCTTGAATCTTGAAAAAAGGTAAACATGTTCAAATAAATTGCAACTTTTACTAAGAACTATTCTAATAATTATTAATAATATTAAATTATGACATTTTCATGTCATAAAAATGGATGTGTCTCTGTCTGCAGTAGGGCTGCATCATTAAGATGTTCTGATACTAATACAATGCCTCCATACACAGGCCACGATACCATATGTATCTTGATACAGTGAACTTTTAATTTGATACGATACATTTCAAATTAATTCAATACGGTTCAATAAAAAATAAAGGCTATGATACTAAAAGTCTTTGTTAACCCACGTTTTGTACAAAGTTAATATGAAAAACACTAATTTTAATCCTCAAAACAGTGAAAATGTGAATTGTGCTGCATAAACTTTTTTCCTTCCTCCAAACAAGTAACAAAAGTGTAGCACTGTCACAAAATAATTGAGTAAAATATACCAAAAAATACTCTTGGCGATATATAAATACAGCAGTCCACGATGTTGATACTGTATCATCACATTAAATGATCTGATATTTGTATATTTTTGCACACCCCGACTCCGCAGGCTCTGGTGACACAGGTCCAGTAGTGATTGGAGTGCATTTTTTTAATTATGAAGGCTGCTTTAAATATTCATATTAATAGTTTAGTCATTTAGATTTTGTGGTTTAGCACAGAGTTCAAACCCAGTAGCAGGTTTCAGATGACGCCACAAGAGTTTAGGCCAATATTTAATACAGATGAGCTCAAATCAATCCTGTTAAAGCTCATTTAATACAGTGAATTTTTGGCTCTAGTCACTAACAGAAATGATCAGGTTCAATATTTACCTATGTACATGTTATACATTCAGATATTGGACACTAAAAGTAGAACATGAGGTGCCCCTGACAGCCCTGCCCCCCTGTGGGAGCGTGACATCATCACCACAATCTCAAGCACACGGTTTCTTTACTTTAAGATTGAAAGTTGCATACAAAATCTAAACGTGTTCAGATGTTCATAGGGACACAGAATGTGCAGAGGGAGACAATGTAACATATGCATAATATTAGCTCAAGCTAAGCTACAACTAATGAAAAAGTGTTTAAAACTACTGATTAGCATTATGCTAATATGAAATGAAAATCCCATAGGCATGCTAGCGCTATTAGCGTCATATTTTAGTTGCATATTTCATATGTGTACATAGAGTAAGATAACGTCTTGTTACAATACAACACTTACAGACAGATCTGAGTATGGGGCAAATGACCTTTAACACGCACAAAAAAAAAACTACAATATAGAAGCTACAGCAGCTTTGAGGAGACAAAACGCACAAAATCAACACTTTGTCCACTACAAGTATGTTAGCCTAATGACAACGAAACTGAGCTTTACGCTGTTATAATGTTGTTTCCTCCACAAAAACAAACCTGGAGTTGTGTTATTTATTTATTTATTTATTTATTTATTTATTTATTTATTTATTTATTTATTTATTTATTTATTTATTTCATTCACACATGTTTGAATAATTCTGGATTATCAGGGTGTCTGCACTCTGACGATCAGAATGCTCTGTTCTTCCTTGTGATGTCATCAGTTGGTCATATTAAAGTTAAGAACTATTTTTTTGAGCCTAAACTGAACTGACTTCCTCCTCAATACTCGAGAAAAACCTTCAGTTGTTGCTATTTTTGTTTTACTTTTTGCACAGTTGAGTAGTAACAGCCTGTCTGCTGGTGCGTCCAAGAGTGAAACGTTTCAATGAGGCTAAAACAATAGCTGTAACTTTAAAGCTGGCAAATCCAGCTCTGAAACCATCCAGATGATTCTAGTGCACGTGTATGAGTAATAATCCTTAATGACATCACAAGGAGGAACCAAGTGTTTTCTGTTTAAGAAAGGAGCTCAGCCTAAACAAGCGGTTTGTGTGTTAAATGTGAATGAAACAAAACACAACTCCAGGTCTCTGTGTGATGAGGAAACTACATTAGAACAGGAAAATAGCACAATATGAGCTGTTTAAATGTCTCCATTGATTATGCTCAGGAAATTCATATTGATGACATCATTAGTTATTGTTAAGAAGACAAAATACAATGTTATCAAAATTGTGGTCAAGAATATGAGAAAATCATCCTGATTGATTCATTTCACCAAACCCTAAAATGTGTATATGGCTAAACCAAAATAGCTATATTAAAATAAAATAGCTCTATATTGTTTTACAGAAAACTCCTGTAATTGGACCCAAACTCTTTCATGTACACAAACTGTTGAACATTCCAGGCACAGTAAAGCACGAAGAAAGTGCCAGACCTTTAAAACCATCAGATAAATGATCATGTTCCAAACGCCTGAATGTGTGTGTGTCACATTTGTTCTGACAGTGTAACTCACAATTACATGTTGAACTTGAAAAAGAGATTATTGATCTCAATGGGACTTTCCTGGTTAAATAAAGGTTAAATAAAAAGTAGTGAAGTAGTGGACGGCGGCTGCTCCTTCTGTCCCGAACAATCATTAAACTCCACGTGGACTTTCACACGTCGCTGTTTCATGTGCGTGAACTACTGAGTGATGAAATCCTTTTTATACATAAACCACTCATATTTGTGTATCATTTCAAAGTCCTTCCAGGCCAATCATTTGCAACACCTTTTGTTTAATAAATAAGTGTTCTGAGGTTTGACAAAGGGCATGGCCAGTCACACTGTAACTGTCGCTATCAGGAACCACGAGATTTAAAAGCACTTTCCAAATGGAAACTTTAAAAGGGTGCGTTTGTCCTGGTTTGAGCCCAGTTTAGTCCTGATTTGGTTTGGTCCTGTTCTAAGCTGTGGCTCGCCCGGGTTTAGTGTGAGCACACACTGAGTAACTGACTCCACAAGTGTGTTATTTCCTGCAGGGACAGGGATTCACTCCCTGCTTTTCTCTCAGTGAAATCTTATTACTGCCACGAAAGTCTGGCATCTGTTTTGCTTTTATTCAATTACAGTTTCTTTGTTGCTCAAAAACTACAGTGGTACCTCACCTTTCGAATGACCCAACAAACGAAAATTTCAAGTTACGAAACGCCTTCACGGTAAATTTTTGTCTCTAGATACGAAAGAAAATTCAAGTTACGAAACGCGAAATCTCAAAAATTCAAATAATGCGCGCTCAGCCACACACATTATACGCTTTTCTCAGACTGGATTTAAACTTTTCTCACATTTGTCTCTCGTTTAAACACTCAAACTTTCATAGATTTTCAACAAAATTATTAATATTGAAGTGTGGGGGGAAGGGGGAGGGGGGAGAAGTGTGCGCTCTGACACGTGTGATAGCGCAGCATGACCCGGCGCGGGGCTGACAGCAGGTCTAGACCAAGGTCTAAACCTGGACTGGACCAGGACTAAACCAGGACTAAACCAGGACTAAACCAGGACTAAACCAGGACTAAACCAGGACTAAACCAGGACTAGAGCAGGTGGTTTAAAGCGCCGCGTGCGGGTCTATTTCCTGGTTTCTCACGAGTCACAGCTGAGGCGAGCAGCGAGGAGGGGACTGCACGCAGTCTGAGCGCATGTGAGCAAGAGCCATGCAAGAGCCGCGGTGGTCTAGACCTCCTCTAGACCTGACCAGGTCTAGAGGAGGTCTAGAGGAGCCGCGGTGGTCTGGACTAAACCAGGACTAAACCTGGACTAAACCAGGAGGAGCCGCGCTCACATGCGCTCAGACTGCGTGTCTCCTCCTCTCTGCTCGCCTCAGCTGTGACTCGTGAGAAACCAGGAAATAGACCCGCACGCGGCGCTTTAATCCACCTGGTTTAGTCCTGGTTTAGTCCAGGTTTAGTCCAGGTTTAGTCCTGGTTTAGTCCTGGTCCAGTCCAGGTTTAGACCTTGGTCTTGTCCTGCTGTCAGCTCCGCGCCGGGTCATGCTGCGCTATCACACGTGTCAGAGCGCAGTTCCCCCCCCCCCCCCCCCTTCCCCCCACACTTCAATATTGATACGTTTTGTTGAAAATCTATGAAAGTTTGAGGGTTTAAATGAGAGACAAATGTGAGAAAAGTTTAAATCCAGTCTGAGAAACCAATCAGGACGCAGAACACAATGTTACACTATAAAAAAAGTTACACTATTAAAAAAAAAAAACTTGGATCGGGGCCTTGGAACGAATCAGGCTTTTTCCATTGAAATAGCTACTCAACTTATGAATTTTTCACGTTACGAAACCACTTCTGGAACGAATTAATTTCGTAAGGTGAGGTACCACTGTACCTCGAAAGACTTGCAGTTTTACTGTCTGGGCTCGGCTCAGCACAGATCTGAGCTGTAACTTGTCCTTGACCTCCTCGTTTCCATGGCAACACAAGTTTAATGTCAGACTGTCGTACGTCCAACATGAGAAGCAGGACCCACCACTATATAAAACCTAGATGATGCACCTTTAACATCTATTTCTAACTCAGAATTATGAGTTCCTCAGTGGGTTTTGATGATAATGTGAGATTACATTGTACTTTACCATGAAATATCCAAAAGGTAAATTCATGAATGTTGAACATGATCTCCATTTCTTTATTATTGACAAGACCAAAAAACTCAACAACAATATGATATATCTCCATAATTGAAAATGCCTGTTCCACCTTGTGAAGCTGTAGTTTTCAAGTGAACAGCTTTTTTTTAACCTTTTGTTTAGTAGAAATTGGCAATTCCAGGGCTGAAATGATCCAAATGAGTGTTTTCTGTATGAGAAAAGCACTATTTTTGTACTGAGGAAACTACATTCCAACATAGATCAGAAAACAGTGTAAAAAGGGCCCTTTAACCTCCCATCTGTATTAAATATTAGTGTATAAAATGTTGTGATGTCATCTGAAACTCAGCTATTTAAACTGTCTGAGAACATTTAATAAGAACAAACTGTTAAACTGTGATTGTCTGGCTCCCCCTGCAGGCCACAGCCACCAGCTCTTTCACGTGTGCGCCATCCTGGGCACCCACACGCAGATGCAGGCGCTGGAGCAGGACATGCTGGTGCGTAGACCCTGGCTCCTGGAGCACACCCTCCCAGCCTCCTTCGGCAGCTCCGTGTGGGCCGCCGTCCTGTGCCTGCTGTCCAACGTGCTCATCATCTCCCTCTTCAGTCTACCTCTGCTTCTGCCCGCCACGTCCAAGGAGAGGGTGCCAACGGAGGGCGGGCATCAGAAAGAGTGCCAACACTAACACGCAGAGGAAGAGACTGTGAAGTATGTTTGGTAATGCTGAAGTTCAAGCTGAGCTAGTTTTATTTTTTTAAGAAATAGATCAGAGGCTCTCAAACATTTCACACCAAGTATCACCGAAGAGAAGATTGGACTTCTTTGACTTAGATCGGGTGGACTCTGAGTACCACCAGATGTAAACCAGGTCTACAACAGGATTGTTCCAGGTCTAATCTGGAATTTAACCAGGTATAAAAGTGGACTACCTTACATTACTGATATTAAAAGGATATAACCTTGAAAGAAGGTTTGGTGCATAAAACAAAATCTACCCATTCCAAACAGGTACTGTTTTTAAATGAACTGCAATCACAATGAAGCAGCCAGTGCAGAGCTGGATACTGAAGACACATGGACAGGCCATGCCTCAGAACCTCCAGAATTCTCTCCTTGAGCTGCAGAGGCTGCACTAGCACTGATCCATGATGGCTGCAGGTGCTGGGGTTTAGGTGGCGACATTCAGATCAGGGAGAGGCTTTTGTAGGTTCTTGGTTTTACTGCACTAACAGTTAAAGGACAATGTTACTGAAAATGGAAAATGGAACTGTAAAATGCACACATTTTGTTTCCTGACAAATGTAGAATTATAATGTTATTTTATTTAGCAGTGCCTTCTATTAAATGAAACTTTTTTTTTTTTTTTTTTTTAATGTTGATCGCTTCAGTTCTCTGAGGTCAAGATGAAAAGATCCCCCAGGCTCAGACTGCACACGGTGTAGCTCCAGTGGCTGTGAGTATGGAGAGGAGCTCAGGGTACATGTGCAGTCTGGTGGTGCTGGTGGAGCTGCTGCAGAGCTCTACATTCATACACTTGGATTTTATTGTTGGACAATGGAGCAACTACAGCATGTCCCTTCATAAATGAACAGTACTGGTCTGAGCACGTGTCTCTGTGCAGCGTCAAACACTCGGACACAACAGCACAACAACAGAGCTCTGCTCCTCTGTGAGAGGAACAATAAGACCTGTATAAACTCTATGAGTATTTATTCACATGTAGCCTACAGTATGAGGCTATAAGCCGGGTATGGGAGAGTGGGGTTAGTACAGACTCTTTGCAAATGTAAAATCTGAAATAAAATAAACATATTTCGGTATGTGGGATATGTAAGTATTCTTAACACATGATTGGAGGAGAAACTGGCTTTGGCTTAACTGACCCCAGATGCAGGTTAAATATCAGACTGAAGCCTGACGTTTGGACCAAACTGAATAGAACTTCTATCTCATATGAGAGATTCATATGAGAGACTTTGGAATTTGCCCGTTGAGGATATATTTCAATGTTTCCCTAAACTAGACACAAATAGATTTTCATTTAACTCTTAAAATTAACTATAAAATGATATTTTTATATTCACGTCACTATTGTGGTCCTTTGTTTTGTGTTTTTGTTTTTTCT
The DNA here is from genome assembly GCA_036785185.1 of Paratrypauchen microcephalus. Lineage (NCBI taxonomy): Eukaryota > Metazoa > Chordata > Actinopteri > Gobiiformes > Gobiidae > Paratrypauchen > Paratrypauchen microcephalus. Next base: position 191,031 of record JAVJIX010000286.1, on the reverse strand, counting down.
ATTCTTTATTCTCCATTTCCGACTCTTTCTAACCTTGTCAATGTCTTGACTATATTTTATATTCATTTTACAACTCATGGTGGTAAATAAAATTGTGACTTTTCATGGAAAACGAAAAATTGTCTGGGTGACCCCAAACTTTTGAACGGTAGTGTAAATGCAATGAATTATTAGGCCCGAGCGCTAAAGCCTCGGGCCTATTGTTATTGTTCTGGTTTTTGTTCTTCTTCTTTTTATTATTGTTATTATTATTTTCCTCCCCCCCTTTTTTCAGGTTTCGGGTACTTCCCACCGACGAAAACTTATGAAATTTTGCACAAAATTGAAGAACGCCAAAAAAGGAATTTACAAATAATCTGTATAAAGAAATCTTAAAAAATGGCTCAACAGTGCCTCCTGGAATATCTAAATACATTGCGCCTATGGCTATACCCGTGTTGCCATGGCAACAGGCCAAACATCTGTCCTCGCCAATGGGACGCTCGGCAAAAGCGGTTTCACGGAAACACCGTTCACTCTTTTAGAACGCTTTTAATAACTTTTAATGTCCCACTTGTCTAGATGATGTGAGTGCAAGTGAGGGCCGATCATCGCCGCTTGCGGCTATATTTATTATTATTATTATTACAGTCGTCCCTCCAGTTCAGCCTGTTGTTCACATGAACGCCAAGGTACTTGTAGCAGTCCAATCTCCACCTCATGGATGGTAATGGGCTCCACTGGTGTCCCCTTTCTCCTGAAGTCAATCACCAGTTCCAGTCTTGTCAATGTTCAGGAGCAGATGGTTTGTCTGGGACCACTCCACAAAATTTGCAATCAGTGTCCTGTACTCCATCTCCTGTCCATCCCTGATACACCCAACCACCGCAGAGTCATCAGAGAACTTCTGCAGATGGCAGGACTCTGAGCTGTACTGGAAATCAGAGGTGTACAGAGTGAACAGGAACGGAGACAGGACTGTACCCTGAGGGGCTCCTACATTACTGACCACAGTGTCAGACAGGGTGGTCCACCAGCTGCCGCCAGCCAAGGCTGTTCCCACCTCCTCCTATTGTAATTCTAAACATGCCCATCCATTTGATTCCAGGCTATCGCCAAGAGATGGCGCTTCTCTCACAAAAAAACAAAGCCTACAGTCAACGAAGTGTAAGGGTGACATCAAATTTTGGAAATAGAGGTCAAAATCAGTTTTTATGTATTTATTTGGTTTTGACACTAAAACAGAAAAATAACAAACTGTTTTTCCATTTTGCTGTTTTTCGTTCTTAATTGAAATGCAAAAGAACGAATGCTACACGGACCCTGAAGTTTGGCTTTTTTTGTTAAAAAACTATTTAATATAGATTATGGACTGTGATTGAATCAAGTTTACTTGGACTATTAGGCCTATACGAGCATTTTTGCCCTGCAACAATGTTGAAAATCTATTTTTGAACTTTACTGCTTTTGGATTTGATTTGGCTGATAGTGCAGCTGATAGTGTCCAAGACGTAATGGCTCATCTCACAGGTCGACTGATTGAATGGATGCATTTATTGTTTTTAATCAGGGCTCTAAATGAACTTTTTTCCAATAGCCACCAGCCAATAATGTCCAAGACACTGTTGTGCAAACCCTACAAATACAGAAACAGTATAGCCTACCTTAAGGACCTGAAAATGGCATCTACCCTTTTGTAATGACATAACAGCTCATTTGGCTGGAATGCGCAAGCTGCCAAGCTGCTCTCAAACCTAAATCAAAACATGTGTGAAGAATCCCTCCCTTTGATCTAAATCAAAACAAACAAAGGAAACAATAGGGTTAGCCAGATCAGGTCCAGAGGTGTGAAAACACCCATTACAGTAACGAATGGGTATGCTAAACAAGACGCCAGACAGAAACTGGAAAACAAAGGTGTGATAGTTTCAGAGTAATTTCTGTATAGTTAGCTCCTCCCTGCAGCGAGATATAAGCAGTGTCCTTCAGCACTCTAACCAGAACTGATGAAGCCACTCGGATGAGCGGCGAAACGTTTTTGACCAAAGAAACTTTGTCCAGTTGACAAATTGAATTTCTCCTTTTACCATCAGTCACTAAAGGTAAAGTCCCCCGGAGGACATTTTTCGCACGTTTCACAGGTGGAATGAATGAACGGATGCATTTATCAGTTATAATCCTCATAACCAAAGGGGCAGAAGCTGTAGCTGGTAGCACCATAGTCAAGTGTAATCAACTCAAAGCTCTTTCTTTAGTGTAATAAGAAAGACGTAGAGCGGTTTCTGCCATTTGTGTATTTTTTATTAAAAGGTGCACATACTGTGTAATCACAACACAATAAATGAACAGACAACAAACAGTTGTTATTTCCCACTATGCACCCTTTTATTCCTAATGACCAGATCTATCACGTTTGATAAACCTGTTAAAAGTCTGTTGCAGAACTCCACGGTCAATTTAGTCTCCCAGAACACATGTATGGCTTGGATAAGCTCCTGTTGTGCGCCTGGCGTTGTCTGTTTGCGGATATAGTGCTTGCTGCTTGCCTCTTTGTTGTGTTCCTTCAGCATTGGACAAAAACGCATCTTGGAGAATTTCCAACCCATCTGTTTTCAAGCGCGGCATATACTTGTCGTGCTTACTTCAACACCAAAATCTGCCTTGATTTTCTGTGGAACAGCTTGGGCATTCATTTCGGTGTTGGTCTTTGTCAGATCATCGATTGCAGCAAGGATATTGCTGTGAAAATAAAGGAAAGAAATTTGAGTAAAAATCAAGTGTTTTCATACATAGACCTACTGTAATAAGTTATTTTACAGTACATTCCCTCACTGAGTTGGATACTTCTGCAGTTTTCTAGGACCTGAGCGTCGGGGTGGTCTGTCTTTGTAGTGATATCTCACAGCTCGCAGTGTAACGTTAATGCCGCGGGATGCCAAATTTCGCCTTATCTCTTGTGTTGAGATTTCATTTTCTCTCATTGCACGAATCTGCTGGGATTCTCTCTGCCGATGTGCTGCATCTTTGTTGTAATGTACAGTAGCCCACATAACCTAGGGCCTATTGTAGCGCGGGTGGGTGGTGGTAAATTAGCACATCTGTTCTATGTCTTCATTCCATAACGTGAATCACGCTCACTGCTAAAGTTTGACTTTACTTGCAAGGAGAAATAAATTTGCCATTCTGTATTTAGTGAGTTAACGTGAGTCTTGTTGTAGCACCAGACACCAGCACTCATAGAAATACTATTTACTATTTCAATAAGCTATCACAAGGAATTCAACTGCTACAGCTACAAAAACATAGCCTACATTTTAACACCTTTATGAAAGCGCGCTGGCATTGCGATGTCTACTGAACTGCGTTCACTCCCCGAGTCCAGTCGCACATGCACACATGAAACAGGCACCGAAGATAATCAACCGCTATCAACGCTTCTCTTAAGTAATCATTAAACGCAGTAATCTAACTGTTGCCTATCGAGTCTTTCTTTCAAATAGAACTTGCAGGGGCATCAGGAGGTTTTTCAACGGGCCAGGAGACAATCACAGCTCCTCCGTGTGGGAAAAATGAGGGAGTGCACCTGGTTTTCACACAGGCCGCTAAGGGCGTCACCGTTCAGGGCTGCGTTGGGTTGTCATATTAACACATTTTAAAGCACAATATATTTCTAGAGAAATGTTGTGATAAACAGTCATATTAAAACTACTTTATGCCACTGACATGAAGCAGAATAATCGCAGTAAACCAACTTTTAAATATACTGTATCATTATAAGGCGTGAGCTGCACCAAATAAATAGATTGAACTGAAAATTAGCCAGAGAACTTACTTATCTAACCCTGTTCAGGTTATCCTAAAAGTCAGCAAAGGCTCTGAAAACAAACAAACAAACAAAAAGGGCCCTATGAGTAATACAAGTGTTCAAGGTCCTGTTTAGGAGTTGGATTTTCAACAAAAAGGTGAGAGTGACAGTGAAAAACTGTTGGCTAATAATAAATAATAAATGTTGGCTAGTTTGTGACTGTAATTTTATATGTGAGAGAGAGTTGTTTATCACCTGTTGCACTTCTAACTAAGTCAGCTCTTTATGGTCAGATTATGATACATTTAAGGTCAGATTAAGGCCTAACAGAGCTTTAGAGGGCAGTGCCTACAGTTAGCATCACACCCCCAGGCAATGTTGATGATGTATCAATAAGAAAATGTTTCTCTCACCCACATGTGGGAGCATGGCATGATCACATTTGTGCTCGAATGGTTCATGGATGGACTGGGCTCCCTGCTGGTGTCCCTCCTGTGGTGAGGTGCACATAGGACACCAGCCAAAGACTCAACAAATGTCTGACAATTTTCGGCACCCAAATAATGCATTGTATTAGAACTTCAGACTACAGCTCCTCTACTTCAAAAACCATCTCAAGTGTATCATGTTTGGGTGATTGTGTCTGTGAGCAGCTGATCACAGTTACAAAGTGATTTAACACTTGAAGACAGAACCAAAGTGTCATTGAAATGCAGACATTTAAATGACACATTGTATTTTGAATGCGTCTTTGTTATTAGGGTCTCTATTTTTAGTAATACAATGGAGGTATTTCTCTGTTGATCTCTGTTGTGTGTCTAGTTATTACAGTAACAACTGCCAAAAAGTAAGAGGGGGCATTGTGCTGCTAGAAAAGTACCATTTAAATTACAATATCCTTAACTTAATACTACCCGCCTCTGCCTAAATCTTCTTCCCTGACTCCAGCCTTTGTCCGACTTGCCGTGTCATTTCAGCACCACGGACAGTTCCACCTGTGTTCACACAGGGGGTGGGGAGTTTTCACTTACATTTAAGCAGTAACTTTTTACAGAATTTACTTTTCTAACAGCAGACTCCTACTTGAGTGATATTCCTCTTGCTTGAGTAGAGTAGTGCTTGTGGTTCCTCTTCCCACTGTGAGAAAGTCTACAGTGACAAAAGCTTTATGTGACAATATGAAATGATTTGAACATTTGTGTTTATTGCAGCTCCTTCAGATCTGATTTAGTGTGTGTAATTTTTGTGTCTATCCTATATAAAATACCAGATTTTGTATAGTATTTAATGTTTTATCATTAAAATGACATACAAATTATAAATCAGTAGTAGTTTGAGTAGTTGTTTTCCCAAATACAGTGGTACCTCACCTTACGAAATTAATTCGTTCCAGAAGTGGTTTCGTAACGTGAATTTTTCGTAAGTTGAGTAGCTATTTCAATGGAAAAAGCCTGATCCGTTCCAAGGCCCCGATCCAAGTTTTTTTTTTATAGTGTAACTTTTTTTAAATAGTGTAACACTGTGTTCTGGGTCCTGATTGGCTAAGAGACTAGACCAGGACTAAACGTGGACTAAACCAGGTCTAAACAAGGTCTATACCTGGACTGGACCAGGACTAAACCAGGACTAAACCAGGACTAAACCAGGACTAAACCAGGACTAAACCAGGACTAAACCAGGACTAAACCAGGACTAAACCAGGACTAGACCAGGTGGATTAAAGCGCCACGCGCGGGTCTATTTCCTGGTTTCTCACGAGTCACAGCTGAGGCGAGCAGCGAGGAGGGGACCACAGCGAGGAGGGGACCGCAGTGAGGAGGGGACCGCAGCGAGGAGGGGACCGCAGCGAGGAGGGGACCGCAGCGAGGAGGGGACCGCACGCAGTCCGAGTGCATGAACAAACGCAGGTGGTTTAATCCTGGTTTAGACCTGGTTTAGACCTGGTTCAGACCTGGTTTAATCCTGTTTTAGAGGAGGCACGGGTCTCGTGCTCGCAGCCCCGCGCCGGGTCATGCTGCACTATCACACGTGTCCGCCCTCCTCCTTCCCCCCACACTTCACTATTAATACATTTTGTTGAAAATCTCTGAATTCATCAGAGATCAGTTTGAGTGTTTAAACAGAAACAAATGTGAGAAAAGTTTAAATCCAGTCTGAGAAAAGCGTATAATGTGTGTGGCTGAGCGCGCATTATTTGAATTTTTGAGATTTCGCGTTTCGTAACTTGAATTTTCTTTCGTATCTAGAGACCAAAATTTAACGTGAAGGCGTTTCGTAACTTGGAATTTTCGTTTATTGACTCTTTCGTAAGGTGAGGTACTACTTTGGAGCACTACCTTACTTCAACTTGAGTAATGTTATTTTGAAGTAATGCTACGTTAACTTGAGTAGTATTTTTCTGAGCATGGCTCATAACATTAAATAATCACATAATCTATTTATTCTTTATTTAATAGGGACAGTGCATATTAATGAACATCTGCAGCATTGCAGTGTAAATATGCCAGATTATAGCAAGAATGCTAATTTCCATCTGTAATCAGACATAAATGTTCACAAATGTTGACCCTGGACATTTCTGTGGAGTGAATATGATTGACGGGTCTGCCCCATCAACACTCTTTAACCAGGTTATAGTTGTTTTCTTCTCATTGATCCTCTGAAGTTGTATTTGGAGTGATTTATGTTTGTGTCATTTTTAATTCATCACATCATCATCACAGGGACACATCTACTGTGACATTCTTAAATCATTCTCCAATTTTTTTTCCCTTAATCTGTGATATGTGGGATAAGGATGTAGCAGTGTCAAATACATTTCATTTTGGTACAAATGAAAAAAAAAAGTGCTACTTGCTAGAGTGATGTGCAGCGATCCACAGGAGGAGCCAACAGCTACACAGGCACCACCTCTCCCACTGGCCTTAACTATGTAGCAGACACAAGCACAACACGTCTACGTTAAAGGTCCTATATTCCACAAACTTGACTCATGTGAGCTTTAAGCCATGTTACAATGTTGTTTCCTCATCAAGTAATTTCCCTTATAGATCAATAAAGTTTGTTAACTCTAAAAATAGACCTGGAGTTGTGTTTTGTTTCAGTCACTCATGTTTGAGTATTTCTTTATCATTAGGCTGTCTATATCTCCAAAGCTCAAAATGCTCTGTTCCATCTTGTAATGTCATGAAGCGGTAGTTTTCAAGGTAACAGCTACTTTTTACCTTTTGATTTGTAGACAATGGCAAGTGGTTGGAGTGACAAATCACACTCCACCTGGCAATCTGATGGACGAGTCTGGTTTAGTGGTTGCCAGTACTTGTCTGACTGCGCCAATTGTGCCAAGTGTAAAGTCTGCTGGAGGGGGGATTATGGTGTGGGGTTGTTTTTCAGGAGCTGGACTTGGCCTCTTTAGTTCCAGTGAAAGGAACTCTGAATGTTTCAGCATAACAAGAGATTTTGGACAAGTCCATGTTCCCAACTTTGTGGGAACAGTTTGGAGATGGTCCCTTCCGCTTCAAGGAAGTTGCTTCAAGGAAGTTGCTTCATAAGGTTGTGCGCACATGTTCTCATGGCTTTGTTATCCCACAGCACTGTTTTCTCACATTTAAGACATTTTTCAGACCTCATACCTCATCCTGACCCAAACCTTAAAGGGATATGCCACCCCCAGGTCAAATTTGGGCATCTCCCCACAGTCCAGAGACTAAAATAAGTGGTGGAAAGTGTTTTCCTGGTCACCCAGCCATTGTCCGAGTCTGTCGCCACTGACCGCCGCGGTATCTGCAGCTCCTCCGCCTTAGACTGGAGTCTAACGTCGCCAGAGAAAGATTTCAGCCAAAAGGAATTAATTTGCTCGATGCATTTCCCAATTACTTTGTGTGTAGTGCGCATTCATATCGAGTGCAAATAAATGTGCAAATCAACACGGAGAGCTTGACTTGGTCATTTTGGGTGGGAACTATTTTCCAGTGCGTAAGAATACAGCCGTATCACGCAGCACGCTGTGCAACAGGGGAACTCCCTTCCCGGTGCGTAACTGGGATTCCCCTGGCAGCGTACTGCGTGATTCGACTGTATTCTTACGCACTGGAAAATAGTTCCCACCCAAAATGACCAAGTCAAGCTCTCCGTGTTGATTTGCACATTTATTTGCACTCAATATGAATGCGCACTACACACAAAGTAATTGGGAAACGCATCGAGCAAATTAATTCCTTTTGGCCGAAATCTTTCTCTGGCGACGTTAGACTCCAGTCTAAGGCGGAGGAGCTGCAGATACCGCGGCGGTCAGTGGCGACAGACTCGGACAATGGCTGGGTGAGCAGGAAAACGCTTTCCACCACTTATTTTAGTCTCTGGACTGTGGGGAGATGCCCAAATTTGACCTGGAGGTGGCATATCCCTTTAAATGTAATCTAACAAGCAGGCCCAGACTTTACCCCAGCTCCATCTGAGGAACAGTTGCAGAGCTCTTCACTCTCAGTTCTATTGTTTGTGAACACTGGTTTCCGTCCACACGGCCTCTGCAGAACTCAGTACTGTTCAGTTCATCTTTTTTCCAGTCTCATGTTGAATTTTTTAAACAGACAAACACAGAGACAGAACAAAGAAATAGTTATTCTTTAAAAATACAACTATTATATCTCAGAATGATGTTGTATTGCACTGAACCTTATCCCTGTCAGTGACCTGATTTCACTGTCAGACTTATTCAGCCTGCAGAGGAAATTTGAGTTCTTACTTTGTCTCAGCTTGTAAAATAGTCATACTAGTGCTGTCAGGCGATTAAAACATTAATCTTATTAATTACAAGATTTGTAATTACAGGATTTGTAATGAATTAATCTAATTAATCACATTTTTTGTCCCTTCAAATAAAAACTAATAATAAAAATAATTTTAATTAATCAAATTAATCACATTTTAAGTGTGTTTGAGAGAGAGAGAGAGAGAGAGAAAGTGAGCGAGTGGGCGAACAAACAAATGAACAAACCCACTTCACGATTGAGTTCGTCAGTTTTCATGTTGTCACTTTGCTCATTTGTTTCCCAAATTCTGGGTTTGGTGGTTTGGTGAAGTGCGCACTATCACCGGTAACAGTGGAACTTGTCCGGACATGTTTGTTGTTCAAATGATCCATCAGGCTGGAGCTGCTTCGGTGATCGGAAAATTATTTTTTATAAAAGCTCCAAATCACCGTGTTCTTGTTGATCGTCCCGTCTTCGTTATTTTTATAAATTAACTTGCCGTTCAAAAGCCCTGGCACCGATTTGCCAAACGCCAAATTTAAAATGCGCGTGCATTGAATTGTCGCTCATACTTAATTGCATTAATTTTTATAACGCGTTAATTTGCAGTGTAATTAATTAATCTAATTAATGCATTAAACCGACAGCCCTAATTATTACATCCATATCCATATCCAGGGCCTCCTAAAATAAAGACCTAATTCATAATTTCACATTTTTTAAGAAACACAAAAAAACAATTGACTGTTCAAAAACTCTTCATTATGTGATCATGTTTTCTTACAAAAAGATGACCTTATATAACACTGAACATCTCACATACCATTTAAGACAGCGTAAACAGGGTAAAGGGTTATTAATGTAAAGATTTCCATAACAACATCAACCTAAAAGATTGCCACATGAGGAAACGGGCATATGTCAGTAATGATTAAAGGCAAATTAACGTTTTTTTACAATCTGAGCCTTCTTTCGGCAATAAAACAAGTAGTTTTACTCACCCATAGCATTTTTCTGTCAATTGGAGCAGTATCGCAGAACTTATGTTGAGCCGTTCTGTTCTAGTAATGATCCTGTATCCGTTAACATGGTGCTCGTATCATATGCTCGGGGCATTACTTTGCGGTGTCCAAATAACACAAACTTTAGCACTTTTCAAATCATAGAAGCCCGATGTCTTAATGAAAGATTTCGTTTGAAGCAAAAGTGGCCTGTAATCTGAGATTTAGCCATAGTTTCGAGTAGATGAGGCCAGTGCGCATGTGCGGACTGTGCTCTCAACTCCCGGGACCCAAACATGAAACGCAAAGCTGAAAACTATGGCTAAATCTCGGATTACAGGCCACTTTTGACCACACGAAATCTTACATTAAGACATCGGGCTTCTATGATTTGAAAAGTGCTAAAGTTTGTGTTATTTGGAGACCGCAAAGTAATGCCCCGAATACAAATGCTAACGGATACGCTACAACATAACTTTCTTCAAACAGCTCCAAATGACACGAACGTGATATGGGTGAGTCAAACGACTTATTTTATTACCGAAAGAAGGCTCAGATTGTAAAATAACGTTACTTTTCCTTTAAACATACTTCATATATCTTTATGATATATGAAGTATGTTTAATCATAAAGATATTAAGTATGTTTAATCATCACTTATGATATATGAAGTATGTTTAATCATACACGTTCTGTTCATCATATTTATGGACAGAATTTCTTTCTTTCAACCAGAATTTCTAGGCGCAGTCAGGGGCCGGAGGGGATCCAGTTTGGGGACCACAGGATCTCATCTCTGCTGTTTGCAGATGATGTTGTCCTGATGGCTTCATTGAACCGGGACCTCCTGCACTGGGGCGGTTTGCAGCCGAGTGTGAAGCGGCTGGGATGAGAATCCTAAATCCAAGGCCATGGTTCTTGACCGGAAAAAGGTTGCTTTCCCTATCCGGGTGGGTGGAGAGTGGCTGGGCACTTCCTTAGACACAGGGTGAGGAGCTCAGTCACACGGGAAGAGCTTGGAGTAGAGCTGCTGCTCATCCATGTTGAGAGGAGCCAGCTGAGGCTCCCTCGGGAGGTGTTCTGAGGTGTTCCGGGCATGTCCCAGTGGGGGGAGGCCCCGGGGAGACAGGCCCCAGGACACTTTGGAGGGACTATGTCTCCCAGCTGGCCTGGGAACGCCTTGGGGTCCCCCCTGAGGAGCTGGAGGAAGTGTTCTGGGTGAAGGAGGTCTGGGAGTCCCTGTTTAGACTGTTGCCCCTATGACTGGGCCCCAGATAAGAGGAAGAAAATGGATGGATGTTTAATCATTAAAGGTCCTATATCACTCAAAATGGACTCTTATGAGCTTTGAGCCATGTTATAACGCTGTTACCTCATCAAAAATAGACCTGGAATTGTCTTTTGTTTCATTCATACATGTTTGAGTAACTCTTTATTAGTCTGTCTACATCTCCAGAGCTCAAAATGCTCTGTTCCACCTTGTGATGTCATAGAGCATTAGTCTTCAGTTCCTTTTCCAGTTCCTTTTCTCGTCAATAGAGATTAGAAATTCCAGAGCTGAAATGATCCAAATGATTCTAGTGAAAGTGTGTGGAGTTTAAAAACACAGTGGAGCTCTTCCTGCATTACCATATGACATCACAAGGTGGAACAGGGTGTTTTCTGTATGAGAACCTAAATCTGCAGGGTTTGTGTGTGAATAAAACAAAACACAACTCCAGGTGTGTTTGTGATGAGGAAACGACATTAGAACATAGAAACCACAGGCTCCATGTGAGTGTCAGAGTGAGATAAGATAAGATAAGATGAGATAAGATAAGATAAGATAAGATAAGATAAGATGAGATAAGATAAGATAAGATAAGATAAGATAAGATGAGATGAGATGAGATGAGATGAGATGAGATGAGATGAGATAAGCCTTTATTAGTCCCACAGTGAGCAGAGGATGCTGGGAGGACAAACTGTCCTCCATCTGCATGTCTCCATGGAGATGATGTGGCTTTGCCTGGAATTTTCCACAAATATTTAAACATTTCTGTTTTGCATTGATTCAGTTGCATGTGTAAATAAATGCCCAGATGCATTTCACATTGTACACTGAAAAATAAGGTCTGTGTGTTGTCTGAATGTAACTGACATATATGATCCACTGCCACTCATGTCTTCAGCCAATAGAAGCGCAGCGTGTAAGCGCATGTGATTGGCTAAGACCTGCTGACTCAAAAATGGTAACATAATATTATTCAGACCTTTAAATCATTACAGACTCCTGAAATGAGGGTTGTCAAAACCATTGAAAATCAAATGCGAATCGATATTAAACCTAGTATTGAAACTAGATGGTTACACATGACAAACCCCAGCAGTTTACAACACACAACATTAACCCTGCTGCCTCTGTCGTCCTGCCACAAAACAGCATCTGCACACTAAAGGAATGACTGTGCCCTCTATGGTCTGAAAACATTTCTACCAAAGCAACTCATATAAAAGTTATGATGTTGTAATGTCAGTATATGGACAGGCTATGCCTCATGTGAAAGCTCAGGTCCTCCAAAATTCAATGAGACGATCGTCCAATCAAAAAGAGTTTTAACCAACAAACTGACCAGAACTGAAGAAGCAGCTTGAATGAGCTGCAAAACGTCTTTGATCAAAAAACATTTGTCCAGTGACAGAACTGAATTTCTCCTTTGTTATCGAACCAGGAAGCAGAATGAGCCTCACATGAGTCTCACATGAGTCTCTCCTTTGGGTTGTCAGTTTCAGTGGTGAAATCCAGCTGGTTAAAACCTTCAGATCTCTCTGATCTGAATGGTCACTCCCTGAACCCAGCACCTGCATCAGTCCTGACGCAGTGCAGCCTCTGCAGAGGCTGAGACAAACTATCTGCAGGTTAAGGAACTGCACCACAGGCTTTTTATCCCCTGTTTAAAATCTATAGAGGCGACATAATGCCAGAGCATGTGCTTTTTTCAAACTGATTCTAACTGAATGAGCAGTTCCACAGTTTTTAGTCTTTTCATTTGGACTTATTGGATAGACGGCTGAACGTTGTGTTACACAATTTAAATGTCCAGTATTATTACCTCATCAAAAACATTGGGGAGTACTTTATCATTTCACACACATAGATATTAAATGCGAGCAAATGATTCCTGTGTGTGAGGAGAAATCTGTGACCTGCGCACAAATAACCACACAGACACACCCTCTAAGTAGTTTTCTGTTCGTTCGCGAGTGAGTAGGTAGGTAACCATGACAACTAAACATTTGTGCTTAAAAGCTACCAGTTATTAGACGACTGTAGAATCCCTCAGTCATCCAGGTAAAATCCATGGCAAAAGGAGAAATTCAATTCAAAAAATTTAATTCTGAAGGACTGAAGAAGCGAAACATATTCGACCAAATAAACTTTTGTCCAGTTGACAAGTTGAATTTCTCCTTTTGCTACTGTGTACTTTTGTGTACTTTTGTGTACTTTTGTGTACTTTTGTGTTGCAGAATCCAGAATATCTGAAATACACAAACTGTGTGTGTCACATCAGTGTGTCCTCCTTTTTATATTGTAACTGTGCCTTTCAGGTATCAGTTCACTTCTTTTCTGAATTGTTTAAATCTGCTTTGTATAGTTAAAGTTTGGGCTCCAGTATGTGGGTAAATACAACACTGTATCTAGAAACACTAATGAAGCTTTGCAGAATGTACTTATTCTCAGTGCTGCATAAGTAGACAAGATTAGGGAGGCGATGTAATAATAATAATAATAATAATACTAATAATAATAATAATAATAATAATAATAATAATAATAATAATAATAATAATAATATTAATAATAATAATAATACTACTAATAATAATAATAATAATAATAATAATAATAATAATAATAATAATATTAATAATAATAATAATAATAATAATAATAATAATAATAATAATAATAATAATACCATTTATCTCATTTGAACCCATCATTTTGAAGAAATGCCTCCAGTGAAGCTTTGTTTACCTGCCTCAAGGTGTGTTCAGTGTGTCGGTGCCTGACGTGGTTTTCCCGATCTGCGCCGCACATTCACAGAATTACGTATTCAGGAAAAAGATCAGACATACGGAACTGAAATGCTGAACAGCAAAACAAACCTTCTGGTGATTTATTTCATAGTTACACAGTTTGTTTATTTCAGATATTCTGCTGTAACACAAAACCCAGTAGTTCAATCACTGGTAGTGTTTAAGCACAAATGTTTAGTTGTCATGGTTACCTAGGGAGAACAGAAATCCAACTCACGCGCAAACGAACAGAGATCAACTTGGAGAGAAGCAGAAATCAACTTGTCTTTTTGAGGGTGTGTCTGCCCCCCAGGGCTGGTTTTGTGTGCAGGTCACAGATTTCTCCTTGTGTGCAGAGATAATTTGCTCACTCGAAATTAATATCTATGCGTGTGAAATAATAAAGAACGCCCAAATGCATGTTTTATCGCGTATATGTACAGTATTATGGTACTATTTTGACGCCAGAGTTGTGTTTTGTTTCACACGTCTGAGTAACCCGGCATTATTAGTCTAGAACTCAAAATGCTCTGTGCTCTTCCTTGTGATGTCATGATGCGTTAGTTTTTAAGTGAACTTTTACCTTTAATTAAGTAGAGATTACGGCTTAAATGATCCAACTCATTCTAGTGAAGGTGTATGGAGTTTGACTTCACTTCCTGTATTGTGACATCACAAGGTGGTGTTTTCTGTTTGAGAAAAAGAACTCAGCCTCAATATGCAGGGTTTGTGTGTTAAACACGTGTGAATAAAACAAAGTACAACTGTTTGTGTGTTTGTGATGAGGAAACCACATTATAACGTCAGAAAATAGAGCAGTATGGGCCCTTTAATTTGCCTGTGAGTCTTCAGTTCAAAATGGACCTCAGAGCTTCTTGTAGAGAATCATAAAAACATAATAATCATAATAATAATATAGTTATAAATAACTATAATATAACGGCATGACTGTTCCCGTGCGGGCGGGGCGTGGGGCGGGGCGTGGGGCGGGGATCATCACGAGCGTCACGGCGCGGAGGCGGAACTTCCGCTGACGGTTCCTTCGCTGTGATTGGATGAAAAGGAGCTGTCAGTACAACGGCTCACTGAGCGAATTTTTCAAATCAAACTGAGAAGCGCCGCTCTTGTGAAAGGCAACCGCTTAAACAGCGTTTAAACCATGCAGAAACCAGGGTGAGGATCATCTCTTTTACTGTGTCTTCTTGTGGCAGCGACAGGGACGTGGTCAGAAGCGCTTAGTAGGACATCCCCGTCTCTTTCTGTAGCGACTTTACGCTGAGCGCTCGTTTTGTCAGATGCTAACATGCTAACGCTAGCATACAGTCTAAACAACCTGTATGTCTGAGTGTTTATGTTTAAAGAGAAATAATGTGTACGCTCCTTTCTCCTTTTCGAAATCCTCAGGATGTCTTCATGTGTGAGCTCCGCACTTTTTTTTAGACTAAAACGTGAATCCGTGAAATCATCAGAAATGAGGTGAAAAGGCTCTGACTAAAACAAAACTGTCCTGGTCAGATGAGGGCTCAGAATCACAGGGTCCCTCACAATATCATCATTTTTCACCTGTGATACTGAATATTCCACATAGTATTCTATGTGTTCTAATATCAAAATTATTTTATTTTAATCCAATACAAACACAATTGTATTTTTGTTCGACCACTACCTGAACAAACTTGATATGAAATACAGCCATTTTAATGATCAAATTAAACTTTTAAAGCTCATCAGCTCATTTTTGCAGCTTTTTTTTTTTTTTTTTTTTAATTAACAGTATGCAGAAAATTTAAATATAGAGACTGGACACACTCCTTGTCACTGTCTTTTCTTCAAATTCATGTGGTGCCACTTGTTTCTGCAGCAAAGCCAAGACGCCCCGACGGCCCGGCCCAAAGAGGAGTCCAAATGTGGAGAAGGATCCTGTGGGAGTGAGTCCAGTTTTCTTAACATGGGCGTTATTTACAGCAGAACATTTATGCATGGACACATTCTTTTTCAGTGTATTGCTTCTTTAAATGTCCTACTTTTTAGATATAGGGATTATGTAGTAAAGAAAAAAGTCATACCTTTTATATATTCAAATCCTCAAAGTTTTGTTGACAGCACTGCAAACATTGTGAGCTTTATGATGAAGCCTCCTGAAATGGTTTTCATTTGTCAAGGAAGGTCAAGAAATGCCAAAAGTTCAAACCCGAGATTAGAGCAAAAAGTAAAGGCTTTTTTTTTTTTTTTTTTTTTTAAATCTCTAAAAATCTTTATTTTGATCTTATTTTTTCTTTACTACATTCCATATTTGTCATTCATTCATAATTTTGATTCTGTGAGACAGTGTAAATAATCATCGGAGTAAAGAAACATAAATGAAAGTGTGTCCAAATATTTTATTGGTCATGTACGTATTACAGCCGTAACTTCAGACTCTATAATCTGAAGGCCAGACTGCTTTATGGGTTTATGGTTGTAGAAATGGTCAAAACCTACAAACTAATATATTTTGGGGCAGATCAGATGGCCTTTTACCCTTTGCTATAGTTTTTCATCATCATTTCATCTGTTAAAGGTGTACTGCCGGATCCGTCCTCTGGGACTCCAGGATCAAGAATGCTGTATTGAAATGATTAGTAGCACGACCATTCAGCTCCACGCTCCGGATGGACTGAAGGCCAACCGTAATGGAGAATATAAAGAGGTAAAGAGGGTCACAAGTGAACATGGTCCAGGTGACTTGAGCCATATACCATTCTGTCTTTTCTTATTACTAGATGCAGTACTCCTTCAAAAAAGTATTTGGAGTTAATACCAGTCAAGCAGAATTGTTTGAGGATGTGGCCAAGCCTCTGGTTGAGGACCTTATTCAGAGCAAAAATGGTGAGTATTTATTTTAAATATCAAAACTCAAATTTACAACTTTGTTCCATTGTTTTATTACAATCAGTTGTTTTTTGCACAATTTTTCAACATTAAAGTATATCCAATACTACTTACATTTTTTCTTGAGGATTCTCAAGCAAAATCCACAAGGAGTGACTGAGGCTCTATTGTAAACATGCAGTCAGCTTTATGGGGGGATTTTAGATCTGGTGTATGTAATAGTATCTTAAATAGGACATTATTTGGCATTACTTTGTAGTTTTCAAATGATTGCAGTATAATAAAAGTCTCTCTACATACATCTTGTAGGTCTGCTGTTCACTTACGGTGTGACTGGAAGTGGGAAGACCTTCACCATGACCGGTTCACCTGGAGAAGGTGGACTCCTCCCTCGGTCCTTGGACATGCTTTTTAACAGCATCAGCCCCTTTCAGGCCAAAAGATTTGTATGATTCTTATACAATACAGACCAGTTCTCAAGATTATACTTGCATATACAATGTAAACATTAAAACCAATTGTAAATCATGACTTGTTAGGTGTTTAAACCAGATGAGAAAAATGGAGTGGAGATCCAGGACACTGTGGAGGCCCTGTTGGAAAGACAAAAGCGTGAGAGCCAACAGCCAGCTGTGCCCAGGACTCCCTCAAGGTACACAATATTTTGGCAAAGTTTACTTAAAATTCTATCATTGATTCTGTCCACAGTGCACATTTGAAATATGTCCAGGAGCATTAATATTTTGAGAGAGCAATGAAAGAACAGAGTCTTAATTCCAAGTATAGTGGATAAATGTAGGTATGCTCTGATCCTTTCCTGTCCCTGAGTCCCTTTGTGTTTTCAGGCAGAAGACAGACCCTGAGTTTGCGGACATGATCAGTTCAGAAGAGGCCTGTAAATCAGACGGCGTGGATGAAGACTGCTGTTACAGTGTCTTTGTGTCATACATTGAAATCTATAACAACTACATCTATGATCTGCTTGAGGAGGCTCCATTTGACCCAATCAGACCAAAGTAAGGTTCTACCATGTGTTCTTTACTCATGACCACTGAATGATCTCTTTTCACATGTATAACTGGATCACAGCAGTGATGGGCAATACACTTGTGTTAATATAAAACCCGTCTTTAAAGGGATACACCACACTCCCCTTCAGCCGTGTGGTGTATCAACACTGACTTATCGCTCACAGTGTCCTGTGAGCTGAGCTTCTGCCCGGTTCTGACGCTGATGAAAGTAGGTCCAGCAAGTTAGCGGGGACAGTTAATGAAGCTTTTCTTCTCAAAACAAAACGGCCTGTTCACTTGTAAACATCGCCACTTACAAGTGAACAGGCTAATAATAATAATAATAAACGGTGCGCAATGATACGACTCGAGAGAAAATAGCACCAAGCGATTTAGACTGCTGACTTTTTGGTGTGCAACTGTTTTCTGATGCAAATATATCACTTTTTGGACATATATTGTTTTGAGTAGGTAGGTGATGGTCTCCCTACCTGAAAATGTAGATTGTGCACATTGAACTACTTTGGTTGTATGTAAACCACACCATATTTCCCATCACAACATTTTGGCCTTCTAGTTTTATTTAAAGGTCCCATGGCATGAAATTTTCACTTTCTGAGGTTTTTGAACGTTAATGTGAGCTCCCCTACCCTGTTTAGCCCCCCCATGGTTAAAAGTTGCGAAATGTCTAAACTGAGCATTTGCGATCCTTTTCTACGTTAGAAATAAAACACAGCTCAAACGGGCGATTTTGAACAAGGAAACTTATTGATGTCAGAACGAAAAAAGAAATGCAAATGCAGTTCCACCCCCGTCTGTCTGTACTCAGCGTCTCTGTAAATCACGCCCAGAGAGTTTGGACTGCGAATGCGCTAGGCAATGCGAAATGCGTTTTTTTATTTGCCTGGAGGCACATCCGAGTGTTTCTAGGCTCGGAAGTCCTTTATCTGAGCCTCTGGACCTTTGAACAGCAGTGGTTTAATTTTATTTTCTGTGGAAATGTGTTTATTTTTCAATGGAACGCTTCAAATCTCTCCCCCCGTGCAAAAACACGGAAATGGATCAGCGGAGAGTTTGGGCACGCCCCCACCCTCTACTATTGGCCAGCTCTTTTCTCCTCATTTGCATTCAAGCAACAACGCCCAGAATAAAGAGTTTGAGAGAGATATTTCTGACCCTTTCTCATCTTATCTCTGTTTCTCATGCACTGAGTGTTGATTTTGAAGAAGGATTCATTTACAGTATTAGGGAACCATTAAGGAGCCATATAAAAGCATCAACAAGTACCATGTCATGGGACCTTTAAAACATTCTTTGTTGCACCTTGTTGTTTTTGTCAGGTGGCTTGAAGGTGGCACTCCTGTGCGAAACAAAGAGTTCATGTATGTGGTGCACAACACTGTAGCCTCCACGTGGCTGTAGCTTCTCTCATAGTCCATCCACCCCATGAATCTAACCCTGCACGTAGCTTCACTTATTGGCTTATCTTAGATGCTTTGGTGGCTGTCTTTGTGGTCTGTTAAAAGTGATACTTTCTCCTTCATGTGTGGTTTGTATGTGACGGCTTAAGCTGAACTAGGCCCTGTGCATGTGTGTTGATGCTGATTCCTCCCTGTGTGTGTCGTCTTGTGTGTTTAAGTGTATAATAGTGGTGTGTTGTTGAACTCATTTCAGACCTCCACAGTCGAAGCTCCTGCGTGAGGATCAGAACCACAACATGTACGTGGCTGGGTGCACTGAGGTAGAAGTCAAGTCCACTGAAGAGGCTTTTGAAGTCTTTTGGAAAGGTATTGAACAGCCTTTGTTAATATATTATCTGTTCATCATAAACCACTCTTATCGGGGTCCATCATTTTTGTTCATAGTTTAGCTCTTTATGTCTTCTCTAAAATAGTAATGTACATAGGTTTGTAAAATATGTAAAAAATATGTAAATGACAACCATAACTTCAGAAAAAACGTAAAACTGCGCAGCCCTATTTTGTATACTTCCCTGGGGATGATGTATTCAATATTTGTCAATTCCCATTAGATACACACATTACAAGTGACATCATCAGATTGTTAAAATATTGATACTCAATAAAAAAAAGACTTTCTTTTAATTAAAGATGCAGAAGTGTTTGAATATTAACATTTCATTAACATTGCTGATTTCAGGTCAGAAGAAAAGGAGAATCGCCAACACAACACTGAACCGTGAGTCGAGTCGCTCTCACAGCGTGTTCACACTGAAGCTGGTCCAGGCGCCTCTGGACGCAGACGGAGACCACATCCTACAGGTGTCTCTTCTCTGCTCATTATGGAGCCTCTTTAGACCCGTTTTATGTGTCAGGGCTGTGTTAGGCTGCGTTATATCTCAAGGCTGTGGGACTCTGGGATGTTGATACTGATGCCTCTTCGTTCACAGGACAGAAACCAGGTGAGTGTGAGCCAGCTGTGTCTGGTGGACCTGGCAGGCAGTGAAAGAACCAACAGGACCAGAGCTGAGGGCAGCCGACTCAGGGAAGCTGGTATGGTTCACTCACTTTGTATCCTTTGTGTGAGATAGATGCACTTATGATAATGACCTCCTGTGTCCCCCTGAGAAAATGAACCAAACACTGGACATTCTTTTGTCCCAAAAGCCAAATGAGAAGTAAAATAGTTAGTCAAATAAGATGGTTGTCAGAAACTGTGGTAAAGGCCTAAATAGAAGTATATGTATTGTATTTACTGTCTATGGTAAAATAATTGCCAGTCTACTGGTTCATAATAAATGGGCGCATCATAGGAGGAAATGAGGCACTACTCACCTGTTATTCTGCCACATTATTTTAGTCTAAAGATTCCTTCTTAATTTAAAGCATTTAGGAGGACTTTTTTTGCCCAAAGTGAACCTCTATAAATGGTTTAATCTCGGTGAGGTAAGGGCTTTGAGGTCGAGAGACGCAGACAGACTAAATATGCTCTGTTACTACATAAGAGCAGATTTATTGGAATGTAACTAGAGTCACTATTGCATAGTATTGAAACATTTTGGCCACACATGGCATTCAAAAATGTCTTTACTGTGGGACTAATAAAGGCATAGCTTTCTTTCTTTCTCTCCAGGAAATATAAACCAGTCTCTGATGACGCTGAGGACGTGCATGGAGGTTCTGCGAGAGAACCAGATGTGTGGGACTAATAAGGTTGGACATATTTTTCTTTTGTCACAGCATCACACATACTGTGTGATGCTTAAAGGATGTTTGTATTTCAGATGGTGCCTTACAGAGACTCCAAAGTAACCCATCTTTTTAAAAACTACTTTGACGGTGAAGGCAAAGTACGTATGATTGTCTGTGTCAACCCAAAGGCAGACGACTACGAGGAGACCACGGTAAGGCAGCTCCAGGACAAAATCAACTTTTCAGAGCTTTTAATCATGTTAGAATTGTTTCCCCTCACCATTTACGCACCCAAAGTTGAGCAATATTTAATTGCCTACTTTCAAGACTCCATGTTGCTGATCAAGCCTCATGTTTATCGCCACTGGCATTTGCCCACGGCTCTGTACTTATTTACTCCCATTTTCTTAATATGATACATGTACTCTCCCCACAGACTACAAAGTCAACAAGAGAAATGAACAGGGGTTAGACAAGATACAATTTGCACAACATGAGACGGAAAAAACTGTGTCTCAATTCACGATTTTGGCTGTAATCGTAGCACTGCCTTTTGGAATTAGTTTGTTTCTCAGGAAATCTGAACTCACCAGCACTTAAAGGTCCTATATTGCACAAAATGGATTCTTGTGAGCTTTAAGCCATGTTATAATGTTGTTACCTCCACAAAACATATCTGGAGTGTTTTGCTGTTTGAGTAATCCTTTATTATGAGTCTGTCTACGTCTCCAAAGCTCAAAATGCTCATTTCCACCTTCATGATTTCACAAAGTAGCAGTTTAGTTCAGTAAAGATGGCCAATTTCAGGGCTGAAATCATCCGAATAATTCTAGTGAAGCTAGAAAGGATTTTAAAAACACGGATGAGAACTTCCTGTATTGCCACATGACATCACAAGGTGGAACAGAGTGTTTTCTGTTTGAGAGAAGAACTCGGCTTAAACATGCAGAGTTTGTGTGTTAAACATGTGTGAATTAAAAAGGTATATTTTTCATGAGGAAACATAACAGATTTGAATATAGTGTCATATGGGCCCTTTGAGATTTTCTTTTCTGTGTCTTGTGTCAGTTTTGTGGCACCAAATCATCTCATCTCTATTAATAAAACTCACATCTGTGGCTGAGAAGAGGGCCCTAAACCAGCTCCTGTCCATCGTCAATAACCCCCAGTACCCCCTGCACAGCCCCGTCACTGGACAGGAGAGCACCTCAGGGGACAGGCTGTTGTCCCTCTTCTAATCCACACAAACACTTTGGAATTTGTTTGTGCCACATGGATATACAACGCTTCACTAATACATTTTATTATTATAAAAAGCAAAAACAAAGCAAAACACAACTACAGTGGTACCTCACCTTACGAAAGACCCAACAAACGAAAATTCCAAGTTACGAAACGCCTTCACGTTAAATTTTGGTCTCTAGATACGAAAGAAAATTCAAGTTACGAAACGCAAAATCTCAAAAATTCAAATAATGCGCTCAGCCACACACATTATACGCTTTTCTCAGACTGAATTTAAACTTTTCTCACATTTGTCTCTCGTTTAAACACTCAAACTTTCATAGATTTTCAACAAAATTATTAATAGTGAAGTGTGGGGGGAAGGGGGAGGGGGGAGAAGACTGCGCTCTGACACGTGTGATAGCGCAGCATGACCCGGCGCGGGGCTGACAGCAGGTCTAGACCTGGACTAAACCTGGACCTGGACTGGACCTGGACTGGACCTGGACTGGACCTGGACTAGACCTGGACTAGACCTGGACTAGACCTGGACTAGACCTGGACTAGACCTGGACTAGACCTGGACTAGACCTGGACTAGACCTGGACTAGACCTGGACTAGACCTGGACTAGACCAGGACTAGACCAGGACTAGACCAGGACTAGACCAGGACTAGACCAGGTCTAGACCAGGTGGATTAAAGCGCCGCGCGCGGGTCTATTTCCTGGTTTCGTTTCGAGTCACGGCTGAGGCGAGCAGCGAGGAGGACCGCACGCAGTCTGAGCGCATGAACGAACGCATGCAAGAGCCACGGTGGTCTAGACCAGGTCTAGAGGAGCTCTAGAGGAGGTCTAGAGGAGGCACGGTTTGAGCACGGGTCTCGTTCATGCGCTCAGACTGCGTGCGGTCCCCCTCGCGGCTCGCCTCAGCCGTGACTTGAAACGAAACCAGGAAATAGACCCGCGCGCGGCGCTTTAATCCACCTGGTCTAGTCCTGGTCTAGTCCTGGTCTAGTCCTGGTCTAGTCCTGGTCTAGACCTTGCTCTAGACCTGGTATAGTCCACGTTTAGTCCTGGGTCTACAGTCTCTACGCAGAACACAGTGTTGCACTATAAAAAAAGTTACACTATAAAAAAAAAACTTGGATCGGGGCCTTGGAACGAATCAGGCTTTTTCCATTGAAATAGCTACTCAACTTAGGAAAAATTCACGTTACGAAACCACTTCTGGAACAAATTAATTTCGTAAGGTGAGGTACCACTGTATTTGGGTTCTTTTTAAAGACAGAGTAGGTGTATTTGTTGACATGTTTGAGCTGCTAGCTGCTAGCCATCTTCAGAACTGTCACCGGTGTTGGTGGTGACGTGTCTCATGTCAGCTTCTGTTACTTCCTGTAGGCGTGGTCAGATCGCTCCTCATCACATGATTAAAAGCTCACACACTTTTAAAAACACATAGAACCTTGTAAATCCATGTATACATGTGAAACTGTGTGGTGCAGTTGGTGATGCGCTTCGCAGAGATGACCCAGGAGGTGGAGGTGGCGCGGCCCATCGACCGGCCCATCTGTGGTCTGGCCGCCGGGCGCAGACACAGGAACCAGGCCTTCAAAGATGAGCTCAGCAGGAGGCTGGAGGAAAGAGGAGGGGCCACTGGTGGTAATGCCACAAGTCACACACATTTGCACCACATATTGAGCAATCTATTAGTGCTCTAACGATGATTACATTTCAGACTCATTCCATACAAAGGAAGAGACTCAATACTCAATATTGATTCCGATACCAAAATTACAATAAATTACTTTCTTTAGACTAACTGGAACTACAACGGGTCAGCTGATTTCTACTGTTAAAACTCTGATGCATAAAATTCCATTGACCTGCTAGCTAGCATTAGCCAATAGTTTTTCAGTTATTCGCTCACTGTTTTTGATGAAAATCAAACCCATAAACAGGACCATGAACGCTCGTATTGGCTCTTTTATAATGTGCTTTTTAAATCAGTTTAGTCTTTTCTTGTTTTCAGACTTCACACTTGTTGGACAGTGTCTAATGTGTGCATTATTGCACACATTATGTGTGCTGAATATTCCACCACAGATACATGTAGAACACCCCCAGTGCGATGTCGCTGCAAAGTATCAAGAATGTGACTAAACTGGTGTAATATTCCTGAGCTGACTGAAGGTGGTAGTGACTTGTGCACCACTGTGTGTATTTCTCAGTAGTGTGTGTGCTCCTTTAGTGGATGACCCAGTACTGCTGACCCAGCTGTTGGAGAGCCTGCCCCCACTGCCCCCCTGCACCCTGGTGGACCCTGCCGATGATCAGCTGCTGCCTCACCTCATCCAGGTCCTTGAGAAGAGGCACCACATCCGCCAGATGATGACTGAGCAGTTCAACAAGACCGGTACAGCCTCTTGCACCTCCCGCTTTTTGTTATTGTTAAAAATAACTGCCACATCCTGCCATGTTTGTATCCTTACTTCATCCTGTCCTGTTTGCATCGAAAGACAATGTGGAAAGTTTTGATGAAGCGGTTTCTCATTGTTCCCTCTGTCCTGCAGCCAGCACCATTCGATCCATGCTGGACCAGTTTGGCTCTCAGGTCAATGCCAAAGAAGTCCTGATCCACAACCAGCAGAGTAGACTGGGCGAAAAGGAGAAACAGATCCTCAACCAGAAGGCTGAGATTGAGCGCTTGGAGAAGAAGTCTAAGACCCTTGAGTATAAGGTAGCATTAGCACTGACTTGTAGAGTACATATAGACTAAGCACTGAAGTATAAATGCCTCTTGTTTAGATTGACATCCTGCAGAAGACCACAGACATGTACGAGCAGGACAAACGTTCCCTGGAGCAGGAGCTGGAGACCCGGGAGCAGCGCCTCCAGAGGGAGCTGTCTGAGCGCAGGCGCATGGAGCAGCGCATGCACGGTGTTGTGGCCGACACCAAGCTCAAGTGGGAGAAGGAGTGTGTAAGGAATGATTCCACACACTTCCATTTGTTAGGCTTTAGTTTGGGCACATGTTGACATTTTAGTGTAACTAAACTCTTCAGTGTTGGACTAGAACAGCCAGGGATGGAACAAGATCTCATGAGACAAAATTGCCATGAGACTGTGCACACATGCTGAACTTTTTTTTTTCCATGTTTTTACGTTTTGATTGGAAAACAAAATAAAGCACTGGCGAGTTAAATGTTTTGAAAAGTTGTAGTCCCAAAAAGCTACACTGACAGCAAAAATATGAAGTCATGTAAATCAACAATGGTGAGGCCAAAATTGGGTTGCACATTTTATTTATTATAATGGATGTAAAATGTCATTTTGTCTCGTTCTCGTAGATCCAATCTCGTGTCTTAGCTGGTTATGTGGAAACTGTATTTCGTCCCACCCCTAATAACAGCCTGTGTAAATGCTCTAAGGAGGTTTTCCTTTGGAGGGTCACACGTCCCATTTCAAATAAATGGTTGGACCCTGTGTCTCCAGAGTGTGGTTAGGGCTGTCACATATGTCATGGTGAAGACAATTTATTAGAGCTATTCAGCCATTCAGAGGAGTGCACCAACTACTCTCTAGGGTTCAAGCTGAATTCCTGATGTCTTGTCAGATTTGAAAATGTTTGCTGACAGGCCATAATGATGTGATAAATATTACACTTTTTCCACATGTAGCTTGTGAGCGTTTAATTATCTCATGATCTCACTTAGAGAATGGAAGACCTGATGAGCACTACGATGTGAGGGCAAAACGGGGCTTTATGTCTGTCATAGCATGAATGTATGCACGTGGTACACTTGTTATAGCCATGACCCCCCTCTGGTGCGTGTTCAGGTGAGGAGAGTGAACGCTAAACAGCTGGAGATGCAGAACAAACTGTGGGTGAAGGATGAGAAACTAAAGCAGCTCAAAGCCATCGTGACTGAGAGCAACGGCAGCGCAGGAATGCCAGAGCGCCCCCAGAGGCCATCCAGAGAAAAGGACAGCACTGCTGGACAGAAGAGGTCTGCCTCCCCCTCGCCAATGCCTGTGAGTACCCAGAGATCCAGCTACACAGACTGTTGTAGGAACTGTGATATGGGCAAATGCCAAACTACTAAGTAAGTTGACAGTTCCCCAAAGACTAAAGCACACGACATAAAACATAAACCACAAACGGTGCCTCCCAAAATTCCTTTGTATCCGCACTGTTGGGAGTTTTTTTTTAATCAAATCTTTATGCAGGTTTTTTTTTATTTATTAGGAGATTCTTGATGATTATTCAAGATGTGTCTGAATGTTCACACTAACCCCTAACGCCTCACTCACTACAGCCCTGCATTATATAAGGGACTAAATTGGACTGGCACACAGGTACTTTTATTATCCTTGTAGTACAGAATATGAATTGTATATCTGTGTAAAAGTAATTAGACAAGTTATTTATTTAGCCCTTATTGCTGAAGGAATTTAAGGACAATATAGTACGATGGCTTAGGCTACGTTTATACGGCGACGATCAAAACAGAAGACGCAAAAGTGGCATCTCGTCTTCAATTTTTTATCCACGTTTATACGAAGACGCAAAAGTGGACGCAAAAGCCAGCGAAGGGAGGCGCTGGACTGGAAAAAAACCTAAAAAAACCCCATCACAACAGCGTCAAGTTACATTTCTAACCACGACTGTAGCGGAAAAGAGAAAGGTAAAACTTCAAAATAAAATGTTCTAGTTGTGTTTTAAATGAGTTGTTAAGTTCCGCTCCAAACATTTCAGTGACTTGTACTTTTGTTGACATGTTTTTGAATATTGTACTGAAAATAGTGACATTACAGGAGGATTACAGTGAATTAGAAAATATAAAATCACATGGGGTTTTACATTTGAAGTGCCTCATGCGGAAGTCGCTTGTCTTGGCGTCTGTGGCTGTGAGAGTGTGAGAAAGACTTGTACGCCGTAGACGTGTGTGGGTGCCATTTATACAATTGTTGAAATGACTCTTGTATTTCCACATCTATGTGACGTAAACGCGTACTGACGTGAGCAGATCTGACCAGTTTTGCGTCTTGGGCAGTTTACACGGAGACGCTACAGCGGAGCGGATTTAACTTTTCCACTCTGGAGGTGGTTTCAGATTTTTGCGTTTTTAGGCCCCAAAAACGCCGTCACCGTGTAAACGAAAGGCACTTCCCATAAAATATTTTGTCGTTTTTACCCGTAAGCGTTCTTGTGTAAACGGGCCCTTAAATAAGCAGCGGGTTTTAGTGCACCCAAATGAACATTTGAGACACACCAGTGCACCCAACTCAAATCACTGGTCCTGCTAAAGTAGGGAATTGTGTGCACATTCAGATACAGCCATTGTAAATTGCCATGTCTTTGAATCACCATTTTGGATTTCATCTTGTTGATAATCCCCCACCTCTTTCCACTGGGCCCAAATGCATGTTAGCGGGCACTAATGAGGGCTGTAATCATGTGTGTTCTTTTGCTCTAACATTCACTAAACTCAGCACTATTACCTTTCAGGAGCACAGCCAGACCCCCTCTCACCCACCTCACCGCTCCCACACCCGAGCGGTGCAGGTCTCCTCCCCTCCTTCCCTTTCTCCTTCCTCCCCCTCCCCCAGCCCCCCACCCTCCACGCTGCGCTCCGTGGCCTCCTGCATCTCTGAGTGGGAGCAGAGGTGTCCGGGGGAGGCAGGGGATCAGGGCAGGCAGGGCACTCCCCAGCGCAGGACGCCCATGTGCAACAGCGTGGGGCGCAGGAGAGGTCAGCGCTGGGCTCCAGGCTCCCAGGCCCCAGCCACACCCCTGCTCTATGGGCTGGAGATAGAGGCAGGCACCAGGGTCAGTGTCAGAGTGCCACCGTAGGCTTCTGTTTAAAGTGCATGTGACAGGGTTTCATGTTTGGTGGAGAGTTCCTGTGAACATTTATCATAACATCAGTTATGTGTCAGTTTGTATAAAAAGTTCAAATATAAAAATATGTGAAACAGGCGAGTTCTAAAATATACCTACTATCTACCTATGTCA
The DNA here is from genome assembly GCA_036785185.1 of Paratrypauchen microcephalus. NCBI lineage: Eukaryota > Metazoa > Chordata > Actinopteri > Gobiiformes > Gobiidae > Paratrypauchen > Paratrypauchen microcephalus. Next base: position 163,162 of record JAVJIX010000286.1, on the reverse strand, counting down.
TAAACTCGACATTATCGCTGCATTTGGATGGAATTTCAAACACTTTCTGACAACTGAAAACTTCATTTAACAAAATATCTAAATTGCAAAATAGTTATTAGTCGACTAATACAAATACATGACACATTTTGGCCCTTGTTATTAAAGGTCCTATATATATATATATTATATATATATTATATATATATATAATATATATATATATATATGAATATATATATATATATATTATATATATATATAATATATATATATATATATGAATATATATATATAAATGCGCCTTGTTTTAGCGGTGCGCCTGTGCGCTGTCTCCCACTTCTGTGTTTTAAGCGCGAAGGAAGAAAGGAGAGGCATTTCAATGAAAAAAAACACATTTTCACAGAAAATAAAATAAAACCACTGCTGTTTCAGAGGTCCAGAGGGTCGGGTAAAGGACTTCCGAGCCTAGAAACACTCGCACGTGCCTCCAGGCAAATAAAAAAACGCATTTTGCATTGCGTAGCTCCTTCGCGGTCCAAACTCTCTGGGCGTGATTTACAGAAACGCTGAGTAGACATCCAGACGGGGGGTGGAGCTGCATTTTTCGATGTGACGTCACATAGTTTCCTTGTTCAGAATCGCCCGTTTGAGCTGTGTTTTTTTCAAACGCAGAAAAGGATCACAAATGCTCAGTTTAGACATTTCACAACTTTTAGCCATGGGGGGGCTAAACAGGGTAGGGGAGCTCACATTAACGTTCAAAAACCTCAGAAAGTGAAAATTTCATGCCATGGGACCTTTAAATATAATAACTGTCTTAGTGAAATGAGTAGTCTAACCTGTCATATGCACTTACAGCTGTAGTGTGTAGCTCTCTGTAGTGTGTGTAGCTTCCCTTTGCTTGTTGTAGCCATTTCTTATTTTATGAAAACACACTTCACTGCAGTAAAAATGACATTTGAGTTCTCATAAACTTGAACAATGGCAAGTTTAGCTTGGATTAGCAGTTCACTCGTGTTTCATGATTCAGGAAGCAGATCAAAGCAGGAGAAAAAACAAAGCCGCTGACACATCCGAGCTTATGTCCTCCATTATTACTACTAAATACTATTGTTGCAGACATAGACTAGTGAACCAGACCATTTCTTGCATGCACCTTGGTGATATTATTTTTTGCATGCTCTGCTTTCTCCTAACTCGTACTAGTCATGAGCACAAGTGTATTGCTGGAGACTTTAAGTACATCATGAACTCAATTTAAATTAGACAATAGAATGTCATTTTCAACATTAAATCCTAGTACTTTTATATTACCACATAGTCACATGTTTATCATTCTGAGACCCATGGATAACCCATTTATTTCATGGATTTATACAAAATGTGAACAAAATCTAGAGCATTCTATTAAAGGGTTGTCAAAAGTATCAAACATACTAAAGCTTTCCAATCTAGATACTCATTAAAGTGGGTATCAATACTAAAAAAAAGTCAGTTACAGGTCCCAAAAGCACCTGAATGTCTTTAGAATGATCTGGAGCTGTATCAGAATAAGCAGAAGAGCACATAGACTATCAGTACAGTGGTACCTCACCTTATGAAAACCCTACATACGAAAAATCCAAGTTACGAAACGCCTTCACGTCAAATTTTGGTCTCTAGATACGAAAGAAAATTCAAGTTACGAAACGCGAAATCTCAAAAATTCAATTGATGTACGCTCAGATGTGCGCTCAGATGCACGCCCCGAAACGTAAATACACTTTATCAACACACACGGGGTTAGGTTCCAGAGGTGGCCCGCGGTGGGAGAGGTCCACGAGGTAGGACAACTTTGTATTTTGCAATTGTTCTACATGTTTTAGGGCTGTAAATGCCTCACCACACACATTCTACGCTTTTCTCAGACTGGAGTTGGGCTTTTCTCGCATTTCTCTCTCGTTTGAACACTCGAACCTTCATAGATTTTCAATGAAATGTGTTGATAGTGAAGCGTGGGGGTAGACACGGCTCAATATAGCGCCGAACGTGTGAGGGGAGACACAGGATTACTATCAACAACACATCATCAGTAGGATAAAACTCACCTGTCTCACGACGGTCTAAACCCCGCTCACGTTCCCTTAGTGAGTGAACAATCCAACGCTTGGTGAATTCTGCTTCACAATGATAGGAAGAGCCGACATTGAAGGATCAAAAAGCGACGTCGACACGGCGCTGGATGGGGCCGCGGGAGCGGGATGGAGTCGCGGCGCCCGGGCCGTGCCTCCCCCTTGGGACCGAGCACGTGCGGGTGAGCGCAGGAGCCGCACGAGGCCAGCGGAAAGCCGCACGGGGTGATTTAATCCTGGTCTGGTCCCGGTTTGGTCCTGGTCTAGACCTGATCCGGTCCTGGTCTAGACCTGGAGGTCAGATAGAACCAGAGCCCGCCCCGCCCCGGGATAATCCTGGTTTAGTCCAGGTCCAGTCCAGGTTTAGACCTGGTTTATTCCAATCAGGACGCAGAACACAAATGTTACACTATAAAAAAAAAGTTACACTATAAAAAAAACAACAACCTTGGAACGGATCAGGCCTTTTCCATTGAAATAGCTACTCAACTTATGAAAAATTCACGTTACGAAACCACTTCTGGAACGAATTAATTTCGTAAGGTGAGGTACCACTCTATATCAGTATCGGTATCAAATCTATTCGTTAGTGTCGAAATCATTAGTACAGTTTCTTTAGTCACTCAAGTAAATGTAACTGAGCATTACCCACATTCTATTGTCTAAAAGTGTTTTATTGTCAAATCGGTATTGACCATCGAGTCTATTCTTTAGTCTTGAAATGGTTTGAAATTTTAGTATCGTGACAACACTTTTCTGTTGAATTCACATCTCCAAGAGTACACTTCCAGACTAACCTTAACCCTCACCTTTAATCAACCTGTGGTGAATAATTGTGGTGTTTTTGTGCACTTGAATCAGCCGCTCCCCGTGCACCCCACACACCGGCGCTCTCACTCATGCGGGGCCGAGAAGTGGGTGGATCACAAGCCGAGCACAAACCTGGAGCTTGACACTGTCATGCAGCCCATCGTCCACAACGCCATCACAGTGTCCAGCCCCAACGAGAAGGCTCTGTCCAAGTGCCACAAGTACATGCTCAGGCACCAAGAGCTGGCCTCGGACGGGGAGATCGAGACCAAGCTCATCAAGGTACAGCGCACGCACTCACACCAAACCCCGCAGGAGGCTGCTGAGGGACAGGACCAGGACCAGGAGGGTTTTGTCCAAACTTCTTGGTTAAAACTTTTTTGACGGTGTTTGCTAATGTGTTAATTTAGTCTCCATGGGAACTGCCACCACAGAGATACATGGACGACACCCTCAGTGTGTTTCTGTGTTCTGTAGTGATGAACAGACCCAGTGCACTTCGCTCTACACGAGCTGCCAACACGAGACACACCAAACGGTAGTCGATGTATCTTTAAGGGACGCACACGGCTCGACACTGCTGAGCTCCATATGCCGACTCGTTTAGCCCATCACGAGCTCTTAGGGCTGCATGGCTTTTCTTGTTTATTCTAACACAGACCTGGGCAAACTGTTCCACAAAGGGCCGGTGGGGCCCGGTGGGGCTGCAGGTTTTTGTTCCAACCAACCAAGAGCACACCTTCAACTGCCTGAAGACTGAGATCAGTGGATTAAATGAGTCAAGTCTGGTGTGCTGCTGCTTGGTTGGAAAGAAAACCTGCAGCCACACCGGCCCTTTGTGCCCAGGTCTGTTCTTGGATCTACTTTTTTCACGCCATGTAGAAATGAATAGTATGGTGTTGTTTTGTTGTGTTCAGGGTGACGTGTTCAAAACCAGAGGAGGAGGACAGGCTGTGCAGTTCACAGACATCGAGACGCTCCGACAGGAGAACCCCACGGGCCCCAGGTAACATGCGCTGCACTCACACTAAAGCACGGGGTATAAGACCTTTGGGCTTGTAACTCATTATGCTTTGATTTTCCAGTCGGAAGAGGCGCTCAGGGTCAGCAGAGTCCTTTCAGATGGATGACAGAGAAAACAGGGTAAGCATGAGTGCAAAATGGAAACTGGTGTCACATGTATTTAGAGCCTATAATAACGATCTGCTCTTTGTTCCTGCAGCCTCCTGGGACGAGCTCAGGCCCTGTGCAGCAGAAGTAAGTTTAAGGTTTGGATGTCAAATACCACCACCACTGATGGCAGAACCTTTTGTATTTTTATTAGAGCTGCTAGGGTTAATACAGGAACTCGTGTGATTAATCCAAAAAAAATCCATTCATTATGAACTAACAAATGAATTGTGCGTCTCTTCTCACCAAACACTCCCGGTAAATTAGCTCCTCTTTTCAGGTAAGAGTCTGTTCTCACTGAGATCCTTAAGTTAAATGATCATAATATCATAGGTTTCCATAAGGCTGGTACGGACCAAACGGTAACATGAACAAAACTCTGCCAACATCCTCCTCCTTGGTCCCACTAAAAGCACAATTCCAAACGTGTATACAGTATATCCACTGTGGAGTGCACAAAGACACAGCCAAACGAGACTAATCCTCCTCCTCAGATAACCGGGAGTAAAATTATTTATCAAAACAAGAGGATGTGCTCTACAGTGATGTCTTTGCTTCTATGGAGAAAACAAAAGTGAAAAGCTCGTCTCGGTCCATGAGAGGATCAGCTGTGCACTCTGGTTCATTTGTTTGGAGTTCTATTTGAACATGGATCAGTGCTGATGCCCTTTAGTGACCGCGGTCCAGCGCCTACATCACACCACTGGGGTCTCTTTCCTAAACCTGCATAATGCCTAAAGCGGCCTGGGCCCATCGTCATAGAAACGCTCCCCAGGTGGGGGGGTGGCCCCTCCTGGTGGCCCTGAGCAAACCGAGGCTCTTGAATCAGGTTCACATGGAGGAGTCCTGAACACGAGCGGAGCAGTGGAGTCTGGTTAGTTTTGATGAACAGAGCAGAGCAAAGTGGTGGTAGAGAACACTACGCTCTGAAAGAACATTTAAGGTCATGCGAGCACAGACAAACATTACACTGAGCTACTAAAGAACCCTGCTCCAAACACCTCGTCACCTGTGGTCAGATTCAGTATGGATACAATGGCCAGACTTGGCTCATTATTTATTTCAATTTTTAAAATCTATTATGTTCTTAAGAGATCAACATCCTTCAAATTTAGATTTTTTTTTGTTACATATACATTAAAGGTCCAGTGTGTAGGATTGGTGGTGCATAGGTGGTGTAGGTACCATGCACTTCCTCTTTTGGCTACGGCAGACCTTGAGGGTCACCCGGGCGCGCCGTAACGCGGACAGCTCGTGTACCCGCACTGACAACTACGGTATAAATAAAACGCGGTCCCATTCACTGTTTTAGTTTTTTTTCTCTCATGAAAACACACATTCCTGATCGTGTACCATGACACTCTACACATCAAATGAAACCTTACAGTCTCCTCTTTTTGACTATGTAATTCATTTCCCTGCACAACAATCACTCCCTGAGCACATGGGGCTTTTATACGGAAAAGCACAAAACGAGGTTTGTTACTTAGCTTAACTTTGAAGGCTCTGGACAGGTCAAACTCTGTATTTCACCATAAACTTGCTCTCAATCTGTCCGTAAGGATCCAGCGAATAAAATCCAGTAAAACAATTTGGTCCAAAACACGTGTTAGATTCATTACGACGTGTGATCCGGCAACATGCTTGTCGTTTACCCAAAACCACGAGCCTTGCCGAAGGCGGAGCCCAAATGTCCTTCTGCGGCTCTCGTATTCAAAATGGCTGCCTCTGCATGGGGAAGATCCCCCTTTTATGTGACTATATCTAAGTCCAACAGAATACTTTGATTTCATGATGGAAGTGAAAAGGCTTGGAAAACAATGTATTTTTGAATGGGTATCTTCAATTTCAGTAATTAACGGGTAAAAATCTTACACACGGTCCCTTTAAATAAGATGAGACTATTGATTTTGATTGATTTGACTTTATTCACACAGGAGAAATTCACTTGCCTCATTAGCTCCAGGCAGTTTAGTACAAAACAAAACTGGTGCTGGGTTGGGTCCATGTGAGTGTGGGCGGGCGGGGGACGGGTAAAGTCCGGTGAAATATTGACAATAGAAACAGCAGTGCGTTGAATTGCCACATGGAGTATGGCGATTTAAGGGGCTGCGGCTTATGTGGTTTTAGAGATGAAAAAAACACAAGTGATCTGTAATATATTTGATTTGAACATATTTCCTTCATGTCTGCAAACAGATGAAATGTAAAACCCTTTTCATATGGAGACTGAATAGTTTTTCTTTGTTGAAGGCGGAGGAAGCCCTGAGCTGCTGCTTGACCACACAGATGGAACTTTTGGGCCTGTTCTTGTGCAGATGCTCCAGAGAAGACGTGTGGTGTGAACTATGCATACGCCTAAAGGCATTACTGTGCAATTTTAAGTCATTGATTTTGAAGATTTTGCTGGCAAAGTAGCTCTGAATCCTTTTAGTGTGTTCTGTTAAATACTTTTTAAATACCTAATGTGTATTGGTGGCTCTATTTTACTGTAGCTTTTAAACCCATTTTGTGTCCACCCAAAGATGTCGAGATGCTTTTTGAGAAAACTGATTTTGTTTGTTTAATGGACTCTGAATGAGAAAAAAGAATGGCTTCACGCTGAATGTAAATACTGGCTTGTTCACTGGGATCCCGCAGAGCTGTGTGTATCAAGTACTTTTTACATGTTTATATATTCAACATGTGTAGCTGTAGCACCTGAACTTTTTGTTAAGATTAAATTTATTCAAACAAATGTCTCATGCAAGGCACCCACACATGATTAGTCTTATTTGTACAGAGATGAGAGAGGTGAGATGCATTTTTCAGCTTTTACAACGGTTTAGATGTGTTTAAGGAAAAGTTATTTTCCAAGACTTGAAAGCTAAAAGCGTGTTGGAAGTGTTCAGACCAAAGTGAAGCAGTTTGAATCAGACTCATTGGGAGTAGAAAGAGTAGAGAAACCACATTATTACAGATCCAGGGCAGTTTTGTGGAGGTTCTTAAAAAATTTCAGAGTTCATCATGGATATAAATTAGAGTAAGATTGCCACGCTAAGGCTGCATACCATCACTCTGTCTTACCCCTTCGTCTTGCCCTTAGCCCTTGGTTTTGCGCGTTCATATGAGGGCGAGGGGTGTCTCGATTCTAGGGCTAAGCCAGTGTTTCCCAACCTTTTTTGTCTTGTGTTCCCCCTGAGCCTTTTTGTCACACCTCGAGTCCCCCTCACTCATACATGTGGATAATTCTCTAAAAGTGGAACGTGACACAACCGATTATTAAATGAAAATCATTTTATTTAATCTCCTTAATTTGAAAATTTTGGTTTTAGGCATTTTTTTTTTCTCTTTTCTTTAACTCAAATTTACTCAGAATTAAAAAATTCCCAAAAATCTCCCCCTGTGCCTGGCAGCGACACTGCCGAGTACCCCCTGCAGTGTGCTCGTGTACCCCTAGGGGTACTTGTACCCTTGGTTGGGACAACCGAGGACTACATACCCCTTGAAACAAAGTAAGCTCTTGACCAGACTTTGAACGAAGGGGTACGCCTACAAGCTCAGGCAGGTTTTGGGATCAGGATGGCAGCGTCACATCGACCGAAGAGTCTCATAAATGTGTTTTCAGCAGGTGTAATTATCGATGAACAGTTTAACAGGTTTACAATTATGACGCTGATGTTCTACGTTACTTTTAGTGAACTGTTGTCGCGGCGTCTGTTTAACCGACATCGTTTTCATCAAACTCTTATATATAAACAAGCTAGTTTTTTAGTCGAGCTGAGGTATCTGAGAATCTTCGACGTTTCTTTACGTTTGCATCAGTTGTCGCCTCTGTAGACGTAGCAGCTCAGGTAGAGGCGAGGCAGGCCTGGACTGGTAATCGGGCACACCGGGCATTTTCCCGGTGGGCCGACAGGCCGATGCTGGTTATTTATTTATTTTAAAGTCATGAAGTCAAGCAGCTGAGCTACAGGTCAGATCTGTGGAAAGGCAAATCACAAAATAGCATATTTTTCAAGCAATGAAAACCGCTGCGTTTGAACAGTTGCAAAACAGACAGGTTTAATGCAATACTAAGGAATATTTCAGTCAAAAAAAGAGAAATTGCATGTGCTGTTTGTGAGCGTGTTGCACCTAATTTTCCATTAGAAAAATCAGGTGCGTCTCTTATTCCAGCGCAGTTCTTATAGTCTGTGTAAATATAAATGAAAGTTTAGAGCAGAAGGGCTGCGCTGTTTATTCATTTATCCTAATAAGATTTAAACTAGATTCAATGTTCATTTTTTAAATCATCAGCTTTACACCGTGCGCACTGTAGATACCCCCGTCGTCCTGCCCCGTCCAAAACCTAAAGTTGTGTAAATGAGAAACAACTAATGCGCGTGAGACAGGTCACATTATAGCGGAGTTTAATTAGCAGGAGAAAATGAGCACAAACTAAGGCGCCGTGCGCACGGCTTGGCCTTTTGCGCCTGATCCACGATCCGCAACAGGCGCGATGGGGGGTCAAGTTCATGCAGGTGCCAACAGCGCCTCCTCCGGCACACCCTGTGAACCCTTCACTAACCCTAACTACACCTTTCCAGCATCAGCTTCCACAAAGTTTGTGCTCTTGCTGTTTTGATAAATAAAGCAACTCCCACTAAACAAATCCATCGACATTTTCTCCTCTCCTCCTTTTGCATATTCATTTGGTGCCCGACGTTGATAAAATACGCTAATCTCACTGCGTCCGCTTTTACAGCATTTTGCACGTGCACGAACAGTAAATAAACCCTTAAATGTTCCTTTAAATCATTGTTTCCCAACCAGGGGTACAAGTACCCCAGGGGTACGCGAGCACACTGCAGGGGGTACTCGGCAGTGTCGCTGCCAGGCGCAGGGGGAGATTTTATTTAAATTTTTTAATTCTAATTTGAGTAAATTTGAGTTAAAGAAAAGAGAAAATGCATGAGAATTAAATTTTCAAATTAAGGAGATGAAATGAAATGATTTTCATTTATTTATTTATTTATTTATTTGATAGGGACAATGCACATTAATGAACATAAGTCTAAAACAGTATAACTATGCAGAACTTTAGTTACAAAGCGAGTTTTCATCCGTCATCCCTCGGCAAATATATAAAAATACAACATACAAAACAAGCAGCACAAACAAAAGTCCAGTGTCACATGACTGTTTCAGCCATAGTTTGAGTTGTGTTTTAAAAGTGATCAGTGTAGGGCTCTCCTGTGCCCCTCACAGCGAGAGGGTTCTGGGATCAGTGTAGGGCTCTCCTGTGCCCCTCACAGCGAGAGGGTTCTGGGATCAGTGTAGGGCTCTCCTGTGCCCCTCACAGCGAGAGGGTTCTGTGATCAGTGTAGGGCTCTCCTGTGCCCCTCACAGCGAGAGGGTTCTGTGGTCAGTGTAGGGCTCTCCTGTATGTGCCCCTCACAGCGAGAGGGTTCTGTGATCAGTGTAGGGCTCTCCTGTATGTGCCCCTCACAGCGAGAGGGTTCTGTGATCAGTGTAGGGCTCTCCTGTGCCCCTCACAGCGAGAGGGTTCTGTGATCAGTGTAGGGCTCTCCTGTGCCCCTCACAGCGAGAGGGTTCTGTGATCAGTGTAGGGCTCTCCTGTATGTGCCCCTCACAGCGAGAGGGTTCTGTGATCAGTGTAGGGCTCTCCTGTATGTGCAGAGAACACTGTTCCAGATGTTAGTGGCCCTCACAGCGAGAGGGTTCTGACCAAAGGCGGTTCTGTTAATAATCTGTTGTGTCACGTTCTACGTTTAGAGAATTATCCACACGTATGAGTGAGGGGCACTCTAGGGGTACTCTAGGGGGACTCTAGGGGGACTCTAGGGGGACTCTAGGGGTACTCGAGGTGTGACAAAAAGGCTCAGGGGGACACAAGACAAAAAAGGTTGGGAAAAACTGCAGTGACGCAGTGATGCAGGTAGTGAGTGGAAAGTGCGTGATTTTAACTTGTGAAGAATAAACATACGACCAGCATGTTTACAGCATATTAAAAACACTATTGCAGGTCATAATAGTGGAAATGAAACACATGAAAAACACACAGTGTAGTTCACACTTTGACCAGCAGATGTCGCCAAAAGACTGCTGTAAAGAAAGACACAAGGCATCTACATGAGGCACTTCGAATTGTAGTATAAATGTATTATTTGGGACAGATGCTCACAAGGTAAGGAATTAGCACGAATCCTGTATTGTTCAAGTTAGAAGTAGAACGTGCCCTCTGCATCAGTGCTGCAGGTGTTCCATCAGGGCTGCACCTCCTCCTCTGATGAACACAATCAGGAGGCCCTAGCTTTAGCTTTAGCTGCATGGTTTGTATGAGGTCATTTACTTTGGTAAATAATGTATAAATATGATCAAAATAAAGATTAAAGGTATAATAAAGATTAAAGGCCCCATATTGCACTATTTCCTGATCTGTTATAACATTGTTTCCTCATCACAAACCTGCCTGGGGGGTATTCCATGAAGAGAGCCAAAAGAATGGTTTATTTGGGCAAGTCAGGCTTGTCAAAGCCTCAATTCCGTAACACCAAAGTGACTAACTAGAGGTGGCACTGAGCTGCCACTGTAACAAGCACCCAGAAAAAAAAACTGGTTGGGGCCAGGCTAACTGTCAACATTATTTTAGCTCTGTCTCCAAGAACGTCTAAAGAAGCCATTTGTCAAAATGTTCACCACGTTCACTCACCCACCTGTGTCAGAACACTTTGTCTCTGTCTGATACAGTTTAAAAAGTGACTTTTATAGAGACTTTTATCGGCCGTATGCTCCTCCGTATGCTCTAAAAACACCTATGGACATTATTTCATTAAAATGATATTGCACATGTGGCTGTTGTGGTTGTTCGACTCCAGGGCTCTGGAGCTCAACTACTGCCAGAAGGAAAATGCTGCAGCTGCGTTGTGAAGGTGCAAGGGCTCGAGAGCTGCATGAATCATTGTATCATGTGAAGAATCCCTCAGTCGTCCAGGTAGAATCCACGGCAAAAGGAGAAATTCAATTTGTCAACTGGACAAGAGTTTATTTGGTTGAATAACAGCGAAACGTAGAACAGTGAAGTCAACACGAGCCGTCATCGGCGGCAGAATTTCTCGATCCGGTGTAAGATAGTGAGTCACCCACATATCCGTGGGTGAGGACAGAGCAGAAAAAGACTGAATATAGCATGAACCAGCATGAGAACCAGCAGCCTAGGCTAGTCTGTGATGGAATACCACGAGCTAGAGTGAAGGGTTAGAGCATAAGCACCACGAGCTGCAAGTTTATTTGTATAGCACAATTTGTACAAAAAGTGCTTTACAGAATAAGAAATACAATAATCACAATACAAAACAATCAAATCATAAATAATCATCATAAAATTAAGAGAAACATTAAATGAAAGAGAACAGTTGAAGATAAAAACCTGTCAGTCATATGCACAGCTAAACCAAACTGTTTTGAGCCTGGATTTAAACAGCATGAAGGTAGAGGCCGGTCTCACATGTTCCTGGGTTTAGCTGCATGAATCTAAAACGCTGACTCCTCTTGTTTAGTCCCGACTCTGGACACCAGCAGGAGGCCGGTCCCTGGCCTAGGCCGGGGAGACTTGTACTTAAGCAGAGCCGCTTTAAAGTCTATTCTCTGAGCCACAGGAGCCAGTGCAGAGACCTGAGCACAGGTGTGCTCATACTTCTTCTGCAGCATTCTGGATGTACTGCAGCTGTCTCACAGCTCGTTTGGAGAGGCCAGTGAGCAGCCCATTATAGTAGTCTAACTCAGTGTACCCCTAGGGGTACGCGAGCACACTGCAGGGGGCACTCGGCAGTGTCGCTGCCAGGCACAGGTGGAACAAAGTCATTGCTGGGCAAGTCCCAAGTAAGTCTAAGTCTTTTGCACTCAAGTCCGAGTGAAGTCCCGAGTCAAGAGTATCCAAGTGCCGAATCAAGTCCCAAGTCAAAGCTCACAAGTCTCAAGTCGAGTCCAAAGTCCTTTAGCATTTTAGTTTCGAGTCATTTCGAGTCCCCTTTACAAAGAAATCAAATTTCTACAAATCATATAATGTCTGCGAGATCTGGCGCGTGGATGCTTGTTTCCGCATCATTTGTTGTGCAGTTTGCCTTGGATGTGGTCGAATGAAAGAAACGTAGATCTACTGTGATTGGATGTTGTGCAATACATTTTCGCAGATTCACAAGTACGAGTGCGGTCCTTATCAACATACTTTTAGTTTCACAAGTCATCACAAGTCAAAAGTCCAAGTGAAGTCACGAGTTATTGATATTGAAGTCCAAGTCGAGTTACAAGTGTTTGTACATTTTGTCGAGTCGAGTCTAAAGTTATCAAATTCCTGACTCGAGTCGAAGTCACATAACTCGAGTCCACACCTCTGCTGCCAGGTGCAGGGGGAGATTTAAAAAAAAAAAAACTTTTTTAAATTCTAATTTGAGTAAATTTGAGTTAAAGGGACAGTGTGTAGGATTCGTGGCGCATAGGTGGTTACTAGCTATTCCACTTCCTCTTTTGGCTATGGCAGACCTCGAGGGTCACCCGGGCGCGCCGTAGCGCCGAAATCTCGCGTGCCCGCGCACGAACCGCGCACCGCTGTATACATAAAACGCGGTCCCCCGTTCACTTTTTTTTTTTTTCTTTTCGCATGAAAACACACAATCCCGATCATGATTCATGACAATCTACACATCAAATGAAACCTTACAGTCTCCTCTTTTTGACTATGCAATTCATTTCCCTGCAAAACAATCACTCCCCGAGCACATGGGGCTTTTATACAGAAAAGCACAAAACTTAGCTTACTTAGCTTACCTTTGAAGGCTTTGCACAGGTCAAACTCTGTATTTCATCATAAACTTGGTCTCAATCTGTCCATAAGGATCCAGCGAATAAAATCCAGTAAAACAATTTAGTCCAAAATACGTGTTATATCCATTACGATGTGTGATACAGCAGCATGCTTCTTTACACGAGGCTCCCCCCTTCCCCCCTCCCCTTCCCCTTCTCTCCTTCGCTCCTTCTCTCCCACATGAGCAGGCGCTAGCAGGAGCCGAGGTGAAGGATGAGCCCAAATGTCCTTCTGCGGCTCTCGTATTCAAAATGGCTGCCTCTGCATGGGGAAGATCCCCCTTTTATGTGACTATATCTAAGTCCAAAAGAATACTTTGATTTCATGATGGAAGTGAAAAGGCTTGGAAAACAATGTATTTTTGAATGGGTATCTTCAATTTCAGTAATTAACGGGTAAAAATCTTACACACTGTCCCTTTAAAGAAAAGAGAGAATATGCCTGAGAATTAAAATTTCAAATTAAGGAGATGAAAAAAATTAAATTTTCATTTAATAATCTGTTATTACACATGAGTGTCTCAAGGTATGACAAAAAAGCTCAGGGGGTTAGACACAAGACAAAAAAGGTACTGGTCTAACTTACTGGAGACACATGGATAAGTGTCTCCGAGTCTGCTTTAGACAGAAGACCTGTGACTTTTGCTGTTTTTTAGGCAGTAAAAGGCTGCAGTTATTATTGATTTGATGTGGCTGTTAAAGTTCAAGTCTGAGTCCATTTTTATCCCTAGAGTTCTAGCCTGATATGAAATTTTGAGAGAGAGAGAGAGACTGGAGGTGACTGCTGATACTGTCTCTTTGTTTCTAAATCGTGTGAGAATAATGAGAGCAGATAAGAGTCAGCAGGGGCCCAAATACTGTGATAACGGAGAGAGTCGGTGTAGAATAGCATGAACTAGCATGAATGGGTGTGGCATGGGCAGCACGAGCTAGAATGAGTGGTTTTCAGATGCTAGAATGTGATGTTATACTCTCAGATGATCACAAAACTGGCTCTTGCCCCCATCTGAGAGTACACCATCGAATATCAATAAGCTAAATCCACAAATGTTGAACCTTATCATGTCTATTAGTGACTAGACCCAAGAACTCGCTGTAATACAACAAAAAATTAGGTTTTAACAATATTAATTTTTAATATTAATTTTTATCTTTATTAAATATTACTGTAGGATGTTGTGATGTCTTCTGAAACCCAGCAATAGTGAGCAAACATGAGTTGGTAGGAGGGGCCAAATACTGAGGTAGCAGGTCTCCAGACAGGTTCAGTGATCACATATAGAATAGCTTCAAATAGTATGAATCGGTATAACATTAGCGAGCGCAATCGAGAATTGTGTAGGTGAACGTGGTGACCGAGAGGACGAGATCACGGATACAAGCGGCCGACATGGGTTTCCTCCGCAGAGTGGCTGGGCGCTCCCTTAGAGATGGGGTGAGGAGCTCGGTCACACGGGAGGAGCTTGGAGTAGAGTCACTGCTTCTCCACGTCAAGAGGAGTCAGCTGAGGAGGCTCGGGCATCTGTTCCGCCTCCTGGACTCCTCCCTCAGGAGCTGTTCCGGGCATGTCCCACCGGGAGGAGGCCCCGGGGAAGACCCAGGACACGCTGGAGGGACTATGTCTCCCGGCTGGCCTGGGAACACCTTGGGGTCCCCCCGGAGGAGCTGGAGGAAGTGTCTGGGGTGAGGGAGGTCTGGGCATCCCTGCTTAGACTGTTGCCCCCGCGACCTGGCCCCGGATAAGCGGAAGAATATGGATGGATGGATGGAACGTGGTGACTCGTGTAAGCTCTGTAACAACATGAGACTTTTTTTTTCACATTTGGGTATTGGGGAAAGGACGAGGAGGGGAGGGGAAAGGGACAGAATGGAAGAAGGGAACAGATTAGAAAGCTCTGTGGCTTGGGAGTCTTGAGTGGCTGTGGGTGTAGATGTTGTAGCTGTAGTTGAAACAGCAGTAGTGGTGATTGCAGCAGGCAGAGAAACATCTCGTTATGATGGCAGAAACAAGAAAAAGAGAAGAGGGGATAAGAGGAATGAAGATCCATGTGCAGTCTGTGTGGCTGATGACCTGGCCTCCAGCAGAGGGAGCTATGAAACTGTAGAAGAGAGGTAGGAGTGATGATGTTGGCAGCTGGGCACAGGAAACAGGAAGTGCGGAGGCTCATTCGTCACGTTTCAGAGTTGTGGGGTTACCACCTTAACGCAAAGGGTTGTAGACAAACCGAAAGTAGACAAAGCGTAAGTGCGTGCCTTATCTCTTCTGAGCCTCTTCTGAACAGTCTGGCCATGGTCCCATATTTGATGTCGGTCCTGTCTTTGATGTCTCGTCAGCCTGAAAGGGTGTGCTGGGTGTTGTGGTTGCCGGGTGAACGAGGAGGAGGTGGATTTTGAGGACAACATGGGTAGGTACTGACGGTGGGCATGTAGCACGGGTCAAGTCTGTTCGCAGGGTGATGTAAGTCGCTGCCTGGAATGCCGGGTGGCAGCTCCTACTGCATAGCAGACATGCATTGGAAGGTCCTCTGGCTTGCACATCCCTAGGAACTGTCATGGCATGAGAATATCATGAACTGGAATGCATTGGACTGGGAAATGCATGACAGGCATTTGAATCTGAAATGTGTGGTTCTTAGCAAGTTTGTGATCCGTGTCTGGTGGCCTGTCGCAATCTGACGAGAGAGCGGAGACAGGCAGTGTTGTCAGGATAGGCCTTTATAATTAGGGCTTCTGGGTGATTAAAGTTGTCGTTGAGCTGAGCTGTGGTTCGCTGGAGGGTCCTGCTCCTGAGTCTCAGTCAATCATATTAGCACCACTTTGTTTGCTATTTGATGTGATAGTGTTAGTGATCAATAACATTATAACATGGTAGAAAGCTCATATACCCTCTCTTTAAATAAAGCTCTGTACGTGCATGCTTGTGTGTGTGTGTGTGTGTACGTGTGTGTGTGTGTGTGTGTGTGTGTACGTGTGTACGTGTGTGTGTGTGTGTGTGTACGTGTGTGTGTGTGTGTGTGTGTGTGTACGTGTGTGTGTGTGTGTGTGTGTGTGTACGTGTGTACGTGTGTGTGTGTGTGTGTTTACGTGTGTGTGTGTTTACGTGTGTGTGTTTACGTGTGTACGTGTGTGTGTGTGTGTGTGTGTACGTGTGTGTGTGTGTGTGTGTGTGTGTGTACGTGTGTGTGTGTGTGGAGGATAAATATTGACTGGCTGGTGCTTTGTGAGTGTGGCCAGTACAGAGCTCAGTTAATGTGTCTTTAACAGCCCCACCACCCTCGCTCTAATGCAAGTGTAAACAAACTCCTGCATCCTGCACCTCCGCTTTACCCTGCTCACCTTCCGGCTGTCTAACTTTTTTGTTTTACAAACATACAGAATTCTTAAAAACAGCACACAAGTTCACTATTGGAATGAACTAACTGGGTGTCAATATTATACAGTCCAGTCTCCATTCCCTCTGTCATGCCTTGAGTCAAATTCAGACAGGACCATCCCCACGGAAAAAACAGACACAAGTCATCCTGGAGGCGTTTTGAGTTATTCACAGATTCTGAAATTGTAGATTCTAAGCTTTCCAACGATGCCTTACACATGGAAATCTGAGAAAAATCCCCCATCACTGACATTACTGTGGTGTGGTGTTTCAGGGCAGGTCAGAATTAGAAGGTACTTTGTTAAAATGGAAACGCTTTTATAACAAAAAGTCCATTTAATCATTCAATAATTCAATAATACACAGGATCATATGTTAAGTCAAAGTCACCTGTATTGTCAATTTAATACAATACAAAATAGTATAGGACACTGCACACACACACACACACACACACAAACACACACAGACACACACTCTGGACACACGCACACCTTAGTCTTGGTTTAGTCATGTTTTAGTCCTGGTTTAGTCCTGTTTTAGTCCTCATTTGGTCCTGGTTTAGTCCTGTACACACACGTACACACACTAATGTTGACACAAGGCCCTGGCTTTCACCTAATATCTCCCTTTGATGCAGAAATAATATGATAATATGACTCACCCCATAAGAAAGAACTAGTAAATAGTTTGCCGTGTTGTCCGATAATTCACGTATCTCCACGTGTATCTCCACGGTCTTTCGGCAGCTAAATTATCTGACCGCGCTCTGTACATGAGCTCTGGAGAAACGGATGTGTCCCGAATGTGTCCCGTGTCCGTGTAGTATTTACAGTCCATTTTCACTGTCCTTATTCTCTTGAAATTCACAAGGTGCTCACGGCTGATACAGGCAAAAACAAAAGAGCGCTAATCGTCACATGATTGGCAAGGAGCACGAGCGTGGGTAATTATGGTGATCTACACATGCCCTGTTTCTTTTCTAAAAACAAACCAATTTCAAATACAAAATGTACTTTTGAAGCAGCCAATGCTGATATCTGAAACATGGAGTGGCTTCTTCATGATCTCAACTAGCACATTCTGCAAAAAAACGAAAATCACAAATAAAAAACAAAACAAAACAAACTTTAAACGCGATTTTCTCGGTTTCACGAATGACGACTTGTAGCGGGTTTTCTCGTGGTGGGTCACATATATGACCATCATTTTGGGTCACCCATCAGTGTGATTGGTCTAAAACTGATCTAATATTTCAAATTCAGAATTTGAAATATTAGATAAATATTTGAAATATTGTATCAGATCCTTTACAGCCAGGTGTTTGTAACAAGACCCAGAACACCAGGACAGTAATGTGTGATGTCACTAAATTCTTTACATTGCAATATTATCCACTGGAGCCAGGACATATTCATGTATTTGTGACCAGAAAGCTGCAACTACATATAGTTTGCTTTAAAAGTACAAAACAAACAAACAAACAAACATAAATGCACAAGGAACAGTTGATGCTATTCACAGCAAGAAGGTTCCGGGTTCACAGCAAGAAGGTTCCGGGTTCGATCCCCGGGTCACCTGGGCCTTTCTGTGTGGAGTTTGCATGTTCTCCCCGTGTCTGGGTGGGTTTCCTCCGGGCACTCCGGTTTCCCCCATCAACCCAAAACATGCACCAGGTAAAATCCTCCAGCTGAGGTCCTGACCAAACCGAAGCAAGAAGATCATGGAGATGGTCCCCGGGCGCAGAAGTGTGCTGCTCACTGCTCTAATATATAAATATATATATATATATATATATATATATATATATATATATATATATATATATATATATATATATATATATATATATATATATATATATATATATATATATATATATATATATATATATGGGTTAAAATGCAGAGAAGAATTTCTCCAGTGTGAGATCAATAAAGTCACTTCTTCTTCTTCTATTCAAATATTATGATATAGTCAGTGTAGTGAAAATAAACCAAAAATAGATAGTGAACCTTTTGGACTCCCTCAGTCTGGGTTTGTTAGTAGTAAACTTTTAGATACTGGTGCAGACAGGACAAGAATCAGAGTCAGATACAAGTTTGAACCTGCTGAATCAAGATAAGATAAGACTTTATTCAACTCACACAGGAGAAAATTACTTGCCACAGTAGCTCCAGGCAGGGACAGTTTGAACAAGAAAGAAAAAGTGCATGCAGCAAGAATGGGATAAAATAAGTAATAATAAGTAATAATAAAATAAGTAATAAAAATAATAATAAGAACAGTAACTAGGAGAGTATGGAGAAAGAAAGATATTGCACATTTGGACTCTACAGTGGAGTTATACAGTCTGATGGAGGTGGGGATGTAGGATCTGCGGTAGCGCTCCTTCTTGCACTGGGGGTGCCTCAGTCGGCTGCTGAAGGAGCTGCTCAGCTCCTCTACAGTCCGGTGCAGAGGGTGAGAGGTGTCGTCCTTAATGGACATGAATTTGGCCAGTACCCTCCTCTCAGCCACCTCCTCTACAGAGTCCAGAGGACAGTCCAGGACAGAGCTGGCCCTCCTGACCAGCTTATTAAGTCTCTTCCTGTCCCGTTCTGTGCTGCTCGGGGCCCAGCAGACGACAGCGTAGAGGAGAGCAGAGGCCACCACAGAGTCATAAAAAGTCTTGAGCAGAGGCCTGCTCACTCCAAAGGACCTCAGTCTCCTCAGGAGGTGGAGGCGACTTTGGCCCTTCTTGTACAGGGCGTCGGTGTTGTGGGACCAGTCCAGTTTATTGTTGAGGTGAACACCCAGGTACTTGAAACTGTCCACAGTCTCTAGGTCCTGCCCCTGGATGTTCACCGGTGAGTGAGGTAGTGGTCTCCTCCTGAAGTCCATCACCAGCTCCTTTGTCTTACTGGTGTTAAGGCTCAGGTGGTTGCGCCCACACCAGTCCACAAAGTCACTGATGACCGAGCGGTACTCCAGCTCGTTCCCCTCAGACACACAGCCCACAATGAACTTCTGGAGATGGCAGCTGTCCATGTTGTATGTGAAGTCCGAGGTGTAGATGGTGAATCAAGCATGTCAAACTACGATATAATGACCTGGAATATGATAATAGCCTAAAACTCTTGTACAGACATTTGTTTAATTGCTCAACAAGATGAAATTTTGACTTGTCATGTCAGCTATGAATAAATATGTGACAGACCGAGGTAAAACCAGTCACAAGTCGTCACGGATGTGTTTTGATTTATTCACAGATTCTGAAAGTGTAGATTCTAAGCTTTCTAACGATGTCTTACACATGGAAATCTAAGAACATTTGAAGAATTTGTGGCCATTTAAAAGCAGCACATCTGAAAACAATGAGCTGAGAAAAGACATTTCAAGACTGTCTCACTGTAGGGCTGGGGGCAGAAAGGTGCTCATTTGCATGACATTAAGATAAGCCCTCCCTACATCACTGACTGTCACCGTGGTGGGTGTTAGCATTCAGGGCAGGTCAGAATTAGAAGGTACTTTGTTAAAAATGACAATACTGCCTTAAAATATGTTAAATCTTCAACAATATTTAGGAATAAATTACTGCTCTTAACAGCTTTACCAACATAAATGCTGGCTGGCCAGGAAGTGTACACGATGCCAGGGTTCTCCGAAATTCCCAAATCTTCTCACTGGCAGAGAGGGGGGAGCTTTTTCCTCTGGTGAGTGTGTAGCAATCTAGTAATGCCTATCCCAAAGCAGCTGTTTTGCCAAAGATCTCACCACCACAGATTATGGTGTGAGTGAATTATTTGATATAATGTTTTTTGGTTATCTCAAAAAGTGCTGTATAAAACCTATGCATTATTATTGTTATACACATTGGGTCCTAATTATTTTCATCTATGTACTTAAGGACACTGAAGACATCATGGGTGTTCAAGTGCCTATCCTGCTGCTTGGTGACTCTGCTTATCCTCTCCAAAGCTGGCTCTTAAAAGGATATTCTGACACAAGAACCTTGACAGCTGAGCAGAGGTACTTCAGTGAGCGCCACAGCAGAGCCAGGATGACTGTCGAGTGTGATTCGGCCGGCTGAAAGCCCGGTGGAGGTGCCTTGGTAAACGCTTTGATGTGGACATCTCCATCGTCCCCACGATTATAAGTGCACACTCCACAACGTGTGTGAAATGCACGGTGAGGCCTACGAAGAACTGCTGGAGCTGTTCCTCATGTTGAGAGGCTGAAGGAGGGCCCTTGGCAGATGTGCAGACAACAATCTGAGGTCCTTTGGAGTGTGCAGGCCTCTGCTCAAGACTTTTTATGACTCTGTGGTGGCCTCTGCTCTCCTCTACGCTGTCGTCTGCTGGGCCCCGAGCAGCACAGAGCGGGACAGGAAGAGACTTAATAAGCTGGTCAGGAGGGCCAGCTCTGTCCTGGGCTGTCCTCTGGACTCTGTAGAGGAGGTGGCTGAGAGGAGGATGTTTGCCACCTGAGCTGTGCAGCTCCTTCAGCAGCCGACTGAGGCACCCCAGTGCAAGAAGAAGCGCTACCACAGATCCTTCACCCCCCCGCCATCAGACTGTATAACTCCACTGTAGAGTCCAAACATGCAATTTTTTCTGTATTCTCTTATTTATTTATTTTATTATTATTTACTACTTATCTTGTCTTTCTTGTTCAAACTTTCTTTTGCACTAAACTGCCTGGAGGTAATGTGGCAAGTGAATTTCTCCTATGTGAGATCAGTAAAGTCTTATCTTATCTTATCTTATCTTGCGTGAAAAGTCCCTCAGTCGTCCAGGTAGAATCCATGATAGCAGGAGAAGTTCAGTTTGTCAACTGGACAAAGTTTGTTTGGTTGAAAACGTTTCGCCGCTCATCCGAGAGGCTTCGTCAGCTCTAATAAGAATACTGGTAAGACACTTGCTTATATCTTGCTGTAGGGAGGAGCTACCTAGCTAACTACTTTCCGGAACTATCTCATTGGTTTCCGTCTTTTGTTTCTCTGGCGTCTATCTAACGATCCCTATTCATCCCTACACGACTGTTTTTCACACCTCTGGCCCTGACCTGGCTAACCCTATTGTTTCCCTGTTTGTTTGATCTAGGCTTAACAATGGAATTGTAGATGGGATGCAAATTATGTCTGACTCCACCATTTCTGTTCAGAGAAGGATTCTCTTTTTTGACAAAAATAGCCTCTTTAACTCACCTCTCAAACCAATTCTTTTCCCTGGCTAAGATCTGAACCTCACTGTCCTCAAATGAATGACCCGTGGATTCTAGGTGAAGATATACGGCAGAAGACGGTCCACTCTGGCACGCCCGTCTGTGTTGGTACATCCTCTTGTGAAGTGTTTTGTTTCTCCAGTGTAGCGCTCACTGCAGTCTTCACTACACTGAATGGAGTAGACCACATTGCTTTGTTTGTGGCTCGGTGTTTTGTCCTTTGGGTGGACGAGTTTTTGTCTTAAAGTGTTTGTGGGTTTGAAATAAACTGGGATTTCATATTGTCTGAAAATCCTCTGTAGTTTTTCCGACACGCCGGCCAGGTACGGAATCGCTACCCCTTTCCTCCTGTGTTCGGATTCTCTGTTGTCTTGTTTATTGCCCTTGTCTCTCTTGGTTTTGTTAACAGCCCATTTGGGATAACCACAAACAGAGAGGGCTTCCTGCACATGTTGCTCTTCTTTCTCCTTACCCTCTGTGCTTGTGGGAACCACTTGGGCCCTGTGTTGTAATGTCCGAATAACACCCAGTTTGTGCTGCAGTGGGTGGTGTGAATCAAAAAGCAGGTATTGGTCTGTGTGTGTGGGCTTCCTGAAGACTTCTACTTGGAGTCCCCGGTCTCCTCCTATGGTTACTGCACAATCTAAGAATGCCAATGTGTTATCCTTGGCATCTTCACGGGTGAATTTGATATTAGGATCTACAGAATTGATATGTGCAGTAAAAGGTTCCAAATCTTGAATTTTGATTTTTGTAAAATTATCATCTTATCTTATCTTGTATGTTGAATATTGTCTCCTGCGCACTTCCACATTGATTCCTGGTCTCCTCATCTTCAGACTTGATCACTGCTCCGTCTGCTCTACTCTCACACTTTGGATGAATATAAAGTAGATCTTTACCTAATATTCAATCAGTGCTCACAGTTCGGCTCGTACGCTGCACTGGCCCTTGCCTCTTTGACACAGAATATTAAAGAGTTCTTAAATGAACGGCTGCTTGCTGGTGCATGTGATTGCTGATGTGAGGTTTGAGAGGCGAGAGGAGGCGAGAGGAGGGTGAGCCAAAGCTGCTTTATCATAGTGTTTGGGAGGCAGGGTGGGCAGGGAGGGCTGAGCGTGTGGGGACGGGCGGGTAAATGACCAATGAGTTTATAACCTCAGCTGTTACAGTGAGATGACTGCGCTCGAGCACTTTGTTTAAGTCTGTGATGTGTGAGAAAAAGAACACTTACAGATTCATGTTGGATCTGTATACATTTTTGAGAAATAATTTTATTATTAAGTTACAGTACAGTGTGCTAAGTAACAGCCAGGTTTGTGGAGATGCAAGTCCGCTCACAAAACTTTTTTTCGCTAAAAAGTTACATGCTGTGGTTTAAATATCATCTCATCATCACATCTGGAAGAGTCTGATACTGATTCAAATAAAACCAGATTCCTTGACTCTCCTTTCAGTAATAGATTTTAAATACACACGCCCTTCAGATGGAGCTGTACATGTTCTGGGCCTGTCAGAGCCTTTTCATCAGTGATGTTCTGGGTCTGTCTGTGGAGCTCCTCTTATATGAGGGCCTGATCCTAAGACGTTTCAGCCTCCTCTCGGTTGACAGTTTAACTTCTCCACAGTCTCAGGGTGACGCCACTTTTAATTATTTCCTCAAAATTGCTTTACTTGGTTCATGCTCGATTAAATATTCATTATGTTCTTTGTATATAAATCCATATTCGATTGGGCTGGCAGACACACAGAGGATTTAACAGCACACAGAGCACATCCCCAGGCTCCAGGGAGACATTTGGACTTCATCTTCTCATTTATGAACTTACTTTAAAGCAACATTCAGTTTGTAGTAGAGCAGAATAGAATAATAATAGAACAGAATGTGGCTTTGCAAAGTCTGTTGCTCTTTTTGCTACTTCTTTACAGTGTCATTACTGTTAATAACAATGATCATATGATCCTGTGGATTGATACAGTTTATGTAAGTCTTCTCTCAGTGGTTTTATGTGGCCAACACTGGTAAAAAATTACAATTTTAAATAAGATCCTAAGTTAAAGAAAGGGCACATAAGTTTCTAGAGGTGGTATGTCACCTGCACCATTCCATGGAAATACCACACCTTTAAAACTATACAACATTCTCAGTGGAAATATATATGTTTTATGCCCTACTGCAGAATATTATAGCCAAAAGAACATTTCCATGGCAACAAGCAGGAGGAGGTCACATTTGTCTATTTTTCGGCTATACTCTGGCTTTTTTATAGGAGCTTGAATCTAGCACAAATAGTAATCTTGATGTGAGTACATTTCTTAAAATAGAAAGAAATAGAAGGAGGTCCATGCTCTGACTATATGACTGGTCTTCTTTGGGGTAGACATAGAGAATTATAAAAGCGACAGACGACCACCTTAAATCAGGGACTGCGGATGGAAATGAGCTTTGTAGCTATACTCTGGTGCAGAACATCTCTGTCTTTATACATAATGTCTATGTACATTGTCCCTTCAAATAAAGACTAAACTAAAACTAATCTAAAAACATAGTCACTGACATGCAAGGTTGAGACCACCCAACCATAGAAAAAAACAAACTTGAAACACTCTACTCGATTTACACTATATTGCCAAAAGTCTTCACTCAGCCATCCAAATAATTAAAATCAGGTGTTCCAATCACTTCCATGGCTGCAGGTGAATAAAATCAAGTACCTGGGCCTGCAGACTCTTTCTACAAACATTTGTGATAGAATGAGTCGCTCTCAGGAGCTCAGTGAATTCCAGCGTGGTGCTGGGACAGGAAGCCACCTGTGCAACAAATCCAGTCGTGAAATTTCCTTGATCATAAATATTCCACAGTCAACTGTCAGTGGTTTTATAACAAAGTGGATTTGATTGGGAACAACAGCAGGGCACGTAAACTGAAGGGGCAGAGGCACATTGTGTGCAGAGGTCACCAGCTTTCTGCAGACCTCCATACATGTTTGAGCAATCTAGTGATCTCTCCTGGGCCCTATTCAAACCCTCCTTACAGGTTAGCAGTGGGTCCATGATATAAAACTGTACACAACTTGACAAATCTGATGTGATGGTTAGTAGTTTTGTTAGCAGGATACACGCTTATTGTGTTGTAATATGAGGAAAAAGTTAAACTTATTAAACCTGAATACATGTTTTTGGCAAATGTAGCATTTTAAAATAATAAAATGTACCATAGTTATCTAAATATGTTTTGTGTTAGCAGGTAATAACCTATAGACCTAATACCAGCTCTTTAAAGCATACTCATTATGCAAAATCAGCTTTTGACCATGTTTTAGTTCTCATTTACTTATAATTGATTTTGTATTTTGAATGATTCATGCTCGAGTTTGAGTCATTCTTATACTCAAGGTATCATAGCTCTGATCTAATCTGATCTAATCTGTTCAGTCAATTTAATTTTCTTAATAGGTGATACACTTAGGATTCAACAGTGTTGTTTTTCCACAAATGAAATAAATATCTACTGCTCTCTAGTGTTATGTGCAGCTATCAGAGGAGGATCCATAGGACAGCCTGTAGCGCTTTGTTGTGATGACGTTTTCATTGCCAGCAGCTCTCTTATGAAGTTGTTTTAGATGAATATTGGGGGGAGTCAGTGACTTACCAGCTGAGCTAATCAGCAGATTATAACATTATGATCCATGGGTGTCAGAGATGAGAACTATAAAACAGACACAAACACAATAGGTATTCTTTAAGAACAACACAATCCTGAAGATCATAGGCTCAAAAGAATATTTTTTTCAAACAACTGTCATAATATTATCCTTGTCTCTGTTCCGTAACCCCCCTCTCGCTCTTACACAGTCTATTTGAATTTCCTGTTGAGGTCGGTCATGTTTGTTTAGTCTCTGCAGGAGGGATGAGCCTGTTCTCCAATAGGGTAAACCCCAGACATCTGCACGCCTTCTTTTCATTACACACTGTTTCACTTGGACTCCCGCCAACTAATATGTTTTATGGTTCACTACAATGACCTCGGTATGATACTGCCTTTTTATTGTTGCTCACCTGATTGCAAAAGCTTTACTAGGGCTGTGGGCTGGTCCAGGTGCTTACTCTGAGGGGAGGGCTCATGGTACATTCAGGAAAAATAACAAATCTGGAAGTGCCTTAGATCCTGCTGCAGGCTGTTAGTCTGACAGGTAATCCCCGGAGACTCAGTGTCCAGGTTTTATTTCCTGAGCATAATAAAGCGCATCATCCTCAGCTCAGAATTATCTAAAGAAAAATGAAAACTGAAAAGTCTTGAGATGTCCTAATATGCCATTGTAAGTAAAAATAAAAGCTTTTGGTCATTCAGATGACTCAGTTTTTGGAAGACTTTTGCCTTACACAATAAAGGTTTCGGGTTCAATTTCCTGACAGTATGGGCATGTTATGTAAGTTTAGTTTGGATGCCCCAGTTATCCACCTAAAAACATGCCTATGTGACCCCTCCTCCAGGTGGGTACTCCTGACTACAGCCATGGTCTTGTGTGGACGATTCAAATACAAATCAAACCATTTTAAAGCTACTGTATGTAACTTTCTGAAGGTGGCATGCCACCTATATGATTCTATGGAAGGAGAAGGTTAAAATCATACATTGGAACATTTTCCATGTGAAAGTGGCATCAAAGTTGTGTGTGAATGATTGATGAGATCAGAGGGGCCAGTTTAAATTGGCCAGACTGATCAATCTGGAATGGCTCTAAAAGAGAAAGGAAAACGCGAAACATCATGACGATGATGTGTTGATTTGAAATTGAATGAATGAATGTGTCACATCAGAACAAGCCAAAAATCTAACTTACCTTACTCAAGCTAAGTAGTAGTACTAAGTAGTCTGTATTTACACTAAAATAGGCTCAAGTACATCTGTTGGCATAGCCATGTTTGTTTTGCTTTGTTTGGGCGCTTTGGCTTTGACTTCCACACAAACCCGAATGCTGCTCTGTGATTGATCCACCCAGTTATCGGTACAATGGACGCATTGCAAGGTGGATTCTTGTGAGTTTGTGAACACACAAATATTGCGAGAATGAACTGACCATGGAATGAAGGAATAATGTAAACACACATGGATCACTGAGTGCTTGAAGTTGTACAATATCAATAGGACTCCAAGGGCATTCATTACAAACTCGATGCTCGATGCAGCTCACTGGCAAGAACAAGGCCCAGGCAATAAACAGCTACGCCCTGCCAGTGATCAGAACCCAGCAGGAATCATAAGCTGACCAAAGGAGGAGATACAGACCACAGACGTTAAGACACAAAAGCTCCTGACCATGCATGGAGGGTTCCATCCCAAATCCAGCACCCTGAAACATCCAAAATCCATCATGAAGTAGATAGGGGTGGGTATTGGCAAAGAAGTCACGATTCAATTCGAATCACGATTCATATGCCACGATGCGATACTATCACGATGCATCACGATACTTGAATTATTGCGATGCATTGCAATATATTGGACATACTTCAGTGAAAATGTACCAAAAAAAAGAGGATAACTTAAATATCAGTGGCTGTGTATCTGGGTCGTGTCTTCAACTGATACAGAACTCTGAGCAACTCAACTAACAAAAACAAATAAACCAAACCAATAACAAAAAAAGTGCAGAGGATTTTTTCTAAAACAAAAAATGATGTTCAAACATTTGCCATTTTGGAGGTAGCGACCATCATAACAAACAATACCCTTTCACAAAGAAAAAAGTGCATAGGATTTATTTAAAAAAAAGAAACTAATAATTAATTAATTTATATATTAATTAATTAAATTATTATTTAATAATACAGTGGTACCTCACCTTACGAAAGACCCAACAAACGAAAATTCCAAGTTACAAAACGCCTTCACGTTAAATTTTGGTCTTTAGATACGAAAGAAAATGCAAGTTACGAAACGTGAAATCTCAAAAATTCAAATAATGCGCGCTCAGCCACACACATTATACGCTTTTCTCAGACTGAATTTAAACTTTTCTCACATTTCTCTCTCATTTAAACACTCAAACTTTCATAGATTTTCAACAAAATGTATTAATAGTGAAGTGTGGGGGGAAGGGGGAGGGGGACACGTGTGTGATAGCGCAGCATGACCCGGCGCGGGGCTGCCAGCACGAGACCCGTGCTCAAACCGTGCCTCCTCTAGACCAGGTCTAAACCAGGATTAAACCAGGATTAAACCACCGCGGCTCTTGCCTGCGTTCGTTCATGTGCTCGGACTGCGTACCGTCCCGAGGGGAGGCACATCCCCTCTTCGCTGCTCGCCTCAGCCGTGACTCATGAGGTACACCAGTTCTGCTGCTAATAGCAGAGCTAGCACGAAACCAGGAAATAGACCGGCACGCTGGTGTCCAGTCCAGGTTTAGTCCTGGTCCAGTCCAGGTATAGACCTTGTTTAGACCTTGTTTAGTCCACGTTTAGTCCTGGTCTAGTCTCTTAGCCAATCAGGACCCAGAACACAGTGTTACACTATAAAAAACAGTTACACTATAAAAAAAAAAACTTGGATCGGGGCCTTGGAACGAATCAGGCTTTTCCATTAAAATAGCTACTCAACTTACGAAAAATTCACGTTACGAAACCACTTCTGGAACGAATTAATTTCGTAAGGTGAGGTACCACTGTAATAGATTTTTGGCATCAAGAATCAGTGCAGTATATTGTGAAAGTTAGTATCGCGATGCATTGTCATGACGATTATTTTGCACAGCCCTAGAAGTACATCAAGGACAAGGCCCCGACAGATGATGTGCTCAAGGAATGCCTCAGACAGTGGAGTGCAGAGGAAGAGGTGCTGGAGGGACCATCATGGCAGGACAAACCCCTACATGGGGCATACCACCGAAACATAACTGAAGTGGATGATGTCAAGAAATCCTACCAATGGCTGGAGAGGGCTGGTCTGAAGGACAGCACAGAGGCCCTCATCCTGGAGCACAGGAGCAGGCCTTGAGCACCTGAGCAATAGAGGCCCAGATCTACCACACCAGACAAGACCCAAGGTGTAGGCTGTGCAAAGAGGCTCCTGAGACAGTCCAGCACATCACTGCAGGGTGTAAGATGCTGCAGGGAAAGCATACATGGAGCGACACAACCAAGTGGCGGGCATAGTGTACAGAAACATCTGTGCAGAGTACGGGCTGGAGACCCCAAGGTCAAGGTGGGAAACACCTCCGAAGGTTGTGGAGAATGACCGAGCCAAGATCCTGTGGGACTTCCAGATACAGACTGACAGAATGGTGATGGCGAACCAACCAGACATAGTGGTGGTGGATAAGCAACAGAACAGAGCCGTGGTGGTGGACATTGCAATACCAAGCGATGGTAACATCAGGAAAAAGGAACACGAGAAACTAGAGAAATACCAGGGGCTCAAGGAAGAGCTGGAGAAGGCCTGGAAGGTGAAGGCATCAGTGGTGCCCGTGGTGATCGGAGCACTCGGGGCTGTAACCCCCAAACTGGAGGAGTGGCTACAACAGATCCCAGGAAAAACATCAGACATCTCAGTCCAGAAAAGTGCAGTACAGGAACAGCAAACATACTGTGCAGAACTCTCAAGCTCCCAGGCCTCTGGTAGAGGACCCGAGCTGGATGAGAGAGAGACCAACCACCGTGTGTATATATATATATATATATATATATATATATATATAGATATATATAGTCTGAGTTCTTCTCTCAAACAGAAAACACTTCACCTTATGATGTCATGTGTTTTTAAACTCCATACACCTTCACTAGAATCGTATGATCATTTCATCATTCAAAACACAACTCCAGGTATGTTTCTGATGAGGTAACAGCATTACAATATGACTTAAATCTCTCAAGAACTGATTTTCTGTAATATAGGACCTTTATGAAACTGTCCAACCTCACGCCTGCTCTACAAAGCAGCAGTCATCTGTGCAAATGAAACAATTAGGATAATTGAATGTAGGAGCCCCATTAACAGAGGCTGCTGCAGTGCCAAGCACTGATTAGATTCACTCTAATGGAGAGCACATTGTTCAACATTCAGCCCTGTCACTGTCTCTGCTCCAGGTACAAGGACAGGCAGCACTCCCACAGATCAGAACTCCTCACTCACACACATACATGCCTCATTAAAGGCAGCGTACCTGTCTTATAAACAGTTTGCAGTTGTCAAAGTTTATTCTCACCCTTTTATCTAATGCATTCTGAGCATCCTAATTATTCACAGTGATGAGTTTATAAGTGCTTTTCACAACCTCTCAGCGACCAGTAGTGATGTGACGTTTGTGAACAGCTCTTTGAAAATGAACAGATCCAAAAGTTTTGGAAGCAGAAAGTTCTTCACTAGTGCAGAGGTTTGCTGTGATGGTAAAGCTAACAATAACTAGCATGCAGACAGTATGCAGCGGTCATATTTTGCCCTCAAGCGCTCTAGCTTTCTACCATGTTATAACATTGTTCCCTCAACAAAAACATGCCTGAAGAGGTTTTAGATGTAGAGTAATCTTGCAATCTCTTTCATAAATACGCAAAAGGATGATAAAAAAACAATCCCCTTCATCTTCACAAACCTGATACAATGTGTGGCACTTTCATTAGTGGGGTGCACACTGATTGTGTTGTGATAGCGCTCTAAAGGGAGACTTAGTGTGGGGTGTGAAGTAGTGCGATGTACAGGTAAGCTAACAACAAAATAAAAGCAAATTAACATAGAAATACGAAGGTAAAAATGTATAATACAAAGAGTTATTGAAATTTCAAAATGGCACTAATCCCAAATTCTGAAAAGCAGACTTCATTTCACTCAGAGCCGCTAATCATCCCAACGAGTTTATTAAAAAGGCAAACAGCACAGGGCCGATCTGAGCCACTGCTTCATAATTAACCCTGCAGCTCAACTCATCAAGTCCATTAACACAGCCAGTGAGCTCAGGTGAAGCCCGGCTGCTTCTGTGCACAGAGCGCCCTGCTGCAGCTGTGAGGGGACGAAGGACTGTTGGAAAATGCTCACATAAGCACAGTTAAAGGCCTGCGCCTTTCTGCTCGGGTTCACATGTTAATTAGCCTGATGGTTTGAAAATAAGTTCTCGCTCTGTTATCGCGCTCTGGCTGAGTGACTTTTAAGCCCGTCGCTCTGATCATAGACAGTGTGTGGGCCAACGTGAGCTCCTAATGATTTCCTCTGCACTGGTGCACATAATGCTACTGTTTAAAATGCTAATTCTGATGAGTTTATTCAGACAGAGAGTTACTGTTTCTATGAACAGAGGCTAAAGTTAGAAACTACTGCATAGTAAGAATTTGCAGTTATTTATTTATTTTTGCTTTACAACTGATACTTTTTAAAAATACTTTTTTACTTCATTTCATTTTAGAGCATGTACCTCTACACTTTGTTTCTCAAGACAATTATCAAGAATGAGCCTGTCATTTGGGTTGCCACTTTCCATGTTGAAATCCAGTTGGTTTAAACCAAAAAACGTCTTTCTATGATCTAAATCTTCACAACATAAACCCCAGCACCCAATCACTAAAGGTCCTTTATTATGATGTTTGTGTAATCCCTCATTCATCCAGGTAGGATTCATAGCAACGAAGAAAGAAGTTTTTTCTACAAACACTTTAAGACAGAAACTCGTCCACCCAAGCCAGAAACAAAGCAATGTGGTCTACTCCATTCAGTGTATGGAGAACTGCAGTGAGCGCTACACTGGAGAAACACCGCAGCCACCCCATAAGAGAATCTACCAACACAAACGAGAGAGCAAAGAAAAGAAATGGTAATAGTAAATGGTAAATTCGTAGGAAAGACAATCCACCCTAACACAGAAATGGAGGACTCAGACATCTCTCCTATTTACAACTCCATCCTCAGACCTAAAAAAACCAATTGTGATAGTCTGTATGCTCAGAAATGTGAAAGAACCAAACAGGGCGTGAATGATTATGCTAGTATAACTCAGGCTCAGTTCAAACTGAGCGAAGATCAATAGATCTAGCGAACAAACAGAAAGGGAAAAGTAAAGTAGATCATTGGGAAATACGATGGACAAACTGTGTGCACTTGTTCGGACCCAGAGGGAGTGCACTGTCAGCGGTGTCATGTGCTTCACAGAGACCTGGCTTCATAACATAACATAAGATAAGATAAGATAAGATAATAATTGTATATTGTTCACTGTGTAATTTTATTTTGTTATCATTGTTTTTAGGGAGACATTTTAAGATCTGTCCAGGGACAACAGATGAAAAACAGCCTTTTGGCTAATTCTGGTACATTTACAGATATGTTAATTAATGTACACTGTCCCTGTCAAATAAATAAGATAAGATAAGATAAGATAAGATAAGATAAGATAAGATAAAACAAGACTTTACTGATCTCACATAGGAGAAATTTACTTGCCACAATAGCTCCAGGCAGAGAAAGTTTGAAGAAGAAAAAAAGTGCATGCAGGCAAGAATAAAATCAAATAAGTAATAATAAAATAAGTAATAATAATAAAAACAATAACTAGGAGAGTATGGAAATAATATTGCACGTTTGGACTATATATTAGAGTTATACAGTCTGATGGTGGTGGGGATGAAGGATCTGCGGTAGCGCTCCTTCTTGCACTGGGGGTGCCTCAGTCGGCTGCTGAAGGAGCTGCTCAGCTCCTCTACAGTCCGGTGCAGAGGGTGAGAGGTGTCGTCCATGATGGACGTGAATTTGGCCAGTACCCTCCTCTCAGCCACTTCCTCTACAGAGTCCAGAGGACAGTCCAGGACAGAGCTGGCCCTCCTGACCAGCTTATTAAGTCTCTTTCTGTCCCGTTCTGTGCTGCTCGGGGCCCAGCAGACGACAGCATAGAGGAGAGCAGAGGCCACCACAGAGTCATAAAAAGTCTTGAGCAGAGGCCTGCACACTCCAAAGGACCTCAGTCTCCTCAGGAGGTGGAGGAGACTTTGGCCCTTCTTGTACAGGGCGTTGGTGTTGTGGGACCAGTCCAGTTTATTGTTGAGGTGAACACCCAGGTACTTGAAACTGTCCACAGTCTCTATGTCCTGCCCCTGGATGTTCACCAGTGAGTGCGGTAGTGGTCTCCTCCTGAAGTCCATCACCAGCTCCTTTGTCTTACTGGTGTTAAGGCTCAGGTGGTTGCGCCCACACCAGTCCACAAAGTCTCTGATGACCGAGCGGTACTCCAGCTCGTTCCCCTCAGACGCACAGCCCACAATGGCTGAGTCGTCAGAGAACTTCTGGAGATGGCAGCTGTTTGTTTTGTATGTGAAGTCCGAGGTGTAGATGGTGAAAAGGAAGGGTGAAAGGACAGTTCCCTGGGGGACCCCAGTGCTGCAGACTACCACCTCTGACTCACAGCTGCGCAGCCGCATGGTGCTGGGTTGGGTCCGTGTGAATGGGGAGGTGCTGGGTTGGGTCAGTGTGAAGGGGGAGGGGGATGTTGCCACTGGCCCGGGGAGGTGTGAAGAGGGGGGAGTCGGAGCAGAGGGCAGAGGGGGTGGGGGGCGAATCAAACCTGTTAAAGTAACAGTTTAATTCGTCCATCCAGCGCTGATCACCGTCAGCTGTTCCTCTGCCACTCTGTCCAAATCCAGACATGTTCCTTAGTCCTCTCCACACGCCCTGTGCATTGTTTTGGGCCAGCTGCTCCTCCATCTTCCTCCCGTAGTCCTTCTTGGCCCGTTGGATCCCCCACTGGAGCTCCCTTGGACCCTTTTTGCTCCTCTCTGTCCCCTGAGTTGAAAGCCCTTTTCTTCTGGTTCAGAAGGGCTTTAAGCTCAGGTTTGACCCAGGGGTGGTTGTTGGAGAAACACCGTACCCTCCTGGTCAGAGTTTACATCCCTCCCTCAGCAGATGAACAGGCAGTCTGTGACAGGGTATACACTGGTCACTGTGCTGCAGTCAAAACACCTGGAGGCTCTACTACTGATTTCTGGGGACTTCAACCATGTTTCCTTGGACAGTGGTTTACCCACATTTCACCAGTATGTGGTTTGTAAAACTCGGGACAATAGAGCTCTGGAATTGCCAATTCTATGCCAATTCTAAGGAGGCATACAGTGCCACTGCCCTACCTCCACTGGGGTGATCAGACCACAATCTTGTCCTGTTAACACCTCAGTATGTACGTACCTGCAGTAAAGAGGCAGCCTGTCACCACTAAGACTGTAAGGAAGTGGAGTCAGAAAACCAGCAATGTCCTCCAGGACTGCTTTGAGACCACAAACTGGAATGTGCTTCTCTGAGGATACAGCTGTCCCCACACACACTGTCCGCTGTTACCACAACAACAAGCCCTGGATAACCAGCCAGCTGAAGGATGTACTTCAAAAGAAGAAGTGGGCCTTCAACTCTGGTAACAAGGATGAGGTGAAGAGGGTGCAATGGCAGGTAATGATCCAGGGCCAGGAGGCCCATGGAAGGAAACTGGAAGTGAAGTTAAACTCCAACAGAATAACTCCAAAGATATGTGGAGGGGAATGAAGGCCATCACAGGTCTCTCCAAAACAATGGACAATAGCCCAGATGGATCAAATCTACTCAATTTGCATTTTAATCGTTTTGCTGTGGTCTGCTGGGGGAGCAGCACCAGTAAAAGGGACATTGGGCGGATTGACAAACTGATCCATAAAGCTGGTCACGTGATCGGCTGTGAGCTGGAGACATTTGTCACAGTGAGGGACAGGAGGACACTGGACAAACTGCTCTCCATCATGGACACTCCTGCTCACCAGACCACAGAGGGACAGAGGAGCTCATTCATACAGGACGACATTCATACCATACTCCATACAAGTGTACAACAACTCAATCTTTTATAACGGATAACCTTATGTCTTGTCAATTATCATATCATACACCGTCTTTCTTGTCTCTTGTTTATAGCTGTGAGTTTATATTCTATTATTTATTTTTCTATTTTATTTTGACTTGTACATATACATTTATTTATATAATTATGTCTTATTTAACACCTGTCTCTTGCTGTCTTTTTTACTACTTATTTAGAATGTATTATTATCATTTGTTTTTTACTCTTTGTTATTACATTATATTGTGACATGTGAGCTACTGTGTCCAAATTATTTCCCTTGTGGATCAATAAAGTTTGCCTAAGTATAATTTTCAGTGTAGTTACCTCCTCCCTGCAGGCAGCTATAAGGCACCAGCAATCTGACCACAACTGAAGAAGCAGTTCGGACGAGCTGTGAAACATATTTGATCAGAAACCTTTGTTCAGTTGACAGAATCAAATCTCCCTTGTTGAGATTGTAGTACATTTTTAAAAGAGTGTGAGCACAGACTACATGTCATATGTCTTTGTCCTGTGACTTGAAGTGGGTCAAATGCAGAAGCCAAATTTCCCTGCAGGAACAATAAAGTGTACCTTAAACTAAACGGTCATATATTATGCAAAATTTACTTTTGTGCACTTTAAGCCATGTTAGAATGTTATTACTTCATCAAAAACATACCTGGAGTTGTGTTTAGTTTCATTCACATGTTGATGAGTAACCCTGCATTATTAGTGCGTCTACATATCCACAATCCATACACCTTGTGATGTCATGTAGTGATAGTTTAAGTTAACAGCAGCCTTTTACCTTTTGTACAGTAGAGATTGGCAATTTCAGGGCTGAAAATATCCAAATGATTCTTAAACTCTAATGAGTTTAAGAACACAGTGGAGCTTTTCCTGCATTACTGCATAACATCACAAGTGTTTTCCATTTTGATAGAAGAACCCATATTCACAGTTTTCTTCTAGTCTTGCTTCAGTGAGTGTTTC
The DNA here is from genome assembly GCA_036785185.1 of Paratrypauchen microcephalus. Taxonomy (NCBI): domain Eukaryota; kingdom Metazoa; phylum Chordata; class Actinopteri; order Gobiiformes; family Gobiidae; genus Paratrypauchen; species Paratrypauchen microcephalus. The sequence goes on along the minus strand of JAVJIX010000286.1, from coordinate 127,853 downwards.
TTATTCTAATAATAATATTCTAATACAGACGCTCCTCAACTTATGAACGAGTTACGTTCCGGACGCCCGTTCTTTAGTTGAATTTGTTCGTAAGTCGTTACTTTATGTTTAAAGGGACAGTGTGTAAGATTTTTACCCGTTAATTACCAAAATTGAAGATACCCATTCAAAAATACATTGTTTTCCAAGCCTTTTCACTTCCATCATGAAATCAAAGTATTCTTTTGGACTTAGATATAGTCACATAAAAGGGGGATCTTCCCCATGCAGAGGCAGCCATTTTGAATACGAGAGCCGCAGAAGGACATTTGGGCTCCGCCTTCGGCAAGGCTCGTTTTTTTGGATAAACAACGACAAGCATGTTGCCGGATCAGACGTCGTAATGGATCTAACACGTGTTTTGGACTAAATTGTTTTACTGGATTTTATTCGCTGGATCCTTACGGACAAATTGAGACCAAGTTTATGGTGAAATACAGAGTTTGACCTGTCCAGAGCCTTCAAAGGTAAAGCTAACCTCGTTTTGTGCTTTTCCGTATAAAAGCCCCATGTGCTCGGGGAGTGATTGTTGTGTCGGGAAATGAATTACATAGTCAAAAAGAGGAGACTGTAAGGTTTCATTTGATGTGTAGAGTGTCATGGTACATGATCGGGAATGTGTGTTTTCATGAGAAAAAAGAAAAAAAAAACAGTGAACGGGACCGCGTCTTATTTATACGGTAGTTGTCTGCGAGAGCTCGCACAGTGCCGGGTGCGCACGGATACGCGAGCTGTCCGCGTTACGGCGCGCCCGGGTGACCCTCGAGGTCTGCCGTAGCTAAAAGAGGAAGTGCATGGTACCTACACCACCTATGCGCCACGAATCCTACACACTGGACCTTTAAGGCTTGTATAAGTTATCTATATGGATTTGTACCGCATTTAAATAACACTAATATCACTAATAACACAATAACACTCATAAATAACACTAAATAATACTAATATGCTTTTTAAAAATATGGAAAACTGATGAGATAAAAAGAAGAGAGGGACACAGAGGCAAACACAGTCAGCTGAGAGAGCGAGAGAGCGAGTGTGTGAATGTATGTGTGAGACTGTGTGTGTGTGTGAGACTGTGTGTGTGTGTGTGTATTTACCTCCTATTTTCCTTGAGCTCTTGGAGAAAGCTGCTGCTGATTTTCGAGCCAAATACCAAGAAGTTTCTCCATCTCTTCCATGAGTTTCCCTCTCTTCTTGCTTATGATGGTGGGTTGCATACCCGCTGCACTCTTCACATGCTCCATAATGCGGTCCTTTTGTTTATATATCGTACCAATTGTCGAACGGTTCACGTTGTATGCGTGTGCCACATTCACCATCTTCTCACCAGCATCGAGTTTCTTTATTATCGCCACCTTCTTTTCAAATGAGATGGTTCAGAGGGTGGTGCGAGCGGCAGAGGACATCACTGGCAGCAGTCTCCCCTCCATCCAGGACATTTACCACAGCAGGGGTCTGCGTAAAGCACGCAGCATCACTAAGGACCATACTCATCCGGCACAAGGACTCTTCCGTCTGCTACCCTCTGGTAGACGATACAGGAGCCTGCAGCACGCACAAAAACACTCAAAGACAGATATTACCCCCAAGTGTCAGACTACTGAACTCTGGGTAATACTCTAAATAATACTGAACTCTCAATAATACTGCACTAAACTACCTTTCATTATGCATAATTATGTTTACTGCTGCTGCTCTATATGAATATATCATGTTTGTCACTACCTCACTGTAAATTACTGTTACATGTGCAATAATCAGTGCAATAACCTATGTGCAATATTTATACCACACTATGTGCAATATTTATACCATACTATGTGCAATACGAAATCCACATGTAACACCTACACCACACCATATTATGTGCAATCTGTGAAATACTTACACCTTATTTGATCTTGATTTAATCCTACCTGCACCTTGTACCTTGTTTTTTTATTACATATTTTATTATATTGTTTATTATATTGTTTATTATATTGTTTACCTCTTCCCCTGCACTTTACAACACTTTTTTTACCATGTACTATTATTGCTGTTATTAGTACTTCTTGACTATCTTAGCGAGTCAACGGTTCTTCTGATCCTAAGCATTTCATTGCATTGTTGACCTTGTGTTGATTCTGCATATGACAAATAAACAATCTTGAATCTTGAATCTTGAATCTTGAAAAAAACCTTCTTTTCAAATGAGATGGCTGCCGCTTTTTCACAGAAGCTTCACTAGAAGCTTTTCGCTTTTCACCAACCATATTGGATTACTGTACGCATGCAAGAAAAACAACAAAGTTCGTAACACCGCACCGTAGTAACACCGTAGTAACACCGTAGTAACACCGTAGTAACACCGTAGTAACACCGTAGTAACACCGTAGTAACACCGTAGTACACCCACTCAGCTGAAGTTCTGAACACTTCTACTGAGTGGGCGTGACGCTTGGGGGATGCTGCGCAGCGCCCTGCCTGTGCGTCAGCGGCGGAAATACGCACTACTGTTTAAAACTGTTTAAAACTACCCAACTGTTTAAAATATCATTTTTTATTGATCTCTGAAATAAAGACTTGATAGCTTCTCTCCATGTGTCACAACTCTATATATGTTTTTTATGATATTCAATTTTTTGAGATGCACAAATACATTATAAAGTTTAATTCTAGACAAATTAGGTTAAACTGCCAGAATATACACACATATAGAAGTATGCTTTACTATCCTTTCAACATGAGAAAATGGGAATAACCAAGTGCCTGTGCCGAGATCCAGCCTCCTGTGTCATTCCCACAAAGACGTGCTGTCGTCGCTTTCAGATCAGAGGAACACGCTAATCTGGTACAGCTCTGAGCCAATGACAAAGCCCCCGTTAAAACAAGCACTGTCATCTCCACCATCTTTACCTGGCTCGTTACCCTCTGCAAACCTATTAAAACACTGACAACACTGCCGGCGCATTTGCTTAACAGCTTTTGGCTCTAAAACTGTTGCGACTGGTGTTGATCCGCTCCCTTGTCAACAGCCAACAGGACACGGTGGGCCCTGCCAAGAACAATGAAAGCACCAAAGAAATGTTGGATGGCACAGATAGTACAAAGTGTGGTGTACAGGATGGTACATTGTGTGGTGCAGAGAATGGTAAAAAGGATAGTACAGAGTGTGATGCAGAGGTTGGTACATTGTGTGGTACCATCCTCTGCATCACACTCTCTAATACCCTGGAGGGTAGTAGAGGGTGATGCAGAGGATGATAAAAAGGATAGTACAGAGTGAGGTGCAGAGGGTAATAGAAAGTGTGATGCAGAGGATGGTACAGAGGATAGTACAGAGTGTGGTGGAGAGGATGGTACAGAGGATGCTAAAAAGGGTGGTGCAGACAGTGGTACAGAAGATGACACAGATGATGACACAGTGCCAGTGCCACAGCTTTGTGCTTACATAACAAGATTTTATGTAATGCTGGAGTTTGGGCCTGTAGCTTTGGGGGGAGGGAGGGAGGGAGCATTGGGGGTTGCATCCCTCGCCAAGGGCCTAAGGCTCTGGCTATTCTTGCTAAAACAAACATAACACCATATGTGTAGAAAACAAAGATAAAACAGAACAGAAACAGCTTATTCCAGCAGAATCAAACACAAAGAATCAGCACAAAGCTTTTATTTATCTCAGATAAAAGTTATATATTTTGTTCTAAATGATACTAGAATTATGGAGGAGATATCTTCCTCATTTGAGAAACATGTAATACAAATTACCATTGAGGTTTTTGAGGTCCTTATGGTCTGATTACTGACTGTGGATTTGAACAGTGTAGGAGGGATGACTGGTTCATTCTGGTACTTGTTGATTGGCTTTTACAGAAATGTTGGTTAATGTATGTCCCTAATAAACCAAAATAACATAGCACAAGTCGGAAAAACAACTCAGTTTACCCGAGTTCCCCATAGGGTGACCATTCGTCCGGATTTCGTCCGGACAGTCCGGTTTTAGAGCTGTCTGTCCAGCCGTCTGTCATGTGTCCTCCTTTTTTACATTTTGTCCTCCTTTCGGACCCTCGTCGGCCACCATTGCATAAATCGTCATAAATCCCCACCCATTATTTACACTTGCTACTCTGCGATGTTGTGTCGTATCAAACATTCTGATCCAGCCCGTCAGCCCGTCGTATTGTCCGCTCTCTATCTGCGCTATCAGCCACTCTTTGAGCTGCAACTTGGCTCCTTCTTCCATCTTCATCGCCTTATTACTGTCCCTTAAAATTTTGTTTTCTTTAGTGCCGTGTGTAACAGGTTTCGCTTACGTTTCCTCTCAATGTAGACAGTTAAAATACGTTACAATATTTACATTACAGCTTTCATAATTGCAAATAATATTTTGGGGATTTTGTGCGAATTACACAAATCCAGGTAGCGAAATCTTGTCATTGTCATTGTCATAGTTTGCTTTATTGTCGAAAACAATCATGTACATGTACATAGAGTGAATTCGAAATTTCGTTTCCCCACTAACCAGGCAGGACAGTGATAGAGTGGGTAGGGGAGGGGCCACGTACATGCGTGCGCCGCCGACTGGGAGATGCAGAGTAGAAAAGATGCAATACAAGTACAATCAGTGACAATTTTACAACAGGTAATGACAGAAAAACAATTGGAGATATAACATATGGTGATCTTTTTCTTTGGCAACAGAAGGAAGGGTGTGGGGGGATCAGATTGGAAATCAATGAAATTGATTGAACCGAGAGCAGAGATCAGACCTTAACTAAAGACAGGGAACATTTTCTACTCATTCATTTCTAGTGTCAGTGTCAGTGATAGTGTGTGCCATGTTTATGTAGAGTCCAGATAACAAACCACATCTTTTATTTTTATTTATTTGTTTATTTCATTCATAAAGTATAAAAAGACATCAACATTTGTGATAACAATACAAAATATTGAATGAAAGGGAGCAGAAAGAAGAGTTATCTTATGTTATCTGCCCCCTCTTCCCTTTTCCAAACACCAACACCGATAGTGACTGCAAAACGTTTCCTCATTCCATTCCATTTCAATCACAATTATTAATCAATTGTAAACATAAAGCTTCATTTTCAAGTGTAACAATTTAGTTTTCTTTTTCATACATACACATTACATTGGATTTTATGTCTTTTTTAAATGCCATTATTGTACTTGATTCTTTGATTTCTTTGTCAAGATTATTCCATAAATTAACTCCTTTCACAGCGACGCCTCGCTCCATAACCTTGGTTCTGAATTTAGGTTTTTTAAACATGTAGGTTCCCTTTAAATTGTATTGGCTTGTTCTCATCTCAAACAGTCTTTGAATATTTACAGGAAACACTCTGCACTTTGCTTTATACATGACTTTGAGGAGACTTAATTCAACAATATCACACATTTTCAACACTTTAAGTTTAACAAATAATGGGTTGGATGGCTCTCTATAATGACTGTTGGTGATACGTGAAAAGTCCCTCAGTCGTCCAGGTAGAATCCATGATAAAAGGAGAAGTTCAATTTGTCAACTGGACAAAGTTTGTTTGGTTGAAAACGTTTCGCCGCTCATCCGAGAGGCTTCGTCAGCTCTAATAAGAATATTGGTAAGACACTTGCTTATATCTTGCTGCAGGGTTAGTTAGCTCCTCCCTGCAGCAAGATATAAGCAAGTGTCTTACCAGTATTCTTATTAGAGCTGACGAAGCCTCTCGGATGAGCGGCGAAACGTTTTCAACCAAACAAACTTTGTCCAGTTGACAAATTGAACTTCTCCTTTTATCACTGTTGGTGATAATTCTCAAAGCCTTTTTCCTTGGAAGTGTTCATGCAGGGAGGCGAAGTCAAAACACAGATAACTATTGGAGCCACAGATTTTCACAGGAGAGACATAATTATCCAGAGGGATTAATTAATTTAGCATTGATGAAATACATTTTTAGAGACCCAGGTGAACAATTTAGATTGAGCTTGGGTTTTGCCAGACCCCCATCTTCACATCGCCATGAAGATTCATGAGAGATCTCATTAGTTCCTCTTGGCGCACAGACTGCGCTGCGTTGGCTTTACACAGTTCTGTCAGCATGCCCGTGATGATATCCAAACGTCGAGATGTTTCCTTCGGTTGAAATCCTTCCAAAAGGACCTCAACCTGACCCACTTTCTGATGTAATCCTTTCACGAGATCTCCCACGGCTTCACAATGGCTCGAAATTGCTGCAGACAGCTTAGGAGACTCTTTACTTGCTGCCAGCTTACAAATTATGCGATAGATCATGGACAATCCCAGGCCAATCAACAGATGTCCAGCTATCAGAAATCCGAATACGTAAATATCCTCCACATCCTCCAGGTACATTGGTGCCAAACATACGACTTGCCATGCACGATACGAGTCCCTCGCATATCCAGCAGCAAAAGTACCATCCGGACACACCGCTTCTCCCGGAGCGGCACTCCTCCATGAAAAAAGAGTATCAATCATGCTGAGGGTCCAGATCTTACCTCTTAAAAGTGAAATGCAGAACTACTAGTTCTGCATTTCTTTCTTTTTTCCCAAGGCATATGATGGCATGGCAAAGACTGTGTTTTTTCAGTGAATTAGTGATGATATTGTTTTTTGTTCATATCATCTTGACCACAATTTGCCACATTTTTCTTTTTGATGGGTGTTCCATGTTAATAAATATATGTTGACTTCATACATTATTCATAAGTTGTTTTTCTTGACCGTTCCCCTTCCTCGAGGGAAAAAAACAAAAAAAAAAACAAGGTGTCCTCACTTTAGGGCCTTTGTCCTCCTTTTTGGACACAAGTGTCCTCCTTTCCTGTTTCATGCCGGTGGTCACCCTAGTTCCACACCTAACATCACCTGCTCGTCTCTGCTCTATTTGACTATATGTCTATCCAACATATTTGAGGTATAAGGGGTTTACTTTCAGTTACCCATATCATAAGAACAACAACTCAACAAATGTTTAATTCATTATTGTAACATTAGATAACTAAAGTAAACAAGTCGAAACCATGGCATCTCAACCTAGAATCCCAGGTCGTTTTCACACCAGGAAAGTCAGATAGTTCACTTGCTTTGGTCCGGACCAAAGTTTTTAATTTTTTTTATTATTTTGGTGCGGTTCGCCTTCACACTGTAGTTTTTCCCCAAGCGAACCAACATCTATAAACAAAACCACGTGTGCTGAGGTCACTCAGCCATTGGACAGAAATGAGCCACGTCAAAACGCTGTGTCCAAACACGGAAGGAGGAGAATAACGGTGTTACGTGCTGTTTTCAATCTAGCCTTAGCGACATGGTTTACTCAGTTTTTACAGTTCGCACAAATGTTTGAGCAGCATCGTGAGGTTTACACTATTTTACAATCAATTTACAAATGATGAAGACACAGGACAAGATGACTACAGAGGACAGAACTCATGTGAGCATCAAGTTCTGACTCTTGCTCTTCACACAAAACGTAAGTAAGGCTCGTGAGTTTAGTTTAGTTTAGTTTCGTCAGCCTCGGTTTACCATAATGCTCGACATACGACAGGAGCTCGTTAAGTACAAAAAGCCAACTTGTGTCGGATCGAGTCCGGTCTGCATTCTCACCTCAAACGAACCGCACCAGAGTTCGAAAGGAACCGTGCCGAGACGGACCTTTTTAGGTGGTCTCGGTTCGCTTGTTTGCTCCGGATCGAGACTTTTGGTTTTTATTCACACCAGCCCAAAAGGTCCGAATCAAAGGAGCAAACGAACTCTGGTTCGTTTTAAACGAACCAAACAAACCAAAGGCAGGTGTGAAAATGACCCCAAGCTCTTTAGGGCCATAAACGTAAAAAACAACAACTATGTATTAGCTCCTAGAGTCACTGAAAAAGACATTGAATTGGATGACTACAAAATTGTTTTTCAATCGTACTGATAACAAAACCAGCCAGGGTAATATTTGAATTGCACTGTGATAAGAATGCCGCCATATTTTCTTTTTCTTTTTCCAAATTTTCTCATTGACTGCTAGCAGCATGTGTCTAACAATTATGTGTCATTGTGTGTGACACGCTAGCCATATTTTATTTTGTTTACTATATTGTAATAAGTCAGTTATTCAAGCAAGTTATGTTTTTATGTTAGTGTTATTACCACAGTTGTTTGGTTATTAAAGCCTAGAAGCTCACATTTAATTCAGGAATGTGACGGAGTAGTCCCGTCAGCCCACACAGGGAGGCCATGGTGCCGATATACATGCACACACACAACGGCATTTCACTTACCCGGCCGTTTACCGCTATCCCCGAGCTTCCCCGAGGAACAGGCCCAGACATGTCAAATCTACGCAATTTGTCTTTCAATCATTTTTCATCTTGTCACCCCCGTCTATACAACTCCCAGACACGCGATCCACACCTCACCACAGAGTACTCCGATGCCCATTCATCTGCCCATCATCTCTGCATCCTCTTGTATTTCAATTTCTCCAGTGCCTCCAGACACCTGTCACAGCCTGAAGGAGCGACGTGGGGGCGTCCTCCCGTGGACCCACCATCTGCAGGGTGGCAGATCTGTTTAGGCTGTTGCCCCGTGACCTGAACCCAGATAAGCAGAAGAAAATGGATGGAAATGAATGGACAGTTAAAAAAAAAAAAAAGTGTTTTTACACATACAGCATTTGATGCAAGAGAAATGTTTTAAGTTTAAGTTTACATTAAAAAAAAATACATTGTTACTTTGTTTACAATAGCTTTATCCATGGGCAATTTATAATTGATTATATACACGGTGTGCTGCATGTGTTTCTGAGACACAATAAAGAACAAAACAGTCCTCCCCTTTATTTTGTTGCGGTCCTTCAAGTCGGGGCTGTACCAACACTATTAAACGACCTTTCAGATCTTTTAATCATGTTATAGCTGTTCCCTTGCCTGGAAGAATCCATGACTCATCGCTGCACCAGCGGCGAGTCTGGTAATGCTTGGTCCAGAATGCGCTGCCGTTGCGTGTAGACAGACAGCTAAGTGAACCAATCAGAGAACAGTTAACGGACAGCGACGTGAACCAATCAAACAAGGGCAGACGTGACGTCAGCAAAGCGACAAGAAAATCTTCAGTCAGGAAGTAAACAAACAGAGTAGTGAAGAGCGGAGAGCTCATTCAACATGGCTAGCGCTACAGAGATCGTTGTGAATGACTTGTGTCGTTGTTGCGGTAAAAACATGAGGATACGTGGTGTAATTGGAAAAAGAGGGTGATGGAGAACGGCTGATGCGACTTTACCAAGTTGCTCTCCTTTTCTACAAGGCGTATGGTCATGGCCATTACGCATACAGCACTTTCCTACTGACTTTGCAACTTAATGCCACACTATCTCCTCGTATGGCTCACAGTCTGAAATGGAACAGATTTTGGAATGGTAGAGGGAGAGGAGGTAAAAACATACCACTAGATTTGCACTTGGAACACATGAATAATTACTTAAAATCATTTCTCAAAGGTCTTGGCCCAAATCTGAATGAGAACTCTGCTAACAGGATAAGTAAGTCAGTTGGGAAATGATGGACAACACAGACGGGGAGCTGGGGGTCACCCCACCTAGTGGAGTGCATAAAACTGCAGGAGAAGACCAAGACATTGCCACTCTGGTGGCCATTTTCAGTGACAAAAAACTTTTCAAATATCAGCCAGGGAGGGAATACCAGGCATTCCCTTCTTTTGGCAAAGACTTGTTAGCAAAACTTAGATACACCGACCTGTGCCAATGGATGCAGGCAAAACTTAAAGACTGGAGAAATATCGCTGTATAAAAAAAACACCACACACACTGTAGCACTTTATATAGTTTTTTTTGTACTGTACCTACATATTTATCCTACAATTTGCAATGCACCTTTGAATACAACTTATTTTTTTAACTATAATATTTTTTTTTTTTACAGTTGTTTACTTTGTTCTTGGCTTTTGTTTTATTCTTGTATTGAAACATATTTTGCAGGTATCTTGTTAATTTATGGTGTGCTATTTAATAAAACTATAAAAGGCATTTTCTCAAAAGTGTTTATTTTTAGTGTTATACAAACAAATACAAAATACTGTGAATTACATTGCTTAAAAATTCGAAGAACTTATTTAAAAAATGCAGACAGGGTCCTCCTGAGTTAATCAGAAACTTGTAAGGCAGTAACTCCAGACTCTAAACTACTGGTTGACTGTTCTTTCTCTATGTCTTACTCATCCAAATATCCTGTGTAATACACATCTGGAAAGATGATGGTATCAGGTGATGTAGAGGAAGGGCTCGGACAGTTAGGAATATCTTCAAATACTTCATTAATAATTTGAAGAATTGACTCTGCATGTTTCATTTTGAATACTGGTAGTTTTTTGGTAATATACTGTATATCAAAAATGTATTTACTATGCTCTATGACAGCATCAATTAGTTCGGAGCCAAACCCAGTACAAGCTGTTTTGCTGGTGTACAAATGTTGTGTGTCCAAAACTAATTTGCTTTGAAATTGCTCCAAGAGGTCCCGTAAGAGCCACCTGTCTTCATCTGTCACCTCTCTTCTGACAATATGTGCAGAAACACCACTTTGGGGCAGTTCATACACTGGGGTGGTCTCCGGACAACCTTCTGGGTGGCATTGGCATACGGTGTGACAGTAGGTGCAACACAGATGACCTGGTGTAACTGCTGTGGCACACTTGTCAAAATGACTGTACAAAGCCTTCCTAAAGCAACTGTGCCTTTTTGTATTTAGCAGCTCCTTGACTACCTGATCTACCTTTGTGTGCTGTAAATAACTGCATGTGACTGTTTACCATCTCTGCCTGCCCTACCTATCTCCTGCACAATGGCTTCCACATCCTCTGGAACACCATAGTCATAGTCATAGTTTGCTTTATTGTCGAAAAACAATCATGTACATGTACATAGAATGAATTCGAAATTTCGTTTCCCCACTAACCAGGCAGGACAGTGATAGAGTGGGCTAGGGGAGGGGCCGCTGCACTTGCGCGCGCCGCCGACTACATAACATACGACATACATAACAACATGAGATATGTTTGGGAAATTTAAACCCATTCCAAGGGCAGTAGTTGCAACAACAACTTTACAGTTTCCTTCTCCACTTAATGATGACAGCACTCTGCTCTTATTTTGTGGGAGTGTTTTGCTATGGAACATGCCTATAATCATGTCCTCTGCTTGGTGCATAGAGTCTCTACCAACACAACAATCTTCACCCAGTTCAGCTTTTAGGTAACAGAAAACTCTTCCAACTTCTTTTAAAGTCCTACACTAGATGAGAACAGGGGACATGCAGGTTCCCTTTTCTTTCACTTCCTGTACTATCCAATCCATACAGTCCAGCTGAGGTCCGGATACACGAATCAGTCCAAGTCTGATGTTGGTCCGGTTTGGGCTTTCAATCACCGTGACCGCCCTTTCCAGATGAAGCTGCCTAATCACTCTGTCTCTTGACTGGACATCAGTGGAAGCAGTTAGGGCCATTATAGGGGTACCTGTGGGACAACACAATTCCATACCGTCATATATAAAGATACCATTTGGACACCCTCGCTCCACCCTCGCTCCCCTGGTTAACAACGGACTCCTTGATTCTGATTCGTTCAAAGATGGTGACGTCAGTGCACCCGCCTTTGCCCGCAACGTCCCTCTTAGGCAGCGGAAGTTCCTCCTCAGTTTTGAATCAAGATGGTGCATTGGAGAACTGAACGTCCCTTCCATTCAGCTGTAAAATTGGTCTTAAATGACCTAAAACACATCGATTCCTTAAAACCACAGCAGCTGACAGCTCTAGAGGCCTTTCTTTCCAAAAAATATGTTTTTGCATTGCTTCCTACCGGCTTGGTTCACGTCGCTGTCCGTTAACTGTTCTCTGATTGGTTCACTTAGCTGTCTGTCTATGCGCAACAGCAGCGCATTCTGGACCAAGCATTACCAGACTCGCCGCTGGTACAGCGATGAGTCATGGATTCTTCCAGGCAAATAAACTACTATAATTCATGTACATTTTATATCAAGTTAAAATGGTTCATGTTTAGCACCATCAAAACAAAACAATATAGGTTCTGAAAGAGTAAATAATTAATTGAATACCAACCTGCTTTGATAATGGAACACAATTCACCCAGTCTTGCAAAGCACTCCCTGAAGGCATTTTTTCCTTTCTCAGCCAGTCCCCTGGTAGGAAAAATGTAGAACAAAACATAGTACGATAACCAAGCAGCAATACACTTTCATTACATCACTCATCAACTTGTAGCTTCTGAGATCATGTGGTCCACGGAAAATGTTTCTCTGAGTTGACAGATTATGACAGTTAATGTCACAGTGTATGGAGAATAATGTGTCTTTTATTTTAATCACTTTGACTAAACGCTACTACATTTAGGGGTTTAATGACATTTACCCAATGCCCATATCATAAGAGCAACAGATCTGCACAAGACCCGACACTACTGTATATACATAATTAAGCTCATTACAGATAAAGCTGTTTATGTAGCTCACGTTAAAGTAAACAAATAACGTTTAGCTTTTGAAGAGGCTAACAACAATGCTGTATGCAGCTGTTACCGTTATGTAGCTAATGTTTAAGTAAATACATGACGTTTAGCTTTTCACGAGGCTAACAACAAAACGTACCAGCACATATGGGTGTTACTGTTGTATGTTAAGCACTTTGGTCAAATGTGGGTGTTTTTAAATGCATTTGACACCGGTGACATCTAAATCCCGACGTTCTGAGATAAAAGCAATGAGCCATTAGCTAACCCAAACTTCTCATCTCTGAAACGCGAGCACCACATGAACGCAGTTAGTTACGCTGTATAACAAGGAAATACCTTACCATTTGTATGTGAGATGAACCTCATCCACCACAATCCCAATAAGCTCCTTGATGTTACACAGCAAGCGCCTCCATTTGTCGTTCAAAAGCCATGCCTCCGGGCTACCCAACAGCAACTCCGCTTTTCCACTGAAAATCTCCTCATCGCTATTGACTCCAATCTGCATGGCGATAACTCCGAGCTTGGAGGCCTCTGTTACCTGCTGCTCCATGAGCGCAAGCAGAGGAGACATGACGACCACAACGGGATGTTTGTATATGACATCTTGTGACATCTTCTTTGCGACAAGTGGAGCCATTTGATAGATTAAGCTTTTCCCAAAGCCGGTAGGAAGCAATGCAAAAACATATTTTTTGAAAAGAAAGGCCTCTAGAGCTGTCAGCTGCTGTGGTTTTAAGGAATCGATGTGTTTTAGGTCATTTAAGACCAATTTTACAGCTGAATGGAAGGGACGTTCAGTTCTCCGATGCGCCTTGATTCAAAACTGAGGAAGAACTTCCGCTGCCTAAGAGTGACGTTGCGGGCAAAGGCGGGTGCACTGACGTCACCATCTTTGAACGAATCAGAATCGCGGAGTCTGTTGTTAACCGGGGGAGCGAGGGTGGAGCGAGGGTGTCCAAATGGTATCTCACTGTATAGCAAATACAGAGAGATATCATTTGGCTGGCCAGGGAAGCTGTTCCCCCTTCTCATTTACTCTCTGGAAGTTATATTTAGTGATTTGTGCATGTTTGAGTCATCTTTAATCACTAATTTTGAAGATGCCATGTTGCCGATAATGCCCTGTGTTCACCTCCACCACTCCACTGCTCTGTACTATCTTTGTTCTACAATTTTATTTTCTCAACCAGTGATACATGTAGCATTCAGCAGTGTAATGTCATTTTGGTACAAATGAAATTTTTTTTTTTAAAGGTCCCATGGCATGAAATTTTCACTTTCTGAGGTTTTTGAACGTTAATGTGAGCTCCCCTACCCTGTTTAGCCCCCCCCCCATGGCTAAAAGTTGTGAAATGTCTAAACTGAGCATTTGCGATCCTTTTCTGCGTTACACAAAACCAGTGTTCAAACGGGCGAGTTCGGACAAGGCACCTTATTGACGTCAGATCGGCAAATGCAGCTCCAGCCCCTCCCTCTGTCTCCGCTCAGCGTCCCTGTATATCACGCCCAGAGAGTTTGGACTGTGAATGCGCTACAATGCGAAATGCGTTTTTTTATTTGCCTGGAGGCACGTCTGAGTGTTTCTAGGCTCGCAAGTCCCTTACCCGACCCTCTGGACCTCTGAAATACCAGTGGTTTAATTTTATTTTCTGTGTAAATATGTTTTTTTTCAGTCTCCCATCTGTCTTCCTGTGTTAAACACGGAAGCGAGCAGACAGCGGTGCAGAGCTGCGCTTCAGCGGGGGAAACCCGCCCCCCCCGCTCCTTAGCCAATCTCTCTGTCCTTCTCATTTGCACTGAAGCAGCAACACTCAGAATAAAGCATTTTAGACACATATCTAGCCTCATGAAGACTATCAGAGTCATATCTCATGCAGTGAGTGTTGATTTTGAAGAAGGATTCATTTACAGTATTAGGGAACCATTAAGGCGCCATATAAAAGCATCATACAAGTAAAATGAACATTGCATCAGCATGTTGATTTCCCAACCAGGGGAAACAACATTTTGGACATGGTTTACACTACACACAAGGGAGCATACAAGGCTTCCCCCCTCCCCCACATAGGCCTCTCTGACCACATCTCTGTTGTGCTCAGACCGGCATACAGACCCCGTGTAAGGGTCTCTAGGCTGGCTCTGAAGCAGATCCAGGTGTGGCCAGAGGGGGCCTCGTCTGCACTACAGCAATGCCTCGGTACAACAGACTGGGCAGTGTTCAAACAGGCCGCCACATACAACAATCACACTGACATTGAGGAGTACGCAGACACTGTGACCTCCTACATCACCAAATGCATTGGTGATGTCACACACACAAAAACCATCACCACCAGGGCTAACCAGAAGCCATGGCTGACAGGGGAGGTTCACAGGCTGTTGAGAGCCAGGAACGCTGCCTTCAGAGCTGGGGATGTCCCCCATCTGAGGGCAGCAAGAGCCAACCTGTCCCGTGGAATCAGGAAAGCCAAACACAAATACACACAGAAAATAACCGGACACTTTAGAGACAGCAGGGACACACGGAGTCTGTGGCAGGGCATCCAGAACATCACGGATTACAAACCCTTGCCACAGACCTGTGACAATAATATCACCCTGCTCAATGACCTCAACAGCTTCTTTGCACGGTTTGAGGCAGGAAATGACACCCGGCCCCAAAAAACTCCACCACCTCCCCACGACCAGCCCCTGTGTGTGTCTGCAGCCAGCGTGAAGAGGACACTCTCCAGGATCAACACCCGCAAGGCTGCAGGCCCGGACAACATTCCTGGTCGTGTGTTGAAAGACTGTGCAGAGGAGCTCAAGGATGTCTTCACAGACATCTTTAATGCTTCTCTGAGCCAGGCTGTCGTTCCCTCCTGCTTCAAAACCACTACCATCGTTCTCGTGCCAAAGAAGCCCACTCCGGCCACTTTTAATGACTATCGCCCTGTTGCACTGACCCCCATCATCATGAAGTGCTTTGAACGGCTAGTCATGGCACACATCAAATCCATCCTCCCCCCCACCCTAGACCCATACCAGTTTGCATACCGGGCCAACCGCTCTACCGAGGATGCAATCTGTTCTGCACTTCACCCGGCTCTCACCCACCTAGACAATAAAGACTCATATGTGAGAATGCTGTTCATAGATTTCAGTTCAGCATTCAACACTATAATTCCACAGCAGCTCATTATCAAACTGGACCACCTGGGGCTTCAGACCTCACTGTGTAATTGGCTGCTGGACTTCCTCAGTGAGAGGCCACAGGCAGTGCGGGTCGGCAGAAACACCTCAAGCTGCATTAGACTGAGCACAGGAGCCCCCCAGGGCTGTGTGCTCAGTCCGATGCTCTTCACTCTGCTGACCCACGACTGCTCACCAGCGTTCAGCACCAATCACATAGTGAAGTTTGCGGACGATACGACTGTGGTGGGTCTCATCTCTAATAACGATGAGACAAACTACAGGAGTGAGGTGAGCCTTCTGACCCAGTGGTGCAGCAATAACAATCTCCTTCTTAATGTTGAAAAGACCAAGGAGATTGTTATTGACTTCCGGAGAGGCCCCACCCAGCACCCCCCACTGTCCATCAATGGTGCTGCTGTAGAGAGGGTGAGCAGCACCAAATTCCTGGGGGTGCACATCAGTGAGGACCTCTCCTGGACAGTGAATACTGTATCACTGGCAAAGAGGGCTCAGAAGCGCCTCTATTTCCTCCGCAAACTGAGGAGAGCTGGAGCCCCTCCACCCATTATGACCACCTTCTACCGAGGCACCATTGAGAGCGTCCTGACCAGCTGCATCACTGTGTGGTACGGGAGCTGCACTGAACAGAACAGGAAAGCTCTGCAGCGCATAGTGAATGCAGCTGGGAGGATCGCTGGTGTCTCTCTCCCCTCCCTCCTAGACATTTTTAACACCCGGCTCACCCGCAGAGCGTCCAGCATTGTGGGTGACCCGAGCCACCCCGCACATAGCCTGTTCAGCCTCCTGCCCTCGGGGAGAAGGTACCGGAGTCTCCGGGCCCACTCCACCAGGCTTTCAAACAGCTTCATCCACCAGACTGTCAAACAGCTTCATCCACCAGGCTGTCAGGAGGCTGAACTCACACCCGAACTCTCACCTGAACTCCCACCTTACCCATCTCCCACCCCCACCCCCCATATTGGCATAACCTGTATACCATAAAAAGACCTATCACTCTAGACACTTTAAAAAAAAAAAAAAAAAACTGCTGCTAAGGACTACTGTTGCACATTTACACTTACTACTGGATTTTACTCCTGTTGCACTGTTGTTTACTACTGTTATTGCACACTTACATTTACGACTGGAAATTTTAGTACTGTTGTTTACTCCTGTTACTGCACTAGAATTACTACTGTTGCACATTTATTTTTATTTTATCTTAACTCCTATGCACATTCTACTGCACATGACCAAGTCACTGCTGTATCTTCCATTGCACATTTTTGATGCACACTGCACACTTTGGAAATCTGTATATAGTATAGTTTATTTATTATGTTGCACTGTTTTAAGATTTTAGACCGTAGACTTTAGTTTTAAATTAGATCTCTGTCTTAGATAGTTTTTTGTTGTGTTTTGTCTTCATATTGTATTTTGTACACTGTCTTTTTGCACTACCTGGCCAGAGAGAAACGAAATTTCGATTCACTGTATGTTGAACACATATGACAGAATTGACAATAAAGCTGACTTTGAACTTTTTTTTGAACAAGTACCATGTCATGGGACCTTTAAATCTGCTGTTCGTTAGTGTGATGTGCAGATCCATTTTCGGTGTCACGTGATAATATAGACTCACCTGAGCCACTGGAGGTCAAAGGTGACAAAGTCACCTTTGTTATTAAATTCTTGACCTGCATATATGCAAGGATAATAATAATAATAATAATAATAATAATAATAATAATAATAATAATTTTAATTTCAAGGCGCCTTTCTAGACACTCAAGGACACCACACAGAAACAAACAATTAAAAACAATTAAAAACAGTTAAAAACTGTTAAAAACAGGCAGTATATACAAAATAAAACAAAGAGAATGGACAAAGCAATACAAGTAAAATGAAACAGTCAGCAGGGAGAAAATGATTAAGTAGAGTAAGATATTTTGAAAAGATGGGTCTTGAGTCTGGATTTAAAAATTGGTAGTGATGGAGATCTGGGGGGAGTGAGTTCCATAGAAGAGGAGCAGAGCGGCTGAAAGCCCTGCTCCCCATGGTGCTGAGACGAGCAGGAGGGACTGTGAGGAGGAGGAGGAGGAGGACCTGAGTGAGGGACTGTGAGGAGGATGGAGGAGTAGGACCTGAGTGAGGGACTGTGAGGAGGAGGAGGAGGACCTGAGTGAGGGACTGTGAGGAGGAGGAGGAGGAGGAGGACCTGAGTGAGGGACTGTGAGGAGGACAGAGGAGGAGGAGGACCTGAGTGAGCAGGAGGGACTGTGAGGAGGACGGAGGAGGAGGACCTGAGTGAGCGGGAGGGACTGTGAGGAGGAGGAGGAGGAGGACCTGAGTGAGCGGGAGGGACTGTGAGGAGGAGGAGGACCTGAGTGAGCGGGAGGGGCTGTGAGGAGGACGGAGGAGGAGGACCTGAGTGGGGGACGGTGAGGAGGACGGAGGAGGAGGACCTGAGTGAGGGACTGTGAGGAGGACGGAGGAGGAGGACCTGAGTGACGGACTGTGAGGAGGAGGAGGAGGAGGAGGACCTGAGTGAGCAGGAGGGACTGTGAGGAGGACGGAGGAGGAGGACCTGAGTGAGCGTTAGGGACTGTGAGGAGGAGGAGGACCTGAGTGAGCAGGAGGGACTGTGAGGAGGACAGAGGAGGAGGAGGACCTGAGTGAGCGGGAGGGACTGTGAGGAGGAGGAGGAGGAGGACCTGAGTGAGCAGGAGGGACTGTGAGGAG
The DNA here is from genome assembly GCA_036785185.1 of Paratrypauchen microcephalus. Lineage (NCBI taxonomy): Eukaryota > Metazoa > Chordata > Actinopteri > Gobiiformes > Gobiidae > Paratrypauchen > Paratrypauchen microcephalus. The sequence goes on along the minus strand of JAVJIX010000286.1, from coordinate 109,366 downwards.
GACAGAGGAGGAGGAGGACCTGAGTGAGCAGGAGGGACTGTGAGGAGGACAGAGGAGGAGGAGGACATGAGTGAGCGGGTGTGTGTGGTGACATGAATCTCGGATAATGGATGTGGAACTGTGTGGAACAGCGGCTCAGTCTGCGTTCATTCATCATACGTGCCAGCGGGAGGCGAGTCGCACAGTCCTGCTTGGTGGCATGAAGTTGGGGTGACTGGCAGAAACCAGGGTTCTGGCAAATTGTCTGTTCGCCTGGGTTCTAAAAATGTATTGATTATGCTAAATTTCCCGGTGTAATTAATTAACTGTCCTGAAAATGTGATTCAACTGGACTTTGTTTTGACTACATCTTCTGCACAAACACGTCCAAGGTCACAGCTGGGGCCTTATCTTACACAGCACTCTACAAAAGAAAACAACACATTCCATTCGGCTCACACTGACATTTTTATGTAAAACACTCTGCCCTGTCTATTTAGTAAGTCTGCCTCTGCGTCAGTTTCCAATCAATTATTGATTTCCAATCTGACCCCCCCCCCTCCCTTCCTTCTGTTGCCAAAGAAAAAGATCACCGTATGTTTACCTCTCCAATTGTTTTTTTTCTTCTCTCTGTCATTACATGTTGTAAAATTGTCTGCATCTTTTTTTCTACTCTGTTGTAACCAAGTTGGCGCCGCGAATGGCAGCCCTGGTGCTCGGAGTGTCTGTCCGCTCCAGGTATCAAAGCAAGTTCCTAATGTTGTGAACCTGTTCACTCATATGGCAATAAAAACCTTCCTGATTCCTGATTCCTGATGAAGGAATTCTGTGAGATAAGTGGGAGCCAGGTTCTGGATGGACTTGAATGTGAGGAGTAGGATTTTGAACTGAATAGTGGATGTGGAGCCAGTGAAGCTGCCGCAGGACCGGGGTGATGTGGTGAATAGAGGGAGTTCTGCTGATGATCCGGGCAGCAGAGTTTTGGAGAAGTTGTAGTTTATGAATAGTTTTTTGGGGGAGACCATACAGGAGGGAACTGCAGTAGTCCAGACGTGAGGTGACCAGGCTATTGACAGGAATGGCGGCTGTGTGAAGGGTGAGTGAAGGACGGAGACAGTTGATATAAATATGATCATCCAGTGCTTGAAGCATGATCTGGGATTCATAGAACTGCAGTTACAGTCACAACTCTCGTTTTCAAATTAAATTATTCAAATTAAGCCCAAGATTGGCTCTGTGTCTTCAGCGGATCACCTGTAATGGTCTTGGCGCACCACAAGCAGAGAACAAGAACCCAGTTTATGTCATGCATACTTTATTTAACAAATATTTAAAAAATCAGTTATTATATGTTAACACATAACATATTTAGATCTTCATGTTACCTTAAAGCCCCAGTGTGTAGGATTCGTGGCGCATAGGTGGATGGTGCTATTGCACTTTCTGTTTTAGCTACGGCAGACCTCGAGGGTCACCCGGGCGCTCCGTAACGCGGACAGCTCTCGTACCCGCGCATGAGCCGCGCGCCGCTACTGTATAAATAAAACGCGGTCCCGTTTTTTTTTTTTTTTCTCTCATGAAAACACACATTCCCGATCATGTACCATGACACTCTACACATCAAATGAAACCTTACAGTCTCCTCTTTTTGACTATGCAATTCATTTCCCGGCACAACAATCACTCCCCGAGTACATGAGGCTTTTATACGGAAAAGCACAAAACGAGGTTAGCTTACCTTAGAATGCTTTGCACAGGTCAAACTCTGTATTTCACCATAAACTTGCTCTCAATTTGTCCGTAAGGATCCAGCGAATAAAATCCAGTAAAACAATTTAGTCCAAAACACGTGTTAGATCCATTACGACGTCTGATCCGGCAGCATGCTTGTGTTGTTTACCCAAAACCACGAGCCTTGCCGAAGGCGAAGGCGGAGCCCAAATGTCCTTCTGCGGCTCTCGTATTCAAAATGGCTGCCTCTGCATGGGGAAGACCCCCCTTTTATGTGACTATATCTAAGTCCAAAAGAATACTTTGATTTCATGATGGAAGTGAAAAGGCTTGGAAAACAATGTATTTTTGAATGGGTATCTTCAATTTCAGTAATTAACGGGTAAAAATTTTACACACTGTCCCTTTAAAAAAAAAAATTTAGTTTATTTCATTTTTGAGTCACCCCCCCATTTGCTCTTTCTGCTAATTCATTCCCCTTCAGAGCGCCATCACAACACAATAGGCATGCAACCCAGTTATAAAACATGGCATCAGGTTGTTGTGTATGTTTTGTATTTTTATGAAAAATGACAGTGTGGGAGCATGGGTGGCCAAGGCTGGTGGGCTGAATCTTGTGTCTTTTGCTCTCGAGGTTTGTTTTTATGATAAAGCTAACAACAGCTAGAATGTTACTGCACACTTCCTGATATTCTGACAATAAAATGCATTATACAATATACTGTATCTGTACTGGGGCAAGACAAATTTTACAAATTTTACTTTGGTAGGCCACAGGACCTTTGAGGCATTTTTATTCATACCGACCCTGTGGCCTCACTGTCCATGCACCAATGCCTGGGTGTTGTTCTAATACTAGTCAAACATTATTTTGAATGGTCAAACTCAATAGGCAGTGCAGAGGCGGCTTGAGTAAATATTGGCCCAGCACACAGAGGAGCAGCAGTTGCTATGTGCGTTTGTGTGTGCTAAGTGTCAGCCTGTGTACACACCGCAGCAGCAGACAGGTGCCCGGGACAAAGAGCAGCACTAAAACAAACCAGCACAGCTCTGTTTTAACAAGGAGGAAGCCCCTGTCAGCCATTTCATTATAAATCCACTTTGAACAGTCATCAGTTGTAATGAAAATGCTTTCACTGACCTAAAACTTTAAACTGCATGTGATAGATTACGCTACTCACTTCCTTAAAGGTTCTATATTATGATAAAGTGATTCTCATGAGATTTTAATTATGTTAATATGTTGTTACCTCATCAAAAATATACCTGGAATTGTGTTTTGTTTCATTCACACATATGAGTAATATGCAAGACTATTAGTCTGTCTCAAAATACTTTTTTCAACCTTGTATATATTGCAACATTGACAAAACTGACTCTTGTATGTTTTAAGCCATGTCAGAATGGCTCATCGAAAACATACCTGGAGTTGTGTTTTGTTTCCTTCACACCTTTGAGTAACCTCTTATCTCCAAAGTTCAAAATACTCTGTTCCACCGTGATGTCATGAAGCAGTAGCTTTCAATTTAACAGCTGCCCTTTACCTTTTTTAGTAGAGATAGGAAATAATCCAAATGATTCTAGTGAAGGTGTACAGAGTTTAAAAATACAATAAAGCACTCCCTGTATTAACCACATGCATCAGTAGTTAAATATACACAGTTATAAATTATTATGCAAATTGAGTTTAAAGGGATATGCCACCCCCAGGGCAAATTTGGGCATCTCCCCACAGTCCAGAGACTAAAATAAGTGGTTTTCCTGCTCACCCAGCCATTGTCCGAGTCTGTCGCCACTGTCCGCCGCGGTATCTGCAGCTCCTCCGCCTTAGACTGGAGTCTAACGTCGCCAGAGAAAGATTTCGGCCAAAAGGAATTAATTTGCTCGATGCGTTTCCCAATTACTTTGTGTGTAGTGCGCATTCATATCGAGTGCAAATAAATGTGCAAATCAACACGGAGAACTTGACTTGGTCATTTTGGGTGGGAACTATTTTCCAGTGCGGAAGAATACAGGCGTATCACGCAGTACGCTGCCAGGGGAATTCCAGTTACGCACCGGGAAGGGAGTTTCCCTGTTGCACAATGTGGTGCGTGATACGGCTGTATTCTTACGCACTGGAAAATAGTTCCCACCCAAAATGACCAAGTCAAGCTCTCCGTGTTGATTTGTACATTTATTTGCACTCGATATGAATGCGCACTACACACAAAGTAATTGGGAAACGCATCGAGCAAATTAATTCCTTTTGGCTGAAATCTTTCTCTGGCGACGTTAGACTCCAGTCTAAGGCGGAGGAGCTGCAGATACCGCGGCGGTCAGTGGCGACAGACTCGGACAATGGCTGGGTGAGCAGGAAAACGCTTTCCACCACTTATTTTAGTCTCTGGACTGTGGGGAGATGCCCAAATTTGCCCTGGGGGTGGCATATCCCTTTAAGTTTAAAATGTTAAAATGTTTTGTTTTCCAGTGAAACTCATGGATGGTATTGGGTCACACCTGTGCCAATGAGTTTGCCTGGTGCGTCCAATTAAAGAAAAAACGACTTAAGAAGGACATTCCACATTATTAGGTTATATTAGTAATATGAGAAAGAAAAAGGATATCTCTAGTGCCGTAAATCTGAAATAGTTGAATACCTTAGACAACCTTTGATATTTCACAAAAACCTAAGCGTGATCATTGTACTATTAAGAGATCTGTAGCTGATTCAGAGCACACACGGATTTGTGAAGATAAAGGCACAATGGGGAAGTTTTCTACCAGACGAATACGTCAGATTAAGAGAGCAGCTAATAAAATGCCATTACAAAGCAACTAGACCACCTGGGGCTTTAGACCTCACTGTGGAATTGGCTGCTTATGGAGATAATTTTGTCTCATAAAGATTTGTATAAATAAAAAAAGATATATATAAATATAAATACATTTATAAATATTCAAACACAAAATACAAATACAAAAACGCGACATACAAATAAATGATAGAATATATATAAATACACAGGCATTTGTAAATATATTTTCGAGATTTGTAAATATATTTTCAAGATTTATAAATATATTTTCGAGATTTGTAAATATATTTTCAAGATTTATAAATATATTTTCGAGATTTGAAAACAAATGTAGTTGACTTTCTATGTGGAGTCTGCATTTGTAGATCCATTTTTTGCTTTCGTGTCTATGACGTAATTGTGAGACAGTCCTAGCGCAAACCACGATTTGTATAAATAAAAAAGATATATATAAATATAAATACATTTATAAATATTCAAACACAAAATACAAATACAAAAACGCGACATACAAATAATTGATAGAATGTATATAAATACACAGGCATTTGTAAATATATTTTCGAGATTTGTAAATATATTTTCGAGATTTGAAAACAAATGTATTGGAGTCTGCATTTGTGGATCCATTTATTGCTTTCGTGTCGATGACGTAATTGGGAGACAGTTCTACCGCAAACACACGATTCGCAAATAAATGTCACCGGATTTGAATACAAATAGCCTTCACTGGACATCCAGCAGATGGCAGTGTTGAGCAGCTTGTCGGTTTTTGCTCTTTAGATGCGTGAATGAGTGAATTTCTCCTTTTATCATAGTTGCTCTTTAGTAAATGAGACTACAGTGGGCCCTCGCTCGAGTGGAAAGTTGAGTGGAAAGCGACCTGGATATCATTTTGGGCAAAACTCAGGCCACCGCTAACAGTGCCGAACTGACTGACTACGCACAACGCCTCTGAGCACCAGCCCTCACCACCTGACCAGGTACACAAGCTGCTCAACACTGCCATCTGCTGGATGTCCAGTGAAGGCTATTTGTATTCAAATCCGGTGACATTTATTTGCGAATCGTGGTTTGCGGTAGAACTGTCTCACAATTACGTCATCGACATGAAAACAAAAAATGGATCCACAAATGCAGACTCCATATAGAAAGTTTTCAAATCTCGAAAATATATTTATAAATCTCGAAAATATATTTACAAATCTCGAAAATATATTTACAAATGCCTGTGTATTTATATACATTCTATCAATTATTTGTATGTCGTGTTTTTGTATTTGTATTTTGTGTTTGAATATTTATAAATGTATTTATATTTATATATATCTTTTTTTATTTATAAAAATCGTGGTTTGCGCTAGGACTGTCTCACAATTGCGTCATCGACACGAAAGCAAAAAATTTATCCACAAATGCAGACTCCACATAGAAAGTCAACTACATTTGTTTTCAAATCTCGAAAATATATTTATAAATCTCGAAAATATATTTACAAATCTCGAAAACATATTTACAAATGCCTGTGTATTTATATACATTCTATCATTTATTTGTATGTCGCGTTTTTGTATTTGTATTTTGTGTTTGAATATTTATAAATGTATTTATATTTATATATATCTTTTTTTATTTATACAAATCTTTATGAGACAAAATTATCTCCATAGCTGCTGGACTTCCTCAGTGAGAGGCCACAGGCGGTGCGGGTCGGCAGAAACACCTCGAGCTGCATTAGACTGAGCACAGGAGCCCCCCAGGGCTGTGTGCTCAGTCCGATGCTCTTCACTCTGCTGACCCACGACTGCTCACCAGCGTTCAGCACCAATCACATAGTGAAGTTTGTGGACGATACGACTGTGGTGGGTCTCATCTCTAATAACGATGAGACAAACTACAGGAGTGAGGTGAGCCTTCTGACCCAGTGGTGCAGCAATAACAATCTCCTTCTTAATGTTGAAAAGACCAAGGAGATTGTTATTGACTTCCGGAGAGGCCCCACTCAGCACCCCCCACTGTCCATCAATGGTGCTGCTGTAGAGAGGGTGAGCAGCACCAAATTCCTGGGGGTGCACATCAGAACTCATGGAAGAAACAGAGAAAACTCAGCCACAAGCTCACTCTGGAAATTCCTGCCCTGATCCGAATGTAATCTCTCCAGTACTCCATATTTCATAAATCGCTCCCACAAAAGAATCTTGTAGTATCTGCTGTAGTATCTGCCTTCTGATTATGATTTGGGAATGAATTTTGTGAACCCTAACCCATGCCTTCATAAACTTTCTAACTGCCACTCCTTTAAACACGCAGGCACCAAAAATGGCTGACATTCCCCAACATGGCTATCATCATTCACACAATACAATAACCCATCAGACTCTTGTCCCACTGTCTCAGTGGCAATAACACCAGTTTTACTAGAGCTTTCCTTTCACTTTAGGCAGGTTTCCACTTGCTGTACAAAACTGTCCGAAACCACAGCGGGGTTGGGTCATTGCAGTGAAATCCCAAAAGCTCATCCTTGGGAGTACCCAGGTAAGGTTGAAATTTCACTCAGAGCAGGGCTTGTGGGCTTAAGTTCTGCTCAGTCCCAGAAGCACAGTTTTTACTTGACAGCATCTCGCACCTGTAAGACCAGCATGTGGACCTAACGCTGCTACCTTTGGACTAACGCAGATTGTCACACAAGTCATCAGGATCTGCTATGTGTTTTAACGGCTGCCTAAAGAGGGCATCCACGCCGGTGTTAGAACTGCCCAGCTGGTATTTCACATCCAAAGTCAAAAACAGACAAGTGAGCAGCCCACCAATGTTCAATGGCACCTAGCTTTGCAGTATTAAAGTAAGGGGTAGGACAGGGAGTTGGCGGCAGCCACTTGGCTGTTGGAATAACATCTTTATTTCTGACTCCTTGCTGAGGGCAGATGCTTTTTTTCCATTCTCTTATCTTCTGCCTGTGTGTGCGTGCCTCTCTTGTCTTTGTCTCTGTTCCTCCTGTTGGAGTACATTTTCGAAATCCTAAATTATGGAATTGATAAGCTGGTCCCTCAGTGCAATTGGCATGCTTTTTTGCACAAAGAAATGTGGGTTCGGGAGAGCCGACTCGTCCGGACGGAATTATTTACATCAGTTTTGATCACTTAAGGCAAGCGAGAGTCTTGTGTTCCCTAGACTTAACATGGGGGCAGTCAGCTCACAAATTGCAGGTAGAGCACAGACAGGTGCAGATGGAGGTCTGTAACAGGCAGCATTGATAATAGACAAATTTTTAAACAGGGTAATCTTCATAATAATCAACTCAAATTGCTTTGCAACAGATTTGGATGCTAAGACTGAACACTGCAAATTAACTTTACAATAGATGGCTACCCCACCCCCTTTGGAAGCTGTGTCCTGGCGGTATATATTATAGCCAGCTAGGCAACTACAGTTTTCAGAGACTACTAATACATCAGGGTTTCAGGTGTGGACATAAGCAGTCAAATTCTTCTTTTATTTGGAAATATAGAATGATAAATGCTTAACATTCACAACATGTTCATGTGTTATGCGGGATGTGTCCAGATGCCCTTATTTTAAGTCATTTTGCAGCAATACAAAAAAAACCCCAATTACAATTAAAACATCACTCAGAACAGAAATACCACCCCAACTTGTTTCAAAAGTGACCTCCGCAGTAATGTAGAAAGACTGGCAGATTGATACTTTGCCCTGTGTGAATGAAAAGACAGCACAGAGATCAAAATAAGACCAACAAGTTGCGATAGAGTGTGTAAAGCGTTATGCCACTCCCTTATTGAGCGTTCCAAATAGTCTGCCTCTCCAAGCTCAACCAGAGGCCGTTTTGTCTCCATGCCAATGAAAGGCACTTGTGTGTGTAGCTCCTCCAGCAGCAAAGCCTTCCCCTGCTACCTGGAGTGTTCGCCTCCTCCTCCCCTACCTGTTCGCTAAATCAACAGACTACAAAAGGCTCTTCAGACAGTACCTCAGTGCCAGATCGTAAATCTAGCTCTCTCTAGTACATACCTGTTTACCTGAAGATTTTTGCTTCTACTTACCTGATTTTAACCCTGTTGCTCCTGATCTCTGCTGACTATTCCACCAGCAAGATCTACACTATCAAATGGAAAACCTCTTGATGCTGGTTATGTCAAAAGATATCTAGTGAGGAAATTAATCAAGCACAGGAAACATGGTACTTCCCTCATCACATTGTTGAACACAGTAATAAGCCCAGAGTTGTATTTGATTGCTTATTTGAATATAATAACCCCAACAAATATCTCCTCCCTGGTCCAACTTATTTGGCCCTCTCTTGTTGGAATTCTCCTCAGGTTTCACCAAAACAGTGTAGCCACATGTGAAGACATTAAGGGCATGTTTCATCAAATAATTCGGATAATGAGAAACCCCTGTTATGTTTTATTTGCAGGAGACACGCAGCTAGACCAGAAGCCAGACATCTATAAATGGCAATTCCTGCCATTTGGCACGTCATGTAGTCCCTGCTGTGCCATTTATGCAGTACACATGTATAACATGTATGATAAAAGACCAATGTGAGGGAAATGAGGAGATAGTCCAGTCATTACAGCAGTGTTTTTACACTGCTCAAGCAAGATGTCTCATTGACAAAATGCACCTCCTACTGTCAGATTCTAGGTTTGAAATCAGAGAATGGACAAGCAATGACTTCACTGTGATACAAATCCTCCCACCAGAAGCCAGGTCCAAAACCGGTGAACTGTGGCTTCCAAAGAGTGAAGACCCAATAGAACTGGCATTAGGTCTACAGTGGAACTGCCTGACAGACACCTATATCCATCCATTTTCTTCCCCTTCATCTGGGGACAAGTTGTGGCGGCAGTAGTCTGAGCAGGGAGGCCCAGACTTCCCTCTCAACACACACACCCTCTCTTCCAGCTCTTCTGGGAGGATCCCGAGGTGTTCCCAGACATAGTGAGATACATGGTCCCTCAAGCGTGTCCTGGGTCTTCCCTGGGGCCTCCTCCTGGTGGGATGTGCCTGGAACATCTAAGGGAGCGCCCAGCCACTCTGTGGAGGAAAGTCATTTCGACTTGTATCTGCAATCTTATTTAATTCATTACCCAAAACTCATGACCATAGCTGAGGGTAGGGACATAAATTGACCGTAGATCGATGCCTTTCGACTCAACTCCTTCTTTACTCAATGGTCTGATATAGCAACCCCATCACTACGCCGATCCACCTGTCAATGTCACGTTCCATCCTCCCCTCACTCGTGAATAAGAACAAGACCCCGAGATACTTAAACTCCTCCACTTGAGGCAGAATCTCGCCACCCACATGGAGAGGGAAAGCCACCTTTTTCCAGTCGAGAACCATGGCCTCGTATTTGGAGGAGCTGATTTTCATCCCAGCCGCTTCACACTCAGCTGCAAGCCGCCCCAGGGCATGCTGGAGGCTCATTTGATGAAGCCATCAGAACAACATCATCTGCAAACAGCATAGATGAGATCCTGTGGTTCCCAAACCAGATCCCCTCCGGCCCCTGACTGCGCCTAGAAATTCTGTCCATAAATACAATGAACAGAACCGGTGACAAAGGGCAGCCCTAGTGGAGTCCAACATGCACTGGGAACAGGTTCGACTTACTGCCGGCAATGCGAACACAGCTCCTGCTCCAGTCATACAGGGACCAGCCTGCCCTTAGCAAAGGGCCAGACCCCATATTCCCACAGCACTCCCCACAGGACAGCACAAGGGACACAGATGAATGCGTTTTCCAGATCCACAAAATACATGTGGAATGGTTGGGCAAACTCCCATGAACCCTTGTGCACCTGATGGAAAGTGTAAAGCCAGTGTCATGGGTCCAGTGTTCCCATGAGCAGCACGAAAACAACACTGCTCCTCTTCAATCTGAGGTCCAACTATTGTTTGAATTCTCTTCAATACCCTGGAATAGACTTTACCGGGGAGGCTGAGGACAGTGATTCCCCTCTTCTTAAACGGAGGGACAACCACCACCCTGGTCTGCCAGTCCAGAGGTATGATAAAAGGAGAAATTCAATTTGTCAACTGGACAAAGTTTGTTTGGTTGAAAACGTTTCGCCGCTCATCCGAGAGGCTTCGTCAGCTCAGACCAGTCCAGAGGTACTGTGCCCGATGCCATGCGATATTGCAGAGACGTGTCAACCAAGATAGTCCCACAACATATAGAGACTTAAGAACAGATCTCACCCACCCCCGGAGCCTTGCCACCAAGGAGCTTGAACCCACAATGCAAGCCAGTATAATGTTCGTGCAAGCCAATACATTCCTCTGGGATATTTAATCTCCTTTGCAACACATGCAAAGGCCAGGTGCAGGACCTATGGAGACATGAAAGAGGATGGGACAACATCATTAAATCAAACAAGTTATTGGACAAATGGAGATCATGGAAAAGGAAATTAAAAATCTTCCTGTAATTAATGATAAAAGGAGAAGTTCAATTTGTCAACTGGACAAAGTTTGTTTGGTTGAAAACGTTTCGCCGCTCATCCGAGAGGCTTCGTCAGCTCTAATAAGAATACTGGTAAGACACTTGCTTATATCTTGCTGTAGGGAGGAGCTACCTAGCTAACTACTTTCCGGAACTATCTCATTGGTTTCCGTCTTTTGTTTCTCTGGCGTCTAGATAACGATACCCTATTCATCCCTACACAACTGTTTTTCCCACCTCTGGCCCTGCCCGGCTAGCCCTATTGTTTCCCTGTTTGCTTGATCTAGGCTTAAGAATGGAATTGTAGATGGGATGCAAATTATGTCTGACTCCACCATTTCTGTTCAGAGAAGGATTCTCTTTTTTGACAAAAATAGCCTCTTTAACTCCCCTCTCAAACCAATTCTTTTCCCTGGCTAAGATCTGAACCTCACTGTCTTCAAATGAATGACCCGTGGCTTCTAGGTGAAGATATACGGCATAAGCCACGGGTCATTCATTTGAAGACAGTGAGGTTCAGATCTTAGCCAGGGAAAAGAATTGGTTTGAGAGGGGAGTTAAAGAGGCTATTTTTGTCAAAAAAGAGAATCCTTCTCTGAACAGAAATGGTGGAGTCAGACATAATTTGCATCCCATCTACAATTCCATTCTTAAGCCTAGATCAAGCAAACAGGGAAACAATAGGGCTAGCCGGGCAGGGCCAGAGGTGGGAAAAACAGTCGTAGGGATGAATAGGGATCGTTAGCTAGACGCCAGAGAAACAAAAGACGGAAACCAATGAGATAGTTTCGGAAAGTAGTTAGCTAGTTAGCTCCTCCCTACAGCAAGATATAAGCAAGTGTCTTACCAGTATTCTTATTAGAGCTGACGAAGCCTCTCGGATGAGCGGCGAAACGTTTTCAACCAAACAAACTTTGTCCAGTTGACAAATTGAACTTCTCCTTTTATCATGGATTCTACCTGGACGACTGAGGGACTTTTCACGCTTCCTGTAATTAAGTTTCCTCGCTGTTTCTTACCTGTTTCATCCCAGTGCAATTACAGTGAAGGAAATAAATATTTGATTCCTTGCTGATTTGTAGGTTTGCCCACTGACAAAGAAATACAGTCTATAATTTTAATTGTAGGTTTATTTTAACATTGAGAGATAGAATATCAAAAAGAAAATCCAGAAAATCACATTATAGAAAATATATTAATTGATTTGCATTTCATTGTGTGAAATAAGTATTTGATCCCCTACCGACCATTAAGAGTTCTGGTTCCCACAGACCAGTTAGGCGCTCCTAATCGACTCGTCTCATCGAATTAGACACCTGTATTAACAAGTCACCTGTATAAAAGACACCTGTCCACAGAATCAGTCAATCAGACTCCAAACTCTCGAACATGAGAAAGAACAAAGAGCTATCAAAGCTTGTAAGGGACAAGATTGTAGACCTCTACAAGGCTGGAATGGGCTACAAAACCATAAGCAAGAAGCTGGTGTTAAGGAGACAACTGTTGGTGCAATTGTTCAAAAATTTAAGAAATAAAAAATGACCATCAATCGACCACGGTCTGGGCTTCCACACAAGATCTCACCTTATGGTGTTTCAATGATCATGAGACCAGTGAGAAATCAGCCTAGAATTAAGATAAGATAAGATAAGATAACCCTTTATTTGTCCCACAATGGGGAAATTGCAGTGTCACAACGCAGGTTTCAGAAACGGTTGGAAAAAAGAGCATGCATCAAAAATTGATACCATAGCTGAAAAAAGATAATAATAATAAGTATGTACAGCCTAAAAAACACAACACTGTAAGGCACAGGAACGCTGCACAATAAATAAATGTATTTTGTTCTGAGTGAACAAACAGCAGTTAAAGTGACTCCAGTTCAGTCATATATAATATCACTACAATAAAGTGACTCAGATGATTGTGAACAGTGCAGGGATGGACAGTGGTGGTTACATAAATAAGTAGCAGGTAAAGTGACTTTAAATAATATTGCACATGTAATTATTACTATGGAGATGACACATGGTTGCTATGGAGATTAACCTGACTAGCATTGATCATTGTACAGTCTGACAGCAGCAGGAAGGAAAGATCTGCGAAATCTCTCTTTAACACAGCGAGGGTGAATCAGTCTGTCACTGATGCTGCTCTCCAGAGCCGACAGAGCGTCCTGCAGGGGGCGACACTCATGGTCCAGCATAGACATGAGTTTATCCAGGACCCTCTTGTCCCCCACCTGCTGCACCAAGTCTAGAGGACAGCCCAGGACTGAGCTGGACTTCTTGCTGACCTTGTCCAGCCTCTTCTTCTCCCTCTCTGTGACACTGCTGCTCCAGCAGACCACACCGTACAGGATGGCTGATGCCACCACAGAGTCATAGAAGGTCCTCAGGAGTGGCCCTTTCACTCCAAAGGACCGCAGTCTCCTCAGGAGATAGAGCCGACTCTGGCCCTTCCTGTACAGTGCATCTGTGTTATGTTAATTACACTTAAGAAGGCACATGTGCAGCTCCACCTGAAGTTTCCCAATGAACACCTGAATGATTTAGAGAGTGATTGGGAAAAGGTGCTGTGGTCAGATGAGACCAAAATCGAGCTCTTTGACATTAACTCAACGTGCCGTATTTGGCAGAAGAGAAATGCTGCCTATGTCAATGTGTCAATGGAAGGATGGACAGAGCCATGTACCATTAAAATCCAATGACAACCTCCTTCCGTCTGCCAGGAAAGTGAAAATGAGTCGTGGATGGGTCTCCGGACCTTAAAACTATAGAAAACCTATGGAGGGAACTGAAACTCAGAGTTGCCAAGCGACAGCCACAGAACCTTAATGATTTAGAGATGATCTGCAAAGAAGAGTGGACCAAAATTCCTTCTATGTGCGCAAACCTGGTTATCATCTACAAGAAATGCCTGATGTTTAGGTAGAGGGTTCAAATACTTATTTCAATGAATGAAATGCAAATCAGTTCATATATTTTCTTTAGTTATTTTCTGGATTTTCTTTTTGATATCCTCTCTCTCAGTGTGTGTAGAATCCCCAAGTCTTCCAGGTAGAATCTATGGCAGAAAGAAAGGAGAAATTCAATTTGTCAAATGGACAAAATTTTATTTGATTGAATAGCTTTCGCAGCTCATCCAAGCTGCTTCTTCTAGTGATGGTGAGGTGAAGCCCCATGAAGCATCGATACTTTCAGTCACCTGTGCTGGCACATGTACCGACACTTCATAAGGATTCATTTACTCTATGGCACCATCAAGAGAAATGTACTACAATCTATGGCAAAAGGAGAAATTCAATTTGTCAATTGGACAAAGTTTGTTTGGTCGAAAACGTTTCTCCTGGTTTTGTTGAAAGCCCACTTAGGATATCCACAAACAGAGAGGGCTTCCTGCACATGTTGTTCTTCTTTCTCCTTACCCTCTGTGCTTGTGGGAACCACTTGGGCCCTGTGTTGTAATGTCCGAATAACTCCCAGTTTGTGCTGCAGTAGGTGGTGTGAATCAAAAAACAGGTATTGGTCCATGTGTGTAGGCTTCCTGAAGACTTCTACTTGGAGTCGCTGGTCAACATAACGATATCGATATGTTGATGATAATTTTTCAAAAATCAAAATGCAAGATTTGGAACCTTTTACTGCACATATCAATTCTGTAGATCCGAATGTCAAATTCACCCGTGAAGATGCCACGGACAACACATTGGCATTCTTAGATTGTGCAGTAACGATAGGAGGAGACCAGCGACTCCAAGTAGAAGTCTTCAGGAAGCCCACACACACAGACCAATACCTGCTTTTTGATTCACACCACCCACTGCAGCACAAACTGGGGGTGATTCGGACATTACAACACAGGGCCCAAGTGGTTCCTAAAAGCACAGAGGGTGAGGAGAAAGAAGAACAGCATGTGGCGAAAGCCCTCTCTGTTTGTGGATATCCTAAATGGACTTTCAACAAAACCAGGAGAGACAAGGGCAAGAAACAAGACAACAGAGAATCAGAACCCAGGAGGAAAGGGGTAGCGATTCCGTACCTGGCCGGCGTTTCTGAAAAACTACAGAGGATTTTCAGACAATATGAAATCCCAGTTTATTTCAAACCCACAAACACTTTAAGACAAAAACTCGTCCACCCAAAGGACAAAACACCGAACCACAAACAAAGCAATGTGGTCTACTCCATTCAGTGTAGTGAAGACTGCAGTGAGCGCTACACTGGAGAAACAAAACAGCCACTTCACAAGAGGATGTACCAACACAGACGGGCGTGCCAGAGTGGACCGTCATCTGCCGTACATCTTCACCTAGAAGCCACGGGCCACTCCTTCGAGGACAGTGAGGTTCAGATCTTGGCCAGGGAAAAGAACTGGTTTGAGAGGTGAGTTAAAGAGGCTATTTTTGTCAAAAAGAGAATCCTTCTTTAAACAGAAATGGGGGAGTCAGACATAATTTGTCTCCCATCTATAATTCCATTCTCAAACCTAAATCAAAACAAACAAAGGAAACAATAGGGCAGACAGGTCGGGGCCAGAGGTGTCAAACAGTCGTTTAGGGGTTGAATAGGTATGCTAAACTAGACGCCAGAGAAATTGGAAAAACAAGACAGAAACTCAAAAACAAATTGGTGAGATAGTTTCAGAATAATTTCATTGTAGTTAGCTCCTCCCTGCAGCGAGATATAAGCAGTGTCCTTCAGCACTCTAACCAGAACTGACGAAGCCTCTCGGATGAGCGGCGAAACGTTTTCGACCAAACAAACTTTGTCCAGTTGACAAATTGAATTTCTCCTTTTGCCATGGATTCTACCTGGACGACTGAGGATTCTTCACATACTAGTTTCCACCTCAGCACCATCAAGTGGACAAACAAATGTACTACAAAACAAGTGATAGGACCTCAGTGAAACACATTATTAGAAATAGAAATGCACTTGTGTTAGTTGAAGTAGTGCTTGTAATTAAATAAAGAGAATTAAACTCTCCAGTATTTTCATTAGTTTTTATTTAAAAAAAAAAAGTAATTTCTCTAAAGAGCCAGGACTAAGGCAGTTCCGCTTTTTTTTGTGAGGATTTCTCCTGCTTTGGAAAAAATCCTCTCACAAGGCACAGATGAAGCTGGTGTGGAAAGGTACATGACAGTCAGTGTGAATAAAATTGGAAAATTATTTCTTTCTCCAGTATTGCAGTGGGTCCTCCTGTCTGTCTGTGTTTGGTTCTACCAGGTATTTCTGTACTTCGATTGTTGCATTTACTGTCAGTGATGTGGATGTGGGAGTTTTACTTTGCTGGATGGATCTGTCTAGGCAATGCCACAGTTTGCTTCCTGAGAGAGAAAAACAGTCTAAGTCACTATATAGAAAATAAATGTTCATATACCATATACAGTACCTCATGTTTGTGACTGAAACTTCAGATGGCAATGATGAAACTGAAGTAGATGCAGAAGTAGATGCTGAAGTAAAAGCTTAAGCGCATCTTATAGCTGAAGCACATTCAGAGGTAAGTCGTCTTTCTGCCTCTGCTTTGTGTGGGCTGAAGAAACCTACTTTGTTTGTTTTTGATCTTGGATCCAGTATAGTGCTGAGAGATAAAATATTTTGAGATTGCAAATTGAAGAGGTTTTCTTTTAGCTATTCTTTTAGACACCGCACTAATGCCATGCCCTTTGGAGTGCCCGCATTTATTTCCTCTTCCAGAGAATGATGGAGCATGGCCAGCATAGGGATGACTTTAGACACACTCTTTTCCTCTGATAACTCAATTGTTGCATCATTGAATGGTGCCAGAACCTTTAAAGACTCTGAAATGATGTTGAGATGCTGGGAGGATAGAGGAGCAAAGTCAGTATTAAAGCCAACCAGGGCTGCACCAACCTGTTCCCTTTCATGAAAAAGTCTCTGGAGTGTACTATTTCAACGTGTCTCCACCTCCTGGATCAGTTTGAGAACAGGCCGACCCATTTGCAGTTGAACCTGCGATAGGACAAGTACAGCAAATTATTCTTATTCATCCATACATATACACGTGTGTGTGAGAGAGATTTAAAAATAAAAAAAACCTTTGCAGTACTGCTGCTCTTGAAGTATCCAACAAGCTTCCTGCTTTTGTCCCTTATTTCTGATGGTTCTTTATTAGAATTAAGTGTTTTTTTGACAATCAGATTTAATGAATGTGCCACACAGATGACATGGCGAACTCCCATTTCTTTAGCACATGCACCCATGTTGGCAGCTCCATCCGTGACTAGGCAGGTGACCTTGTCACTGATGTCCCACTGTACAAGGAGGTCTTTTTTTTACACTGGCCAAATTTAAGGCAGTGTGTGATTGTGGAAAGTGCATAACACCTAACACAACAGACTGTAACATGATATTTTCATAGACAAAATGGCCAGTGACGGCAAAGAATGCATCAGTGTTGATGGAGGTTCACATGTCTGAAGTAAGGCTCACTGATGATGCTTTCATCACAGTGGCTTTAGCCTTCTCCTTCAAATCATCATATTTTTTTTCCACCATCGTTTTCAGGGCCTAAATACAAGATGAAAATCAACGGAATAAGTACAATTCACAAGCAATAGTAGAACCACTTGTACTCGCTATATTTAAAATCACACCTGGTGAGTAGGGAGTACATAAGATGGGTTCAGTGATTTCACAATTTTTTTTAACCCACTCCCATCTACAATAGAGAATGGCAATCATTGGCAACCATGGCAATCAATGCCTCCGTTATATCAGCCTTCTCACCTGAAAAACGAAAGAATTACTTAAAAGCATATGGCTCAACAAAGGGCAATTCAAATAACTTATAATCTCAGATGTGAAGTACATATGTGGCCGGCTGCAGTTTTTTTGTTTGTTTGTTTTTTTCCCAAAATTTGTGATTTTTTTTTTTTTCTTTTTTTTTTTTTTGCAGAATGTGCTAGTTGAGATCATGAAGAAGCCACTCCATGTTTCAGAATTGGTTGCTTTAAAAGCATACATTTTGTCTTTGAAATTGGCTAGTTTTTCGTAAAGAATTGGGGCATGTGTATATTACCATACTAGCACTACGTGACGATTAGCTTTTGTTTGTTGCAGCTTTTGTTTACTTTTTCTGCCAATCAGCTGTGAGCAAACCTCGTGAATATTTAAGCTGAGTAGCAGGACAGTGAAATGATGAAAATTCGTAACTTTGACTGTAAATGCTACATAAGAAGGAAGGAGAACTCTCTCCACGGGACACGTTCAGCCAGAAACTTTCTCTGGAGCTTATGTACAGAATGCGATCGGATTCTTTAGCTACCAAAAGACCGTGGATACGTGAATAATTGGACAACGGGGCAAACAGTAGTTACATCAGAGGTGACCGCAGCCAGGAGAAAGACCCCCATGTCCCTGATGATGTTTGCAGGAACACATTTCTCTTTCTTATGGGGTGAGTAAAGTGCTGCTAAACTTTGACACTACAGACTTTAGGACATGTTTAAATGTGTAGAATCCCTCAGTCATCCAGGTAGAATCCATAGTAAAAGGAGAAATTCAATTTGTCAAATCGACAAAAGTTTATTTGGTCGAATACGTTTCGCAGCTCATCCAAGCTGCTTCTTCAGTTCTGGCTAGAGTGCTGCTGCCTGAAGGGAGGAGCTAACTACAATGAACTTGCGACAGCCACACCTATTTGTTTACAGTTTTTACTATGAAACTATCACACCTATTTGTTATATTCTTCTATATATATATATACGTTTTTAAATGTTATAATACTCTAGTTTAGTAGTTTATAATTTAGTGTTAGATGAGTGTAAACAATTTAGATTCTTTATGCACACAATTACACAATCACTTACTGATACAGTGGGAAAGCACAAGGAGTCAAATGCATAGGAAATGTCATGGGTATTGTGAGGCCCGGGAAGGGAAAAGACGAATGAAAAGGATTGTTGGATTGACCCGCCCTCTGAGTCATACACATTTCTGTTTTGTATAAATGTTGGGTCGAGGGAGAGGTACCTGCCGTAAGGCCTATGTACATAGGCAGTGAGGGATAGCGCTGACCCAGAGCTCTGTATTAGATTTCTCTGTCATAGCGGTTTATTGCCTGGGCCTTGTTCTTGCCATTGAGCTGACTTCTTAGGACTTGCCTTACTCGTTGCAGGTATTTGGCTGTAGCCACTTTCCTTGTTGCCTGTTCAAGGTTGCCATTTGCTTGTGGGATACCAAGGTACTTGTAACTGTCCTCAATGTCTGTTATTGTTCCCTCCGGGAGTGAGAGCCCCTCTGTGTGGACTACCTTCCCTCGCTTGGTCACCATCCTACTACATTTCTCAAGCCCGAATGACATTCTAATGTCTGTGCTGTAGATCCTGGTAGAGTCGATGTCTCGCCCACTCTTAGCGTACAGTTTGATGTCATCCATGTAGAGGAGGTGACTGATGGTGGCCCCATTTCTGAGTTGGTATCTGTAGCCAGTGCTTTCAATGATTTGGCTGAGGGGGTTCAGACCTCTGCAGAACAGCAGTGGGGACAGTGCGTCTCCTTGGTATATGCCACATTTGATGGACACTTGCGCAAGTGGCTTGCCATTGGCTTCAAGGGTGGTTTTCCACAACCGCATCGAGTTTGCAATCACCGCCCTTAGAGTCTTATTGATATTGTACAGCTCCAAGCACTCAGTGATCCATGTGTGTGGCATTGAGTCAGAGGCTTTCTTGTAATCAATCCAGGCGGTGCACAGGCTGGTCTGGACGGGTTCTGCAATCACGGGCGACTGTTCGGTCAACCAGGAGTTGGTGTTTGGCTCCCCTGGAGTTTTTGCCGATGCCCTTCTGTGCTGTGCTCATGTATTGATCCATGTGCCCACTTATCTTAGCCGCCATGATGCCTGACATGAGCTTCCATGTTGTGGAGAGACAGGTTATTGGCCGATAGTTGGATGGGACTGTACCCTTTGAGGGATCCTTCAGGATCAGGATCGTACACCCTTGGGTTAGCCATTCAGGGTGAGTCCCTTAGCAGCTGGTTCATTTGTGCTGCCAGGTGCTCATGGAGAGCAGTGAGCTTCTTTAGCCAGAATGCGTGGATCATGTCAGGGCCAAGTGCTGTTCAACTTTTCATGCCTGAGACTCTTTCCTGAATGTCTGCCACTGTGATGGTGACTGGATCTTGTTCAGGGAGGTTGCTGTGGTCTTTCCTCAGAGCCACTAGCCACTGTGCATCGGTTTTATGTGATGCCTCCCTTTCCCATATGCCTTTCCAGTACCTTTCAGTCTCCAGCCTTGGTGGGTCTGCTCTGGGGTTATCCCCCTGCCATTGAGCTTACACTTTCGCAGGTTGTGTTGCGAACAACCGGTTTATTCGTCTGGCCTCGTTATCTCGAGTGTACCTCTTTAGGCGGCTGGCTAAGGCTTGTAGCTTTTGCTTGGCAGTTTCGAGTGCTTCAGGTATGGGCATCTGGCTGTACCTCTTGGGTAGTTGCTTTTTCACTGCACCTTTCTTTGCCTCTGACAATTGGCTCACTTCTCTCCGCACCTGCTTGATTTTAGCCTCTAACCGTCTTTTCCATAGTGGGTATTGTCTCTCATGGCTCCCATGGTTTTATATATATATATATATATATATATATATATATATATACACACAGGGGGTCCTCGGGTTACGACGGTCTTGACTTACGCCGTTTCGTGGTTACGAACGCGCCCCCATAAGAAAAATAAAATAAAAACAATTACGCGTCATTCCGTCTTACGCGGGTTAGCGTGGTAAGCGACGTAAACAAACGCGAACGGCGCGCGGCGCACGGCGGAAGAATACGCTTTGTTGTGGTTGTAGGGCAGAGAAGACGGCCTCGTGTGCGTGCCCAATGTGGGCGGAAGTACCTGATGTGGGCTCTGATCTGCTCCTATGAAAGCGGCAGTGATAACCAAGCAGCGTAGTGGTCTAATTATTGAGATGGAAAGGTTATTGGTGTTTTGGTTGGAAGGTCAAAATCAAATTCCGACTTACGACGAAATTCGGGTTACGACGTGTCTTAAGAACGGATCAATGTCGTAACCTGAGGACCCCCTATATATATACAGTATATATATATATATATATATATATATATATATATATATATATATATATACACACACACAGTGGTAAGAAATTAATTCCTTCCAGAAGTGGTTTCGTAACGTGAATTTTTCGTAAGTTGAGTAGCTATTTCAATGGAAAAGGCCTGATTCGTTCCAAGGCCCCATTCTTTCCGTTCCAAGGTTTTTTTTTTATAGTGTAACTTTTTTTTAATAGTGTAACATTGTGTTCTGCGTCCTGATTTGCTAAGAGACTAGACCAGGACTAAACGTGGAATAAACCAGGTCTAGACCAGAACTAAACCAGGTCTAGACCAGGTCTAAACCTGGACTGGCGCCGTGTCGCGCACCTCTCCAAGGGGCTGGCGCGCGCCCCGGGACACGGCGTTGTGCTATATTGAGCCGTGCCCCCCCCCACACTTCACCATCAACACATTCCGTTGAAAATCTATGAAAGTTCGAGTGTTCAAACGAGAGAGAAATGCGAGAAAAGCCCAACTCCAGTCTGAGAAAAGCGTAGAATGTGTGTGGTGAGGCATTTACAGCCCTAAAACATGTAGAACAATTGCAAAATACAAAGTTGTCCTACCTCGTGGACCTCTCCCACCGCGGGCCTCTGGAACCTAACCCCGTGTGTGTTGATAAAGTGTATTTACGTTTCGGGGCGTGCATCTGAGCGCGCATTAATTGAATTTTTGAGATTTCGCGTTTCGTAACTTGAATTTTCTTTCGTATTTAGAGACCAAAATTTAACTTGAAAGTGTTTCGTAACTTGGATTTTTCGTTTGTTGGGTCTTTCGTAAGGTGAGGTACCACTGTATTAGTAAAACATATATAAGTGCAGCCTTTACAACATCTGGGGCTACTAATAAGCCTAATCCATGTTAATAATATGGAGCCTACATATATATATATATATATACATACATACATATATATATATATATATACATACATACATACATACATACATACATACATACACATATATATATATACATACATACATACATACATACATACATATATATATATATATATATATATATATATATATATATATAAATAATCAATATATGATTAATTCTTTTTATTGTACATCATGTAGCTAAACTACTAATACATTTTCAAGCCATTATCCATAGCCTATAGCTTTGTGTTAATGAAATGGTGGTTATTTGACAATGGAGTTATGAATATTCTGACCACATCTCAAAGGACCTGCTTTGAACCAGAAATAGAAAATATCCCTATGATTCATCTACCTTATGATGCTTTATTTTATATGTTATAATCCATGTTTGTCCATATTCAAACCATTTACTTCTCTTGCTACATGTATGCACCAAAAGCACAGCTATATTTTGTGAATCTTGTCCATGAGAAATGTTTACATCGCAAGTCACCAGATGGCAGCACAAAACAAGTTACAAACAATTCATGGTCTAGTCAGTTTCAGTACTATTTTTAAATCTGATGGTTGCATTCATTTATCTTATGTGTTATGAGTTGATAAGTTGAACATTTTTTGACAGTTTTATAAAGGAGGAAATAGTAGTAGTAGTAGTAGTAGTAGTAGTAGTAGTAGTAGCAGTAGTAGCAGTAGTAGTAGTAGTAGTAGTAGTAGTAGTAGTAGTAGTAGTAGTAGTAGTAGTAGTAGTAGTAGTAGTAGTAGTAGTAGTAGTAGTAGTAGTAGTAGTAGTAGTAGTAGCAGTAGTAGTAGTAGTAGTAGCAGTAGCAGTAGTAGTAGTAGCAGTAGCAGTAGTAGCAGTAGCAGTAGTAGTAGTAGTAGTGGACACTAATGTGGAAAATACAAAGAACCAACACTTACATAGACCTGAAACAGACAGGCCTGACTCCCACTCGACCTGACTGATCTTTGTTTGAATTGTTCGTCTTTGTGGGGAATTAAATATCCCACGAAAAATGTGTTCATATACTGACAATAAAACAGCATCTTAACCCTAAATTAATAAACAAATATTTTTTCAAATGAGCCAACTAGCCAACTATTGTACTACTGTACTCACATTAAAGATTAGCTTACCCTCTTAATTGCCGATATAATTGGAGATGTAAAACTTGTAGCCCTTCTTTCATTTACTCTTGTGGGCAGTTGTGTATGTCTTTATGATGCATTGTAGTTTCCCTTTTTTGACCTATGAAATTATGAGAAGCACCCACGTCTCTGTTGCCATGGTATCTGAACTTTAAGGTGGAAATTTTCACCAAACCAAGTAGTTTGGTCTAGATAATGCCTTATATGAATGTTCAGGATGCATGACCATCCCCCGCTTCCTTTCAGCTCTTAACTGGACCCTGGAGCTATCACTTAAATTAAAATTGATATACTTACATCTCTGCAGCAGAGACCATGTTAAATTCTCTTCCAAGATTCAACACAAGAGCTACAAAGTTTCTTCTACAAAGAAACCAACTGAGTGCAGAAAATTCAGATAAACTAGCCATAACCAAAACACAAATAAAAGACACTGCTGTTTAATTAAACTATCTCAGCTAATGACTTTCTCCAAAGAAAGAAGAGGAACGATGCAAATGGTTCATGCTGTGAATATTGCCAGTACCGTTTGAATTTTGATCTGTAAATACCATGTGAATATCTTATGTGCATAACTGTTAATGGTTCATAATACACATGACGGAAAATTCATAGAACTCTCCTCATCCCCATTCAACCTTAGCCAAGTAACACTTCACAACATTGGTTTAGCCTTCCCTGTTCAAACTTAAAGGGGGCATATCATGCAGAATAAACCTTTTTAGCCCTTAAATGCCTGTCTAAATGGGTGTCTAAAAGTGCAGAAACGTTTAGTTTAATCACTTAAGTAGATGGAATGAAGATTTATATTAATTTTGCAGTGTATTTTTACAACCTGTTCAGATATTTACATTTTCTGTGATGTATTTCTATCATGGGAATGTCTGTGTACGCCAAGCGCTTCAGAGATGAGTGCTTCTGTAACCTCCGCCAATACCAAGAACAATTTGCCAAAGATTACAATTCATGGAGGGGTCAGTTCCTTCAGTCTATGGAGATGATGGATATAGTGGAGCGGTAACACTTAAATAGCATTACATTGTTTATTAGACCTAGTTTGGTTGTGTTGCTGTCTAGTATACTAGCCATTACTTATGATACTATTAGCACTGGGTCTTGGGGTCTTGACTATCTCAGCGAGTCAGCGGTTCTACTGATCCTAAGCATTTCATTGCATTGTTGACCTTGTGTTGATTCTGCATATGACAAATAAACAATCTTGATCTTGGGTCTTCAGTTGACCATATTTTTCAGGAGGCTGTCAGCTACCTTCTTGGGGGCACCTGTGTTGATAAGCGCTTGAAAAACACTATTTCTGTCATTTCCATTTGACAAAAAAGAGTTCTCTTAGCTGATGTTAGCTTGGTACTAGCGTTAGTTTTCTCCAGACCATCACTGTAGGAAGATGAAGAGGTTGTCTAAGATGATCCTTAGACAACCTGATGATATCTCTCATGTGTTATATGTTAAGGTAAGGATTATATGATGTGATATGATTTGTGTGATGTGATTTATGTGGCCCCCTCCTTGAGCCGCCACCTTAACGTGGTGGAGGGGTTTGAGTGCCCGAATGATCCCGGGAGCTATGTTGTCGGGGGCTTTATGCCCCTGGTAGGGTCACCCAAGGCAAACAGGTCCTGGGGGACGGGTCAGACTAAGAGAGGTTCAGAAGCACTTATGTTGAGACATACAACAAGGCCAGATACTTCGACCAGACTGGCGTTACCGGGGCCCCACCCTGGAGCCAGACCTGGGGTGGGTGCTCGCCAGCGAGCGTCTGGTGACCGGGCCTTTCCCCATGGGGCCCGGCCGGGCAAAGCCCGAAGGAGCGACATGCGGCCGCCCTCCTGTTGACCCACCACCTGCAGGAGGATCCATAGAGGCCGGGTGCATGGAGATTTGGGTGGCAGTCAAAGGCAGGGGCCTCGACAACCGGATCTCCAGACATGTAGACTAGCTCTGGGGACATGGAATGTCACCTCGCTGGGGGGAAGGAGCCTGAGCTCGTGCGGGAGGTTGAGCATTACCGACTAGATATAGTCGGCCTCACCTCCACGCACAGCTTGGGCTCTAGAAACCAACTCCTTAAGGGGGGGCTGGACCCTCCATTTCTCTGGCATTGCCCGCGGAGAACAGCTGCGGGCCGGTGTGGGCCTGCTCATTGCCCCACAGCTCCCCTGCGCCTTTAGGTCAGGAACAGGTTGTGTTGGCCTACGGGCTGAACAGGAAAGACAGGTATGGGCTCCTCTCCATCCACTATCTGCTTTTCAAGTGAAGGTATATTTCTTTAAGTAGGTGTTCACTTTAGAATTGGCAAATATGTGCACATCATTGACACTTCCAGGCCATTTTATGACCACATCCAGTATCTGTAAGGCAAGCCAATAACATATTTAAATTAATTAATAATTAGTAACCCTTATGAAAAAAATGCAGTTTATAACAGGAACACTGCAGGATGCAGTGTTTTGTGTCCGAAATATTGCTTTCTGCAGTAAATTGCAGTATTTTTGTAGTATGCAGTTTTTTGTGTCCAAAATATTACATTTACTGCACTAATAATAGACGTAAGATGGCACTGGAGAGGCCAGCTGCCTGTCGCAGAAGCTCCGTCCCTACCTTAGCTTTTTTCCTCTTTTTATTTGTATATAGAACCTTTTTTAATTTTTTCTTTAGAGTAGGTGAAACCCGGTGCAGCTGGGCACCTGGGAAGCCTACTTTTAATACAACTTTATTGTGAGCTGTAGTGTTTTTTGGCACTTTGTGAATCCACGCCAGGAGACCCCATAAAGCCACGGCTTGCGTCACATATGCGCACGAGGAGCTCCTCAGCCTGCGCGGCCCTTCTCTACTCCACGCCGGGAAACCTGCTGTTCCAGCGGAGATACGGAGGAAGAGGAGAGGCTACGGGGTGGACGCAAGAAGGGGAGACCATATTTACCGTATCTACCTGCGGTAATTACGGGAAACGCTCCATATCCAACAAGACCGAGGAGCTGACTGCGCTGACCCGGCAGCAGAGGGAATATCGTGACTGCAGCCTTATGTGTTTCACCAAGACGTGGCTGAATGAGCACATACCAGAGAATGTCATTTCCTGGACGGATTTACTATAAAGCGTGTGGACCGGACTGTGTCGGGAAGTGGAAAAGCGCGAGGAGGAGGATTAGCTGTATTCGTAAATACAATAGAGCGCTGGTGTCATCCCGGGAACGCACACGTGAAACATCAGCTGTGTTCCCGGGACTTAGAGCTGCTTGTTGTGAGTATGAGGCCATTCTATCTGCCATGGGAATTCTCGCACATGATTGTGTTTTGCGTGTACATTTCCCCATCGGTGGATGGAGCAGCAGCATGCGAGCAGCAGCATGCGAGCAGCTCCACTGCAGAACACAGACTGGGACATGTTCAGCGGCTCTTATGGAGATGACATCAATAGCCTGACCCATTGCAACATGGACCCAACCCATACTTATTTTTATTATTACGATTTGTCTGCATTCACTTTCTGTTCAAACTGTCTTTGCACTAAACTGCCTGGAGCTAATGTGACAAGTGAATTTCTCCTGTGTGAGATCAATAAAGTCTTATCTTATCTTAATACTGCAGTAATACTGTAGTAAAAACTGTAGTTTTGATACTCCAGTACAACGTACTTCATAAGGGAACAATATAGTGAAACATACATGGGCTACAGAAAATGAGCTATAGAATAAGGAGAAAACCTTTAGCCTACCTCTATTTGTCGTCACAGACAGCTTGATCATTCAGGGAATATTTGCCCTTCCTGTTAATATAGTCCAAGGCATTGGCTGCTGGCTGTTTAATTTATATATGCATCCCATCTACTGCTCCCAAACATTGGGGTATTCCATGATCCTCCAGGAATACGGAAATGAGCTGCTCTGCTTCGGGAACAGTAAGTGGCAACTGGATGTACTTTGGACCGAGGTAAACAGTTATGGCTTACATGTTTGTCTGATGATGACTGACACAGTTGATCGTGACGAGCCAAAGGCGTTTGCAGTTTTCTTTAGCCGCCCCTCGTCGCTTAAATAATATAACGTGCAAGCAACCTTTTTCAAGACTCCGACAGGTGCCCTCATGTTCATTGTTATACCCTTGATGTATGGTCTAAGTTCTTCACTTAAAGCGACAAGGGCATCTTTGGACATACGGAAGTTTTCAGGCCACACATTTTCATCAGCTACTTCTTCCACAAAGTTGTCCCAACATCGACTGGTCTCGTCCATCGCATTCTGGCTTGCCTGCGACGAACTGGTGCATTCAGAATTTGACAGAGGTGGTTGCAGATTCTTCTCTGTTCGGTAATATTATGTATAGAAATTCTGTACATTTGCTGGAATGCCTCTTGTAAGTCCATTACAGCTGCCAGACGCAGTTTTGCGTCTTGGGCAGTGTAGACGAAAACGCTAAGCTGGAGTGTATTCAAGTTTTCCACACAAAATGCTCTTAAAAATGGAAACTGTATGATTGTTATTAAATTAGTTTAAAAGATAATAATATAAATCCGTCAGAATGTTGTAAAGAGAAGTATAAAGAGCCTCACTAAATGTTGGTTTTATTTACGTTCTGGGAACGTTATTTTTTAGTTGCAAACTAACCTTTAGAGAACCATGTTATTTAAAGGTTTGGGTGCAAACCTTTGGGTAATGTTTTTGTTTTTTGGGTAATGATTTTGATTTTTGGTTCCCTGAACATTCTGGGAAGGTTTTTGGTTAGTTACACACAAATCTTTAGAGAAGCACAGGCTAACGCTCCCTGAATGTTCCCTGTTTGCTGGGCTGTATCCCCTTAGTGTGGTGCTCAGACCTGGCTCTGAGCTGCTCCTTGGAGACAGTGGCAGACGCTCCGGCTGGGCTTGGGCCTCATTCTCATGCATGCCCATGGTGTGAGGCTGCCGCTGCCAGATAATTGCAGCTCTGACAAGTGGATAGCCTGGGAGCGTTGTGCGTCTTCACTGCCAAAGCGCCAGGCTGTCCATCACATGGACCTGAGCATGAGCGTCTCTGAGGAGAAACAAAAGCTATTAGCCGTGCATGTGCACAGCTGATGCACCAGCACACACAATTAACTTAAATATAACCAGGAAATGGTGCAAAAAGGGAAAAACAGCCCCACAGTCAGCATGTTGTCCTGACTCTTCTCTCCATTATCACTGCCCCTTCATTGTACTCGCTCTCGCCTCTCTAATCTTCCTTCACACCTGCCGTCTATGAGACACCAGGCTCCCGCGGGTGCAGAATGTGAGGAAAAAGAGTGGGAGTGGAGAGAGGGGCAGATTGAGCCTGTTTCATCGTAGACCTCCCTGTGGCTTCAGTTGGCCACTTCAAACACAAACTACCCACAGTGCAGCATGAGCCAGGAGAGAAATGACAAAATACCACGCAACATCCAACATGAAGCCCCAGCTTTGGATCTGTCTGCTACAGTTGGATCAGCACATATTGTTCTTTCTGTTGCACTTTATTGTTCTTTTTATGGTATTTTGATTAAAAATACTATATTACAAAAATTTTAAATTGAAATTTTAAAGGTCCCATGGCATGGAATTTTCACTTTGAGGTTTTTGAACGTTAATGTGAGCTCCCCTACCCTGTTTAGGGCCCCCCCAATGGCTAAAAGTTGCGAAATGTCTAAACTGAGCATTTGCGGTCCTTTTCTGCGTTTGAAAAAAACACAGCTCAAACGGGCGATTCTGAACAAGGAAACTATGTTACGTCACATCGAAAAAAGAAATGCAAATGCAGTTCCACCCCCGTCTGGATGTCTACCCACCGTCTCTGGAAATCACGCCCAGAGAGTTTGGACCGCGAAGGAGCTACACAATGCGAAATGCGTTTTTTTATTTGCCTGGAGGCACGTGCGAGTGTTTCTAGGCTCGGAAGTCCTTTACCCGACCCTCTGGACCTCTGAAACAGCAGTGGTTTAATTTTATTTTCTGTGAAATGTATTTTTTTTTCATTGAAATTCCTCCTTTCTCCCTCCGTGCTTCAAACGCGGAAATGGGAGCCAGCGCACAAAGCAGCGCTCCAGCGGTGCAGAGGAGCGGGTGGGGGGGGGGCCCACCCGCTCCTCTAAGCCAATCTGTGTCCTTCTCATTTGCATTCAAGCAACAAGGCCCAGAATGAGTCGTTCAGACAGACAGATTATGACTCTGACTGTGTACATGTGTCTTTCTCATGCACTGAGTGTTGATTTTGAAGAAGGATTCATTTACAGTATTAGGGAACCATTAAGGCACCATATAAAAGCATCAAGAAGTACCATGTCATGGGATCTTTAAGCTGTGCTACCTCATCAGATCTGGAGTTGTGTTTTGCTTCATTCACACATGTTTGAGTAATCTTTTATTATTCTGTCTGCATATCCATAGCTCAGAATGCTCTGTTCCACCTTGTTAGGTCAGGAAGCAGTAGTTTAGCAGTAGTAGTAGCAGCAGTAGTAGTAGCAGCAGTAGTTTTAAAGTTACTACCTTTTTACCTTTAGTTCAGTTAAGATTGGAAATCCAGGGGTGAAATCATCTAAATGATTCTAGTGAAGATGAATGCAGTTTAAGAACAGTAGAAATTTATTACCACATAAAATCACAAGGTGGAACAGATTGTTTCCTGTTTGAGAGAAGAACAGCATGGTTTGTGTTTTAAACATGTGTGAATGAAACAAAACACAATTCCAGGTCTGTTTGTGATGAGGAAACATTATAACATAGATCAGAAATAGTGTAATACTGGCCCTTTTGACATAAGTAACATTTTACTCCTTAAGCATTTTTCCCCCCCAGATCTAGGCCTTTAAACAGTTGGTAGGGATAATAACACGTTCGTACCTGGTGGAACAAAATACACAGCAGGGGTGCCCAATACGTCAATCATGATCGCCCAGTCCATCTCCGAGGCAGTGGACCCCAAAGCCCCGATCATTTGTGTGAAGTTTATGGTCTGGTGTAAAAATATCTGCTCTAGCACACAGACCGAGTAAGCAACAGGGAGGAAAAAACATAGGGTGTCATAGGCTATAATCCCACCTTTTCATGCTTTTTACGTTCCTTTCAAAAGCAGGTTGTTGTTGATGTGTGCCAAAGAAAAACCTGGAATTTACCACCAGGAGCGTCAGCAGCACATAACATAGGCAGAGCTGCATACATGCATACTTTAAAAAGCTTCAATTTACACCAGAAGCAACAGAGCTGCTCCTGTAACACCAGCCTCTGCGTATTCTCATGTTTAAACAATAAACTTGTTGATTGAATGAATTATGTTTTTCATCACAAATCGAGGTCGGATCTAGAAGTGGGCAGGGGTGGGCAATGCCCACCCAAAATGTTCTCCTGCCCACCCAATTGGTCAACTGTATTTGTTGTAATTTCAACCTGCCAATCACGTTTTCTTGTTTGCTCCGCCAAAATTCCACGATGTCTGATTCGCCAGTAGGACAATAAGTATAGAGAGTCCGGTGAATCAGTCACCAGTCGCATATCTCTACAGTAAAAAAGAAAAAAGACGTGAGCGAAGCGAAGGCCGAGCGCAGTTCCTGTTCATGTTTCGGGCCCGAACAATGGCGCTTCAATCACGGAATATTTCAAATCATCGCCAGCACAGTCGTATCAGGGTATTTACTGCATAGATAATCGCTCCGAGAGTCCACGGTCCCTGTGTGCAACACAAAGGCAATTGGGCATCTGCTGGAATGTTGGTTTCGCAGTGCGCTCCAAAACCAAGATTTATCGATTATAATCTATGTACGCGTATTCGCTTTAGCGTCTCGTCCACAGCATATAAATCCACTTAAAACGTGTAATTTGGCGAGAGACGTCACCTCACCATCGCTCCAGCGCAACCTGAGACCGATATTGCAGGTTTTAAAGCAAGAACTGGTAAATGGTCACATCTTTATATAGCGCTTTTCCACCTTCAAGGCACCCAAAGCGCTTTACAACAAGGAACCAGTCACCCATTCACACACACATTCACACATCAGTGTACACAGACACTGAGGGCGAGGAGGGTTAAGTGTCTTGCCCAAGGACACCATGGCAGCATTCATCTGTGGGAGCAGGAATCGTACCAACCAACCTGTGGGTCAGTGGATCTGACCGCTCAACCACTGATGTTTCTTATGTCAAGAGCGGGATTTGAACCGCCAACCTTTGGATCAGTGGACAAACGCTCTACCAACTGAGCTACTGCCGCACTGGACATTGTTCGCTAAAAGGGACATATTTACAAAGCGTGATGCGCTCCGGCCTCCTCCTCCCCAAGGCGTGGAGCAGAGACTGCAAAAGGAGCGCAGCGGTGGGGCAGGATTTGTGAGCTCAGGCCTCGGTTCTTTCTCTGTCGGAAATATATATCCCTTTTTGGACAAATGTTGTTTTGCGAAGAAAAAAAAGCTTTATTACCTGTCCCTGTGAACTTACCGGACCTACTTACGTGAGCTCCAGAACCCGAGCAGAACCAGGCTGAGACGAAACTCTCAGCGGTAAGCCAGTGTTAATGCATGAACCTGTTAGAAGGGAACCCATACAGATTAACATAAAAAACAAAAAACAAAAAAACTATCCCTTCCACATGAAACTCCACACTATGCCCCACCAAAATTTTGAAATGCCCCCCCCCAATCTGTGCAGTCTAGATCCGGGCCTTCACAATATAAAAGTTGACAACAAGAGAGACGATGCTTTCCGGTGATAACGAGCTGTATCTTCAGTTCTCCCATTAATGAAGAAGCTACTCACCATTTCACTTTGTCTGTGCTACACGCCTTTTCCTTCAGAAGTTGTTCTTGTAAAGGTGCTGTCTAACGCCGTAAAGTGTTTTATATTTATCCTCCATGCTTTTAAACTTTCCGTAGTCCATCACAAACCATTCCCCGAGCTCCTGGATGCGATGCACAATGTTTACACGACTGTAGTGGTTTTAGAGAACGTATTTTGAAAGTCTCGTCTTTCCCCCTGCTAAAAAGCCTGACAGTTGATGGGCACACATATGGCACTGCTGGTGTAAATTGTCCAACTGGTTAAAATGGAAAGCCATACCTGCACGTGTGCTGCTTGTGTGCTGTACTGCTGTAAATTGGTGGTAAGTGACTTTCTCAAAGTCTCAAGCTCCTCCCCTCAGTGTTACCATCCACATATGACCTGCCTTACAGCACTATAACAAGACCCAGGGCCCATTATCAGGAGTGATAAAACCATATGAAGTGTGAGCACATATTCAGACTGTACTCAGCACATTGATGATCAAAGGACAAACAAGCTGCATCTAGACACTACTGGGCCCCTCGGGAACATGAGGTCTGGGGGCCCCTGCCTGGACAGCAGGTAATGGTAATGATTTTGTAAATGCTCTGTACTGACAGTACAGAATGTTGGGCACTTATACTTTGCCTACCCTATTGTGGAGGTTTGCAGTTGGTCAGGGTCAGATAAAGAAAAGCACTTCTGTTTCTGTTTAGCACCACACCTTTCCTTTATGGCAGTCCTCCTGTGTCTGTGCACATATCTCCTGTCACTTCATTTAACATACTGAACAGGGCCTGTTACTATGAGCGTTGGGCACTTATTGTTCAAATAGTTTGACCTCAATAGCCGCTTATACAATATATCTGTAATCGGGGACACATTTTGCTTAAAGGGCCCATATTACATCTATGATTTCTGATCTATGACAAAGTTTCCACCATAGACTGTATATATAAATGAACATAGCTAACGAACTAGCCAGCGTGTTACAAATAGGAAGTTTGCATGAGGGTGCTTCCGGCTCCTAATGACCCTGGCTCCCATTGATTCTGTAACTCCTGCAGTGAGCCACGCCATTTTGGTCTTAAAATGTTCGTATCAACTCGCTCTACATGATCCTGATGTTTTTTTCTCACCATTTTTCCATTAAAAAAATCCTATTCATATTATAGAGCCTGGTCCCCAAAACCAGTAGCGTCACAAGTTTTGATTTGAGTGAGCACTGGCGTCCTCATCTACTCGAAACTATGGCTAAATCTCGGATTACCGGCCAATTTTGACTCAAACAAAAGTGTAGACTAAGACATCGGGCTTCTATGATTTGAAAAGTGCTAAAGTTTGTGTTATTTGGAGGCCGCAAACATGTGCCCCAAGAACTCACGTTACGGAGATCGCAAATCTAAAACATCTCCGGAAATGCTCCAAATGACACCAAAGTGCTATGGGTGAATAAAACAACTTGTTTTATTACCGAAATAAGGCTCAGATTGTATGGAAATGTTAGAGCAAACTAGCAGCAGAATTAGCAGGTTTCTGGTAAACCTACCTTCAATGGCCTCTGCTTTTCCCCTGGGTGCTCCAGTTTCCCCTACCATTAAAAATATGTACAACAGGGTCCCCTGTGGGGCCAGGACTCCCTTGCAAAAATGATTTTTAATCTCAGCAGGACTATCCTGGTTAAACAAAGGTTATTACAATAAGATTTCCAGTAGTTGGTGCCATCAAACAAGACTGCCCCGATTACAGCCAGGTGTTTCAGATTATAAACACCTGGCTGCAGGAGCGGAGTTTGAGGTGTAGATACCTGAGAGTAAATGTCAGCTCTGGCTATAAGAAAATAAAAACTCCACATATGTTATCCATGCATTTTTTAGTATTTTAGTAAATAGGGCTCTATTCTAACCCTCCTTACGCTTTGCTGTTAGATTCTGTGCAATGTTCTGCCCATAAACCCATGTCACCCATGCTCCCACATGACAATTCTCCATAAATATACAAAACTGTACACAGCAACTTGACAAACCTGATGCAATGTGTAGTAGTTTCATTAGCGCGATACATGCCGATTGTGTTGTGATGGCGCTCTGAAGGGGGAGTGACTTAACACAAGGAGCAAAGTGAGGCGAGTCTCAGAGTGGCAAAAACAAAAGTGAAATTTAAACAAAATAATTAAAACTTGTTAATACATTGTTTTTGGTGAATATAGCATTTTAAAAACAATAAAAAGCAACATGGTGATCTAAATATGTTACGTATCAGCAGTTAATACCCAATAGAATTAAAACACCCTCTCTTTAATACTTTGGGAGAGATCACTGGATTAAGCATGCTTTTAGACATGCAGAGAGCAATGTTGACCATTTCCAACTCTGTGTCCTGGAATTCTAGTGTCATTCCAGTTTTTCTTAAGCTCACTGAACTGTGGGCCACTGTTTATTCGGTTCTAAACGCGTCTGTCTGGGGCATTTTGTTGTGTAATCACCATGGTAATCAGCACAGCCTTTGGGACTGTGCCCGAGCCAAGAGGAATGAGGACAGCGGCTCTGATAGATGCACAGCAAGTGGAGCAGAGGTCATCCTTTTAGTAGAGCGGGCAGGACTGTCACCATGATGATATGCCCTCCCAGTGTGAAGGAGTATGCCTATCAGATACTAATCAGTACCACAACTAGTATCAAAACTAGACACTCAGGTATCAATACTATTAAAGCCACTTTCAAAAGGACAGAATTGAACCTTTCCTTTCCTGACCACTGAGGGAATTTTAGTATTGTAACACCATCATTATACGCCAGGTGACAATGATATACTACAGTATTATACGCCAGGTAACAAATTAAAATCACTTTATTTGTCCCTCTGGACAACTTTAGCACACGGAGCAGAAAATACAATAATAATAGAAAAGACAAATGTCTCAGCACAGCTCAACAGGTAGAATCGTCAGATACACTGTTAGCTCAGTTGTGGGGAGTAACAGCCATGAGGACAAAGGTGTCTCTCCATGTCCTGCAGCATCACAACAGCTTCAGAACCAGGTGAACTGTGGAGGGCCTGGCCTAAACCTCAGTCTGGTGTTTCGGTTGATGAGACAGGACATTCCCTCTATAACTTCTGCCATATTTGGTGTAGCAAGTCTGTTGCACTGATGTAAACAGCTTGTAGCATTTCAGAGCTAGCTGGTTAGCATAGCTAGCGCTAACTTCAATCTTGGCCAAAGTCCCAAAATATTAAGTTAAAAATGTAAGATAAAAAGTTTAAAAACTGCTCAGTGTGCTGTATACGGAGCTATTGGGTTTTCTCAGTCTGTAACATTTGTAACATTGACTGATACAAGCTAAATGATTCTGTTGGGTTTATGTTCTAGAATGTGATGCGATGAGATAATTGCAGATGAGGGGCGGGGACTGTACACTGTTTTTGTAAGAAATTTCCCAAAATGGAAATTCACAAATGTTGAACCTTATTTGTGAGGAATTTGCTTCACAAATGTGTCATATTAATCTTGTAATAATGTCTTAAAGTCACCAGACAACAATCTTTGGGGTTAAATAATGGTTTCTGTTTCTTCTGTTTATGCGTGAAAAGTCCCTCAGTCGTCCAGGGACTTTCTTCTGTTTACTTATACTGGCAGAGAAGATATTGATTGTGCCAGTTTTTGTTTCTCGTTGATATAAAATTTGACAGTTAAACTCGGTTTAAACTATAGGTTTTCGAGAATGTTGTGATGTGAAAGTAACCTACTTATAAATGGCACACATAATGAATACAATTTTTTTTTAAACCATCTGAGTGTTGAAATATGGGATTTTTCACCTAAATTTGACAATTTAACCCAAAAAGGACAACTTACTAAGAAACAAATCAAGAGATTTTGCTTCTGTATCTTTTTACACTTTATAAATGACAAAAAAACAAGGAATAGCATCTTTTTAAGACGCCTGTGTAACTTCATGACCAACTGTCGTTTCAACAACCCAACTGCAAGAGCTGACCGAAGAAGACCACCAAGTTACGTTATTACAAACCAGAATGGGACACAGGCTAAATCACCATCATATCTTATAAATATTGTTTGATTGATATCAAGCTCATTCAAGTGAAGGGCTTAACGTTATCGGAGTGGAACAAATCCCATCTTGTGTTGCGGCAGTAAGAACTCAAAAAGGATGCTCCAGTCAGTGAAGAACCCTCATTTTAGTTGTTGAATTTATGCAAAATATACTTATTCTGGGAAGTTTTTATGGTTACAACAATAGCAATAGAAATAAATATTTTTTGTGAATTTTAAAATGAAAGCCAACAGTTACTTAATATATTTGGAGGGAGGAGATTGGAATTGTACTGACAATCCTTCAAATGATGAATGATGGTCAAGGCCTTTAAAAAAAAAAAGTAGCATATAGTGAATTCAAAAATTTTGTCTACATTTAAATTACTGTAACTTATTTGAAATCAAATTTTAGTAATAATTAAAATATAATTCAAATCATTGGAAATGTAATAGTGCACCGTTATATAGTAATCTTTTCAAAGAAAAAGCTACATAATTAATGAAAACTGGCAAAAAGCTAAAGAAAAGACTTTTGGTAATATACAACATTTCAGATTCGAATTATTGCTATTCAATGAGCCAAGGAATGAGCACAAAAACAAGATAAAATTAAGAAATGGTGCTGTAAATGTAAGTGGGATATAAACTCAAAACTGATAATCAAATATCAGAACATCCTAAAGAATTTTATAAAACATCTATACTCTCTATATAGTTCCTGACTCAAATAGTAATTTTCCATAGTTTCTCAGTAAAAGATGACATTAGAATGATTAACAAGAACCAAGCAGATGATTGTAATAAAGCCCCGTCTCTAGATGACATCATCAAGAGCACACACAGAACCTAAAGGATAATAAAGCCCCAGGATGGTCGGACTGGTGAGTTTTAGAAAGAATTCCAAGAGCATCTCTCTCCATTTCTTCTGAAAGTGTTTCAGGAAACCATAGAAAAAGAGTCAATTTAGATTAAAAAGATCATTGACTGTATGAAGGCATTCTCTGAAATCCCTTTTTCCGTTTAAAGATTGCACATTAACAGAATTAGAAGGCATTCAATTCAAAACTGAACTCATCTTGGAATTCATATTTGTAAAAATCGGAAGAATAGAACGTAATCTGATTTTCAGACCCTTATACCAAAAATTATAATTATAATACAATAAGCTTATGGAGGGACATGTTCTTTTTTAATAAAGTGAAAGTCTGTCTATTCTATGCTGCCAAAGTATTGGATGCTCCAAAAGACGTTATCAAAGTATTTGATTCTTCCCTATTTCATTTTAAATGGAAAGGAAAGCTACATTATTTAAAAAGACTATTCTATTAAATTC
Organism: Paratrypauchen microcephalus; assembly: GCA_036785185.1. NCBI lineage: Eukaryota > Metazoa > Chordata > Actinopteri > Gobiiformes > Gobiidae > Paratrypauchen > Paratrypauchen microcephalus. The sequence continues at coordinate 72,119 of JAVJIX010000286.1, read as the reverse complement.
ATATGAAAAAAGGAGGCTTTAAATTGACTTGCAATTATCCAAGACAGTAAAGTGGATAAAACATTTCATTACAAACAAAAGACAAAATATGGTATTTGATTCCAAAGTTGATTTTTCAGAAGGTTGATGGCATAGAATTTCTCCTCAAGTGTGATTTTAATGTAGACAAAAGTTTTGAGCAATGACGACCCCAAAGTCGAGATGAAGTCGGGCAAGTTTTAACATGGCAAAAGGAGAAATTCAAGTTGTCAAATGGACAAAAGTTTATTTGGTCAAATTCATTTTGCAGCTCATCAGTTCTGCTCAGGGTGCTGGGAGTTAACTACAATCAAATAGAGACTGCCACACCTATTTGTTTACAGTTTCTGTTAGTTAGGCCTGTTAAGTACGCAGTGGGAGTAAAGTAGTGTTTCCCAACCTTTTGTCTTGTGTACCCCCTGAGCCCTTTTGTCGTACCTCGAGTACCCCCTCCCCTCACTCTTATGTGTTGATAATTATCCAAAAGTAGAACGTGACACAATGGATTTTTAAATGGAAATCATTTTATTTCATCTTCTTAATTTGAAAATTTAATTCTCAGGCATTTTCTCTCTTTTCTTTAACTCAAATTAAACATAAAAATAAAGAATATGTTTCTTTGAAAATAATTTACCCAAATAAATACTAAATCAAAATAATCTTCCTTTGTTGTATCTAACTTTTGTGACACAACTGATTATTAAATGAAAATCTTTTTATTTCACGTCCTTAATTTGCCGCGTACCCCCTGCAGTGTGCTTGCGTACCCCTAGGGGTACGAGTACCCCGGTTGGAGAAACACTGGAGTAGAGAGTGGAGATGTACGGCAGACTGAGGTCCACTCTGTTTGTGTAGATCTTAAATGGGCTTTCAATAAAAGTAAGAGAGACAAGGACAAGAAACAAGACAACAGAGAATCAGAACCCAGGAGAAAGAGTGTAACCATTCCTGGTGTTTCTGAAAAACAACAGATTTTCAGACAACATGAAATCCCAGTCTATTTCAAACCCACAAACACTTTAAGACACCGAGCCACAAACAAGTAACGTGGTCTACTCCATTCAGTGTAGAGAAGACTCTAAACTGCAAAACTGCAGCTGTGGCACTGGCAAGATGATCTGAAGAGAGATTTGCAGGTAATTAAAAGCACGCATACGTAGTAGCACTGGACTGGAGAGAGCAGAGGACTACCAAATGAGATGGTACTATCTGTCAGTGAAGAGAAGGCAGGGTGAGATCTTTATACTTGAGCTGATTTGGAATGAGCTGCAGGTGTGCCAGTCTGCTACAGAAGCTCCAGCCACGCCCCCTCACACATGAGCTCTGCAGAGAAGGGAGGGGGAACAAACAAAGGAACCAAACCCTAATGATACCCCTTGGCTGGAGAGCTAAGAGGGCTAGAAGTGACAGGCTTCAGGAGGGAAACATGGAAGGCAGGATGGAGTTTCAAAGAAGGTGGCATCTATTTCACATGGACCAGTGTACCTGGGTGACAACATTTTGGATTCAGTTTGCAATGGTAGATCACCACCAAGCCCTCTGACCGGGCTCTGGTTCCTAGCACTACGAGAGGACCGCTCTGACCTCATGCCAGACTTAGCGGGCTTGCTGAAGATGGCATTGGATGGATGGAACGGCAACATGAGTCTCTTGGCTAGGGAATAGAGGAGGTTGAAATCCATTAGCAGCCATGAATGGGGACATACCTGTGGTGGATGAGACCAGAGAGTTGTGAGAGTACTCAATCCAGGGGAGATGAGCAGATCAGGAAGACTGAAGGCGAGCAGTGACACAGCGAAGTGCTGCCTCCAGGTCCTGGTTAGCCCGCTCAGTCTGCCTGTTAGTCTGCAGATGGTACCCCAATGACAAGCTGGCTGAAGCCCCCAGAGTGCGACAGAAGGCCTTCCATACCTAGGAAGACACCTGCAGGCCTCTGTTGGAGACAATGTCCTGCAGGATGCCATGGAGTTTGAAAACATGTTGTATGAGCAGGTTAGCAGTCTCAAACGCTGAAGGTAACTTTGCAACAGGACAAAATGTACAGATTTAGAGAACCAGTCAAGATGACCGTGTTACCTTCAGAAGGAGAAAGGCTTGTCACAAAAAGATGTGAGACCATGGATGTTGTTCAAGTTCAAAGTTCAAAGTCAGTTTAATTGTCAATTCTGCCATGTGTTCAACATACAGTGAATCGAAAATTGTTTCTCTCTGGCCAAGCAGTGCAAAAAGACAGTGTACAAAATACAATATAAAGACTAAGACAAAAATCTAAAATCTAAAAGAAGTGGGGGGTGGATTTAATGTGTGCCATGACTCGCCGTTCAAAGCACTTCATGATGATGGTCATTAAAAGTAGCTGGAGTGGACTTCTTTGGCACAGGAACAATGGTAGTGGTTTTGAAGCAGGCGGGAACGACAGCTTGACTCAGAGAAGCATTAAAGATGTCTGTGAAGACATCCTTGAGCTCCTCTGCACAGTCCTTCAACACACGGCCAGGGATGTTGTCCGGGCCTGCAGCCTTGTGGCTTGATCCTGGAGCGTTCTCTTCACACTGGCTGCAGACTAGAGGTAAGATCTTAAGCCCGAGCCCGAGCCCGACCGAACCCGACCCGAAATTCGGGTCGGGTTCGGGCCTAAAATATCAATCATTGCTTCGGGTCGGGCTCGGGCCGGGCTTCTCTCTCGCTGACTTTAAAAATAAATAAATATATGTTTATAAAAATGTATACTAAAACGATGTGTGGATACTAAACTAAGGAATACTTGTTTTAAAATAAATAATTTGGATAAAACAGAAGGCGCTGTAATGTAATTGCTATTTAACTATTAAACAGGAGCCGCTCTTAATAATCTTCCCCTCCGCAAGTCCGCATCTATATTGACCTGGTATCCCCAATATGGAGGAGCAAGAAGTTAAGGATAAACTAAAGACAGGACTGAAAAGACAAACACGCACCGGTAAGAGTGAGGTGTGGAAAAGCTTCAAATTGATTATTGAAAATGCTACAGAAACTTGCGTTGGCTTCGCTGAATGTAGTCAATGTGGCGCTTTGCTTTCATACGAGAGCAAAAAGACTGGCACCTCGACATTCCCTCTCCGCGCCTGTGCAGTTGCGCACTGCTCACACATTCTCGGCGCACAAGAAAACCTCTGCAGCGCAGGGATGAAAGAGTTCCGCTTTTTTTTCAGCCGCGGGGTCATCTGAATACGGGGGAATCGTCCCGTATTCAGAAACAAAAGTATGTGTCTCGTATTAAACTTCTACCGGTGTAAGCCACGAGCACGCGCAAGCCGCGAGCACGCGCAGCTCTTTCCGCGTGTAGCGGGGGGGGGGGCATGTCGGATGTCGCGCACAGGAGTCCAAGGAGCGCTCAGGGAGTTAGTGTGTTTGCTCAGACACATAAAACATTAGGGGGAACGCTGAGCAGGCATTTAAACAGCTGTACTAGCAAAATTGATGATCGTCAAACATCTATATTATCATTTGTTTCAAAAAAACGCCCCTCACAAATAAAATATGAAATTTCGGGTTTGCTTCGGGCTCGGGCCTGCAAATCAAGTTAATTGGTCGGGCTCGGGCCGGGTCGGGCTTTAATACCCGCGGGCCGAGTCGGGTCGGGCTGGATTTTTTAGGCCCGATCTTACCTCTACTGCAGACACACACAGGGGCTGGTCGTGGGGAGGTGGTGGAGTCTTCTGTGACCGGGTGTATTTTTGTGCCTCAAACCATGCGAAGAAGCTGTTGAGGTTGTCGAGTAGGGTCTCACAGGTCTGTGGCGAGGACTTGTAGTCTGTTATGTTCTGGATGCCCTGCCACAGACTCCGTATGTCCCTGCTATCTTTAAAATGTTCGGTTATTTTATGTGCGTATTTGTGTTTTGCTTTTCTGATGCCACAGGTTGGTTCTCGCTGCCTAAATTAGCTGCATCGAAGTCCAAGATGCAGAGGTCCGGGGGCATTATTCACAGATTCTGAAAGTGTAGATTCTAAGCTTTCCAACGATTCCTTACACATGGACATCTGAGAGCATTTGGAGAATTTGTGGCCATTTGAAAGCAGCACATGAGATTAGAGAAAGCTGAGAAAAAAGCGTTTCAAGTTTGTCTCACTCTAGGCCTTCAGGGTAGAAAGGTGCTCATTTGCATGACATTAAGCTAAGCCCTCCCCCTGCAGATCATCAGTGCCTATCACTGTGGTGTGGTGTTAGCCTTCAGGGCAGGTCAGAATTAGAAGGTACTTTGTTAAAATGGAAATGCTTTTATAACAAAAAGTCCATATAATCATTCAATAATTTAATAATACACAGGACAATATCAAAGTCAAAGTCACCTCTATTGTCAATTTAATACAATACAATATGAAATGTATTATACAATGTAAAATGAAAAAGAGAGAAATAATTAAGATAAAAGTAAAAAATACATTTTAAAAAATTAACAGTATATAAGTAAATATAATATAGGACACTACACACACACACACACACTTTAGACACACACACACTCACTCTCACACACACAAAAAAAATATTGACAGTGATGCTAATGATTTAGCAACAAGTACTGCAGTATCTGCAATCATTACTTAATTGTCAACTGCCTGGTTCATTTTTTTTATATCAGTGCAAATCTGTTGAGAAAAATTTTGGGTGTATATATATGTATAGTTGTGTTTAGGTTTGCCAACCGTCCCTTGAAAAAATGGAATCGTATTCAGAAACAAAAGTACGCATCCCGCATTAAGCTGAATAGGGACACACTTTGTCCCGTATTACCGTGTGAATCAAAAATAGTGTCTAAAACAGGGGTGCCCAATACATCGATCGTGATCTACCAGTTGATTACCAAGGTAGTGTGGGTAGATCGTAGTGCCGTAGTACTCGACACCGGTCTTGGTCTCGAGATGAGTGCGATCATATTTCATTACAGCCGCTGCCATCAGCAATAAACTTTACCAGTGTGCGAGACCACGCAGGGCTTCTCACCGCAGCCTGTGCGCTCGTCTGTAGCCATGGACACTGCAGCACCCCCAGCGCGCACAGCTTGTACTTAACAGTGTGCACCTTTGCGTACCAGCGTGTATCACAGAGGAGGTTAAACTTTATAAAACATCCTACCTGTCAGTCCCGCCTCACGTCAGTGCACCGCTCCTCGCCTTTTCACGCCCGTGTGCCCTATGAGCTCCTCCCTACTCAACGCGCACACAGGCTTCCTCCTCAATGCACTCTGATTAGAAGTGCAAGACTGAGTGCAAAACAAAAACTAATCTAAATTTAAGTTACTCTGTGTCCGCACAGAGCAGGTCTACAGCACAGAGCAGACCTACCACGACATGTGGTTGAATTTTGCCTAATAAAAGTGCACAAATGCATCTGTTTGTCACATGCATTTGGTAAATGTGCAGAGGTAAATACCAGTGCAAAACCAGTAAGAGAATGTGACTCCAGGTAGGAAGTTGAAAAAACAGGTAAAAAAAAGAAAAAAAAATCAAAGAAGGCATCCTCAAACTGTGGGTGAGGGTCCAAAAATGGGGCACCAAGTGTTTAAGTGCAGTACAGTTTGCTTGGCTTATTTCAAGATTAAAATTAACATTTATCAGGAACCCAACTCCTTGAAAGTGGCTGGATTCTCCATTTCTCTGGTGTTGCCTGCGGGGAGCGGCGACGGGCTGGTGTGGGCCTGCTCATTGCCCCACGGCTCAGCCACCATGTGTTGTTCACCCCATTGAACAAGAGGGTCACGTCCCTGCGCCTTCAGGTCGGGGACAGGTCTCTCACTGTTGTGTCGGTCTACGGGCCGAACAGCAGTGCAGAGTACCCGGCCTTCTTGGAGTGCCTGGGAGGGGTGCTGGACAGTGCACCGACAGAGTGCACGGACTCCGTTGTTCTTCTGGGGGACTTCAACACCCACGTAGGCAATGACAGTGACACATAGAAAGGGGTGATTGGGAGGAACGACCTCCCTAATCTGAACCTGTGCAGTGTTCTGTTATTGGACTTCTATGCTAGCCACAGTTTGTCCATAACGAACACCATGTTCGAGCACAAGGGTGTCCACCAATGCTCCTCGTTCCGAGGAGGAAGCAGAAGCAGAGGAAGCAGACTAAGATAGAAGTAAGACTAAGATAGAACTTTCTGGCTTTAATTCTAATTCTAAGTCTTATGACTGCACACATGTTAAAACCATTTAGCTAGGGTCTGAATACTTATGACCATTTGATATTTCAGTTTTTCTGAGCAGGTCTGCTCTGGCAGATTCTGCCAGATCAGACCTGGGCTTTCCTCTCTGATTGTCCTCCGCTTGCAAGTGAAAAACCTAATCTGTCTTGTCTTCCTTTCCTTGTTTACAGTATATGTTGGGTTTACCAGCACCCATCAGAGCCTGTTCCCCATGAGTGTGTACAGATACATTTTTGGGCTATCGTTAAGGCTACTGCTATGCTGAAGCATTCAGAGTTCCTTTCACTGGAACTATCGGGCCAAGCCCAGCTCCTGAAAAACAACCCTCCACCATAATCCTCCCTCCACCAAACTTTACACTTGGTCAAATACAGTCAAATACAGTACCTGGCAACTGTCAATCCCAGACTTGTTCATCAGATTGCCAGATGGAGAAGCGCGATTCATCACACCACTGCTCTAGAATCCAGTGGTGGTGTGCTTTAATCACTGCATCTGACACTTTGCATTGCACTTGGTGATGTTGCTCAGCCTGGGAAACCCATTCCATGAAGCTCTCTACATACTGTTCTTGACCTTATCTGAAGGCCACGTGAAGTTTGGTGGTTTGTAGCGATTGACTCTGCAGAAAGTTGGAGACCTCTGTGCACTATGCACCTCAGTATCCGCTGACCCTGCCCCATCAGTTTACGTGACCTACCACTTCATGGCTGAGTTGCTGTCATTCCCAATCATTTCCACTTTGTTATAATATGACTGACAGTTGACAGTGGATATTTAGGAGAAATTTCACGACTGGACTTGTTCCACAGGTGGCATCCTATCACAGTTCCATGCTGGAATTCTTCTGAGTGTGACCCATTCTTTCACAAATGTTTGTAGAAACAGTCTGCATGCCTAGGTGCTTTATTTTCATACAACTGTCCTCTGATCTTCCATATTCCATATATGGCCAGTATGGGTTTGATATTATGACATGTGAAAGTGTGAGTGAGAGAATGAATGAAGAAGTCAGGTAGAGTGCATTTACAGGCTACGGCTGTTTTACAGCTTCAGCTTCAGCAGCTCAGTGAGGGAATATTTAAGAGGTAAACTTATAGAAATAAGTGGCCACTTTTATTCATTGCATTTTCAACGAGTCATGGACACATGATAAATAGCGGGGTTAGGGGTCATGGGGGTTGATGGGGGAATATGTGCCCGGCCACAGAAAAACCAAACACAAGTTGTGCTGGAGGCATTTGAGGTATTCACAGATTCTGAAAGTGTAGATTCTAAGCTTTCCAATGATACCTTACACATACAAATCTGAGAACATTTGAAGAATATGTGGCCATTTGAAAGCAGCACATCTGAAAACAACGAGCTGAGAAAAGCTTCTCTAAAGATTCTCTAAGTCCAGGCCTTCAGAACTCATTTGCATAAGCCCTGCCGCTGCAGATCGTCTATCACTTTGGTGTGGTGTTTCAGGGTAGGTCAGAATTAGAAGGTACTTTATTAAAATGGAAATGCTTGTATAACAAAAAGTCTGTATAACCATTCAATAATTCAATAATACACAGGATAATATGTTAAGTCAAAGTCACCTGTATTGTCAGTTTAATACAATACAAAATATAGTATAGGACATTATACACACCTACACACACACACACACACACACACACACACACACACACACACACACACACACACACACACACACACACACACACACACAGACTCTGGACACACACAGGATATACACAGGACAATATGTTAAGTCAAAGTCAGTTTAATACAATACAATACAGTACAATATGAAATGTATTATACTGGTTTAGTTAGATTAAATGCTGGTTAAGTTATGGTTTAGTCCTGGTTTGGTTCTGGCTTAGTCCTGGTTTAGTCCTGGTTTAGTCCTTGTTTAGTCCTGGTTTAGTCCTGGTTTAGTCCTTGTCCAATAATTCGTGTATCTCTACGTGTATATGCGTATCGCGTATATCCATGGTTTTTCGGCAGCTAAAGTATCCAACTGCATTCTCTACATGAGCTCCGGAGAAACGGACATGTCCTGAACGTGTCCCATGTGAAAGTAGTATTTACAGTCCATTTTCACTGTCCTTATTCTCTTGAAATGCAGTGCAAATATTCATGAGCTGCTCACAGCTGATAGGCGAGCAGGTGAAAACAAAAGAGCGCTACTCGTCATGTGATTGGCAAGGAGCGCCAGCGTGGGTAATTATGGTAATTTACACACGCCCCGTTTCTTTGCGAACAACAAGCCAATTTCACAGACAAAATGTATGCTTTTAAAGCTGCCAATGCTGTTACCTGAAACATGGAGTGGCTTCTTCATGATCTCAACTAGCACATTCTGCAAAAAAAAAAAAACTACGAAAATCACAAATTTTGGAAAAACAAAAAACAAAACTTCAAACGCTATTTCCTCGTTTTCATGAATCCCGAGTTGTAGCAGATTTTGTCGTGGCAGGTCACATATCCAGCATGGTGACGAGGCGAAGGGCTGTCATTGTAGCCTGTATGAATTGTTAGACCCAGTTGACAACATGCTTTATAAATCTCCTCATACATGTTATTAGATCACATAGTCATATCTTTATAGGAAAGAATTTATAGAGATATTAAAAATAATATTTAATTTACAATTCTGGAGGATTTAGAATTTCTTATTGCATTATCAGACTAATAATATTCTAAAACAGTTTAATGTTTGTTCTTACACTTGCCCGTCACTGTTTGTAGGGTTTTTAGTTAAGAACACATTTTATGAATATCAAAAATGTTAATAATAAGGCCTTAAGAACACATTTGTTTGCATCATGAATGAGGTCCATTATTCTTTTTGTTCTTTTTTTTTTTTCCCATCTAACCAGCCCACACATTTTTCACCCAGTGAACAATCGAAAATCTTTCAGAACTTGTAAGGGATACTGGTAGGACCTCAAAGCAGAGCAAAGACCAAGGCAGTTTTAACAGAAAAATTGGAGCTGGCAGTGGAAGTAGGGAGCAGGCCAAGCTTGATAGTTTGATAGAGGAGCAGGACAACAGCAGGTGTAGAACAGATGGACAGATGAAGATAAGCAGGTCAGGACAAGTAAATCCAACAACAAGTAAGTTTAACATAGAGGTCAGTTAGCACTACAGAACATGACGTAATTATCTGGTGGTGTGGTGTGGTGGTGAGTACATACTGAGGGTGATGAAGTCCCTTTTCCACCACAAAACCAAGAAAATTCATAGAGGAAACATGAAAATCTCACTTCTCGGCTTTAGCATAAAGTCTGTTCTCTAATTACAGCTGCAACACCAGTCTTACATGCTGAACTTGCTCATTCAGCAGGTAAGTACATGTAAATCCAAAAACAGGTAAGTTTAACATAGAGCTCTGCTACCAGGACAAAGTTATCTGGCAGAGTGGTGGTAAGTAGGCCAGACTTTTATACTTAGGGTGATGAAGTATTAGAGTGCAGATGTGTAATGTCAGCAGCACTGGAAGAAGTCAGCCATGCCTCCTGCCACACAAGCTACAAACAAAATAAGAGGGAGCACCACAGCAAACCACAAGAAAACGTACCAACTATTGAAATTCACTCATCTCCACATTCTGGCTATTTCCTATTTCAAAAATGAATAAATGGTGTAGGATTAAGTGTCAGGGTTGTTAGAATATCATGTGGGTTAGGTTAGGAGTAGGGTCAGAATTAGGATAGGGTTGCCTTGTAAACCCTAGTAGAAAAATAGTAGAAAAATAGTAGTACAAAAATATGTATTCTGTTTACTTAAAGTTCATTAGAATGGGTTTTTTACTAAATATAATCTGAGTAACAAAAAGTTAAATTGTGATGTTACTCACAAACATTATGTAGTGCTACAACTTTACTTTAGACAGTAACATTACCAGTCGAAAATGTTTCACAGCTCATCCGAGTTGCTACGAACTGTTTTCGACAGTTGACAAATTGACAGTTGACAAATTGACAGTTGACAAATTGAATTTCTCCTTTTACCATGTATCTTTTTTGTTATTTTGACCATTTCTCATGGGGCAGCAGTAGCACAGTTGGTAAAGCATTTGTCTATTGATCCAGGGGATGGCGGTTCGTATCCCTCTCTTGACAGATTGGCCCTGTGTGATCCCAGCTCCCACAGATGTGTGCTGCCATTGTGTCCTTGGGCAAGACACTTAAACCCGCCTCGCCCCTAGGGTATGCAGACACTGGTAGCTCCCATAGAAGTGCATCACGGCCAGTTGTGACGTGGGCTGTCCTCCCGTGGACCCACCACCCGCGGGAGGATTCATGGGGGCTGGAGCATTGTGTTCTGGGCGGCAGATCTGCTTGGACTTCTACCCCCGCGACTCAGAAATGGAGTAAGCAGAAGAAATTGGATGGATGGACCATTTGTAATTTTCTGCAAATAAATGCTCTAAATGATAATCGTTTATTTGGTATTTGGGGGAAGTGTTGTCAGTAGTTTATAGAATCAAACAAAGAACCAAACCAAGATGGCGCCGCGGATGGTCGCCCTGGTGCTTCGGAGCATCGTCCTTGTCTTGTTTTTGTGCATAATTTGTGTTTTTGGTCACTCTTCTGGGTACACCTATACCAGAAAAGAGCTTTTAAACTACAGGACTACAACACCCATGGACTTATTTCCAGTTTTTGTTGCACCTGCGGCGGATTTACTACAAACTCTGTTAAGGAAAGTGAGAAGACGTAGGAGAGGAACGCACGTTGGTTCTCTAGTGCATCTAAGGAGGCGTGGGCTGCGTACAGCCTTACCTGGGATATTCCTCTTCAATGTACGCTCACTCCGGAACAAAATGGACGAGCTGGCCCTGATGAGAAGCATAAACAGAGATTTTTCCTCATCCTGTGTCTTATGTTTTACGGAATCCTGACTTGTGGACATTTTTAATGTTTTAATGTTTAATGTTTTAATGTTTAATGTTTTAATGTTTTAATGTTGGTGTTATTGTCAATTGTCATTGTTTTATTGTTTTTGCTGTGGTGTCACCTGCCTAGGGACTACAGATGGAAATTAGCATTCTTGCTATAATCTGGCATATTTACACTGCAATGCTGCAAATGTTCATTAATATGCACTGTCCCTATTAAATAAAGAATAAATAAATAAACATACCGGACTGCGCACTCCATTTGGAGGCAGGCTTTCAGAAGTGGAGACAGAGACCTCTACAAGGACACCAAGTACAGGTTTAGCAGAGAAGTGGGCATTGCTAGACACCAGTTCTCTGAGAATATGCAGCAGCAGATTTCAGAGGACGACTCGGCTTCTGTGTGGAGGAGTTTTAGGAAAATCACCAACTACAAACCTTAAACTCCACACTCCACGATGATCTGCCCCTAGCCAACAGACTAAACGACTTCTACTGTCGTTTTGATGAGCCATCAAGCAGCTCTCACACCTCCAACCGTCCCAATAGAGACTACCTGGACACTCATCCTCCCACCTCCACCACCTCCCCCACCTCCAACACTTCCCCCTCACCAGTGCCATCTCCACCCTTTCAAATTCATGAGGAAGATGTGAAGAAGCAGTTCAAAAAGATGAATGCCCGGAAAACGTCTGGCCCAGACGGTGTCTCTCCTGCCACCCTGAGACACTGTGCTAACGAGCTGTCTCCGGTGTTTAGGGGCATCTTCAACTCTTCACTGCAGGCTTGTCATGTGCCTGCCTGCTTCAAAACCTCCACCATTGTTCCTGTCCCCAAGCCAAGCCAAGAATCACTGGACTCAATGACAAAAGACCTGTGGCTCTGACATCTGTGGTCATGAAGTCATTTGAGCGCCTGGTTCTGCTCCACCTCAAGACCCTCATGGCCCCCCTCCTAGACCCCCTGCTGTTTTCCTACAGAGCCAACAGATCTGTAGACGATGCCATCAACATGGCTCTACACTTCACCCTGCAGCATCTGGACTCCCCGGGAACCTACGCCAGGATCCTGTTTGTGGACTTCAGTTCTGCTTTCAACACCATCCGCCCAGACCTCCTCCACGGCAAGCTTTCCCAGATGAACGTGCCTGATCCTCTCTGCAGCCTCACTGACTTCCTGACGGACAGGAAGCAGCACGTGAGGCTGGGGAAGAATGTCTCAGACTCCTGGGCCATCAGCACCGGCTCTCCCCAAGGCTGTGTTCTTTCTCCTCTGCTCTTCTCCCTGTACACCATCTGCTGCACTTCCTCCCACCTCCTGGACCTCCTCCCAACTCCTGCACCTCCTCCCACCAGTCTGTCAAGCTCATCAAGTTTCCAGATGACACCACAGTCATTGGACTCATCTCAGACGGGGATGAGTCTGCCTACAGGACGGAGGTTGACCGACTGGTGTTCTGGTGCAGCCAGAACAACCTGGTGCTGAACGCCCAGAAGACAGTGGAGATCCCCTCCATCATCCTGACCGACACCCCCATCACCACTGTGGACTCATTCCACTTCCTGGAGACCACCATCACCCAGGACCTCAAATGGGAGCCCACCATCACCTCTGTCATAAAGAAGGCCCAGCAGAAGATGTACTTCCTGAGACAGCTGAAGAGATTCAACCTGCCAGCACGGACAATGGTGCAGTTCTACACTGCCATCATCGAGTCCATCCTCACCTCCTCCATCACCGTGTGGTATGCTGGAGCCACCACCAGGGACAAACAGAGACTGCAACGTGTTGTGCACTCTGCTGAGAAGGTGATTGGTTGCAGCCTTCCATCTCTTCAGGACCTGTACACCTCCAGGACACGGACACGTGCAGGTCGGATTGCATCCGACCCTTCTCACCCTGGACATGGACTTTTTGACCTGCTCCCCTCAGGCAGGAGGCTACAGAACCTCTCACCATAAAAACAGCTTCTTCCCCTCTGCTGTTGGACTCTTGAATAACAACACTAGGACTGTTCCCACTCCCCGCTCTGTGTCAGTCACATGACTCTATATCTTTTGCTCCTCTGTTTACACTGATCATTACCTGCACTGTTATATTCTTATAAATTTGTAAATTTAGAATTTTGTGTTATATTATAGCTTATTGGTCTTCTACTTTATTTTATTCTATTTTATTTATTGCATGTTAAGTGTTTGTCTACATTCCGCTCCAAGTACTGAAGCAATTTTTTGCCACATACCTATAATTAGAAAAAAACTGATAATTTTGCAGTGTGTGTGTGTATATATATATATATATATATATATATATATATATATATATATATATATATATACACACGGTGGTTGGTCTCTCTCTCATCCAGCTCGGGTCCTCTACCAGAGGCCTGGGAGCTTGAGAGTTCTGCAGTATCTTTGCTGTTCCTGTACTGCGCTTTTCTGGACTGAGATGTCTGATGTTTTTCCTGGGATCTGTTGTAGCCACTCCTCCAGTTTGGGGGTTACAGCCCCGAGTGCTCCGATCACCACGGGCACCACTGATGCCTTCACCTTCCAGGCCTTCTCCAGCTCTTCCTTGAGCCCCTGGTATTTCTCTAGTTTCTCGTGTTCCTTTTTCCTGATGTTACCATCGCTTGGTGTGTATATATATATATATATATATATATTAGGGGTGTAAAGATTAACCGATTTGGATCGGTTATCGGTCTGTGACCTCTGCGATCTGAGTGTACCGATCAGCGGAGCCCGGATCGGTCCAAATTCACTACGAAAGGTCCGATGCACCGGATTTACGGCCAAGAATCGGTTCTCGGCTCCTGAGCGGTCTCTCTCATGGCGCAGAAGCCGCGCTGTGTGTGTTTGCGTTCTTTCGCGAACGGTGGGTGGTTCGCTTACCTGGGGTTGAAGCTTATTGGCTGGTTAACTGCCAATCATGCGAGCGGCGCGGGCTGTATGCGGAAGCGAGCACAAAATGTTTGCACTGTATAGCCGTGTCCCAATCCGCATTGTGCGGAGGGCAGGTTTCCCGCCGCCTCGTCTCGTCAGGAGATCTACTCTATGGGTAAGCTAAGCTAAGTTTCCTTTTATTGAGCTGTGGTTAAATTAATATTTGGTGCACTACCGCTATTTATGGACATGGTTCATATGCGTGGTTAACTTTTGTGCCAGTGTTGTGTCGCGTTGATAAAACTTTCACTGTCGGTCTGATGTTTCACTGTAGTCTGCATAGCAGCTATAGACCATAACAATTGTATGATACTAGCGTTTTTATTGTCACGGTTAGTGGATTGGGTGATTTATTTAGACAACATTCATGTATTGGCAATGTATATTTGATTTGGGCTAAAATTGACTTGGCTAATTTACTTTTGTGTGGAAAATAGAAGAAGAGAAGAAGAAGTGAACTTTATTGATCTCACACTGGAGAAATTCTTCTCTGCATTTTAACCCATCCTATATATACATATACATATATTAGGAGCAGTGGGCAGCACACATTAGGGCGCCCGGGACCATCTCCATGATCTTCTTGCTTCGGTTTGGTCAGGACCTAAGCTGGAGTACCTATGGTGCATGTTTTGGGGTTATTCAATGTATAATCAGAATTGGTGCATTTCTGTATTAAATTCTTATGATTTGTGTGTATAGTAATGTACTTCACACACACACAGAGATGATTTTTGTCTCAAAGGAGACTGAGGTAATGTTATGAGATGAGAGAAAGTATTATTCAGTGTTAAGAGCTCTCTCTGATTTTCTTTTTTTTGTTAAGAAAAGTTAATTACAGGCATAAAAAGACATGTTGGATTTAACATGCTAGTGTTTTCTATAACTGCCTAGTAATATCTATCTTCTTGTCAGTGAAATGTTGCACTTTTACAGTTACTGAAACTGTGACTGAAGCACTAATTCTGATTCATTCAGATTTTTGCCTTTAATAGGCAACTTGCTTGTTTTATAACTACTTTTTTTATTTTTGATATCTACCTTATCTACCTTTGTACTGAATCGAAATTAACCGAACCGGATCGTATCGAATCGTATCGAATCGAATCGTACCGGATCGTTTACTAATTTTATGAATCGTCCCTGAATCGAATCGTAGCCTGTGAATCGAGATTCGAATCGAACCGTTTTGTGAGTGAAAGATTCACACCCCTAATATATATATATATACATATATTGTGTGTGTATATATATATATATATATATATATATATATATATATATATATATATAATGTGTGTGTGTGTGGCTGCAGTTATATGTGGCTGCACACTTTATGGACCTATATAAATATGACATGAACTTTTACTAAACATTTAAATGATTATTTCCAAAAATAAATACGAAAATCATATATTCACTTGTTAAGATGCGTGAAAAGTCCCTCAGTCGTCCAGGTAGAATCCATGATCAAAGGAGAAGTTCAATTTGTCAACTGGACAAAGTTTGTTTGGTTGAAAACGTTTCGCCGCTCATCCGAGAGGCTTCGTCAGCTCTGGTTATTGTACTGGTTAGACCCTGCTTATATCTAGCTGCCGGGAGGCGCGTCCTACAATGACAAAAGCTCTGACAACGATCCCCCCTAATCTGTCTCTTTGTTTTTCAAATTACTCTGACGGCTAGTTTAGACCCCCTATTCAACGTCTAACGACCCTCTCCACCCCTCTGCCCTGGCTCTGTTTGACTGGTCTAAGAATCGCATTATAAATGGGAGACAAGTTATGTCTCACTCCCCCATTTCTGTTTAACGATGGATTCTCTTTTTTGACAAAAATAGCCTCTTTAACTCCCCTCTCAAACCAGTTCTTTTCCCTGGCTAAGATCTGAACCTCACTGTCCTCAAAAGAATGGCCCGTGGCTTCTAGGTGAAGATGTACGGCAGATGACGGTCCACTCTGGCACGCCCGTCTGTGTTGGTACATCCTCTTGTGAAGTGGCTGTTTTGTTTCTCCAGTGTAGCGCTCACTGCAGTCTTCACTACACTGAATGGAGTAGACCACATTGCTTTGTTTGTGGCTCGGTGTTCTGTCCTTTGGGTGGACCAGTTTTTGTCTTAAAGTGTTTGTGGGTTTGAAATAAACTGGAATTTCATATTGTCTGAAAATACTCTGTAGTTTTTCCTCCGAAACGCCGGCCAGGTACGGAATCGCTACCTCCTTTCCTCCTGGGTTCGGATTCTCTGTTGTCTTGTTTCTTGCCCTTGTCTCTCTTGGTTTTGTTGACAGCCCATTTAGGATATCCACAAACAGAGAGGGCTTCCTGCACATGTTGCTCTTCTTTCTCCTTGCCCTCTGTGCTTGTGGGAACCACTTGGGCCCTGTGTTGTAATGTCCGAATAACACCCAGTTTGTGCTGCAGTGGGTGGTGTGAATCAAAAAGCAGGTATTGGTCTGTGTGTGTGGGCTTCCTGAAGACTTCTACTTGGAGTCCCCGGTCTCCTCCTATCGTTACTGCACAATCTAAGAATGCCAATGTGTTATCCTTGGCATCTTCACGGGTGAATTTGATGTTCGGATCTACAGAATTGATATGTGCAGTAAAAGGTTCCAAATCTTGAATTTTGATTTTAGTAAAATTATCATCAACATAACGAAACCAGTGTGTGGGAGGAGTGCCTGGATATGAGGCTAAGGCACTCTGTTCAAATTGTTCCATGTATAAATTAGCCATGATAGGGGAGACCGGTGAGCCCATCGCACAGCCATGAATTTGCCTGTAAAAGTTCCCTCTGAACTGGAAATAGGTGGTATTTAGACAAATTTCCAGCAGTTGGCAGATTTGGTCAGGAGAAAGTTTGGTTCTCTCTTCTAGCTTGGAATCCTGTAGTAAACTCCTTCTCGCTGCTTCGACCGCTACAGCTGTGGGGATACAAGTGAAAAGAGAGGTTACATCAAAGGAAACCATTGTCTCATCCTGACCAAACTGGAGAAACTTAACTTAAAACTTAAGAAACTTAAACTTAAACTTAAACTTAAACTTAAACTTAAACTGGAGAAACTTAACCAAATTATATGTGATAGAGTCAACACTACACACAATGGGTCTGAGTGGTACTCCTTGTTTGTGAATCTTCGGGAGGCCATAGATGCACGGGATAGCATCACCAGGGTACAATCTGTAATACAGCTGTAGATCAATGACTTCTTCTTTCCTCAACTTCTGCAAGCAATCAATGATCTTCTTTTTGTACCCATTGGTGGGGTCCCGTTTCAGTACTTCGTATGTTGTCGTGTCACTGAGTAGGCTGTTCACCTTAGCCTCATAATCAGCTGCGTCCAAGATCACCGTGCATCTCCCTTTGTCTGCAGGCAGGATTTGGATGCTCTGGTCCCTCTCTAGAGCAATGATGGCCTTCCTCTCCTCTGGTGTTACGTTTGAGGGTGGAAGTTTTGCATTGCTCAATGCAGCTGTTAATTTCAGTCTAAGGTCTCCAGCTTCTGTCTCTGTGAGCTTGTTGTTTCTAATGGCGGTTTCCGCTGCCGTGATGTAGTCCACCGTGGGGATGTGGTTGGGAGTCACCGAGAAATTCAGTCCTTTGCACAGAACTTCTTTCTCTGTCTGAGTGAGTACCCGGTTGGAAAGATTTTTCACCCAGCGTTCTTTTTGCACTGATTGGCTCGGTCTGTCCTCCTTCCTATTGTCACTCCGACCCTTGGGGTTATTTCTATGTTGATTCTGGAGTTGTGCAAACTTCCTAATGTGTCGCTCTTTGGTTTTGCTGTGCTGCCTCAACTGACCCGTAGCTATGAAGTCGTTAATCTTGTGAAACATTTCTTTTGGCACTAGACCCGTTATTTTGTTTAGTAAGCTGTCTATTTCAGATTTTAAGTTATCAATTTCATAATTGAGACGGCTAATTCTAAGGCTAAGTATACCTCTCAGGTAACGCTGGGTTAACCTGTCTGCCCTTTGTCCTGGTTCCGTTGCTTTCTTTTGTAGAACCTTGGGAATAAGTTGCTCCTGTCGACATCTAAGGTTAAAGCGTAGATGATTCCTCTTCTCAGCTAGATTTCTTGTGCCCTTTTCCAGCTTTCTTACCAGTCCAATGATGTTAGGCTCGTAGTTTTTCTTAAGATGCGTGAAAAGTCCCTCAGTCGTCCAGGTAGAATCCATGATCAAAGGAGAAGTTCAATTTGTCAACTGGACAAAGTTTGTTTGGTTGAAAACGTTTCGCCGCTCATCCGAGAGGCTTCGTCAGCTCTGGTTATTGTACTGGTTAGACCCTGCTTATATCTAGCTGCCGGGAGGCGCGTCCTACAATGACAAAAGCTCTGACAACGATCCCCCCTAATCTGTCTCTTTGTTTTTCAAATTACTCTGACGGCTAGTTTAGACCCCCTATTCAACGTCTAACGACCCTCTCCACCCCTCTGCCCTGGCTCTGTTTGACTGGTCTAAGAATCGCATTATAAATGGGAGACAAGTTATGTCTCACTCCCCCATTTCTGTTTAATGACGGATTCTCTTTTTTGACAAAAAAGAGAATCCATTCAAGACTTGTTAGTCTTGAATGGCTTTATAAGAGCAAAAAAAATACATTTTTTCTTTAACCATATGTTTGCAAAATGGATTGAACGTCATGGGTCCTTTTTGGGACCCCTAGCACTAAATTGGTAAACATGAAACTGAAACAAACCGCATAAGGGTTAACATAGAAATCAGCTTAAAAATATGAAACAAAGTCATAATCCATTTAATAGACTGAAAGTACATGATTCGGATAAACTGAAGATAAAGCCAGATACTGTTCCACTGGACTCTTTCTGTGTGGTGTTGTGGAGCACGTGTAGTCCAGTCATGTGTCTCTGTGTCTGTATCTGGCTCTGACAGGCTTCATTTGTGGCCTTCTCCCTGGCTCTGGAACGTTCTGCTCCCTAAGCTCTTCACACTTTGTCACGTCGCTGTGGGGTCACTTCACCACAACCCCCCAGACGTCCACAACTTCTAAAAACAGACAAGACAGGCCTATTAAAATGACTGATGGCTGGACCTTGCACTGTTTCGCTGCGTTAGCCAGAATGCCACTAAGCTGTGGTCCCGGGGGCAGCCCAGGCAGGAACTGCGGGACCCCAATGCCCCACAAGATTAGGTGACAGCAGCCCATAACTGACAGTGTGACAGCTGCCAGAGTCATCTGTGATGAGCTTTTCACTGTGGTGTGGCACTGTGGAATCTGATCCCACATGTCTGAAGCACCGGACACAAGCAGCACACACTGTAGCTCTAAAGGGCTCTTCTGCTGCTTAATGCGAGTGTTTTGTAGCACTATTGATACTTTGCAGTGACATCATGCTATGGGGGGATGGAGTTCTGCATGTACACTATATTGCCAAAAGTATTCACTCACCCATCCAAATAATCAAAATCAGGTGTTTCAATCACTTTCATGGTCACAGGTCAATAAAATCAAGCACCTGGGCCTGCAGACTGTTTCTACAAACATCTGTGAAAGAATGGGTCGCTCTCAGAGAATGGATCGCTCTCAGGAGCTCAGTGAATTCCAGCGTGGTACTGTGATAGGATGCCACCTGTGCAACAAATCCAGTCGTGAAATGTCCTCACTCCTCACTCCTATTTCAGTCAACTGACAGTGGTATTATAACAAAGTGGAAGCATTTGGGAACAACAGCAACTCAGCCACGAAGTGGTAGGCCACGTAAACTGACGGAGCGGGATTAGCGGATGCTGAGGCACATAGTGCGCAGTTTCTGCAGAGTCAATCGCTACAGACCTCCGAACTTCATGTGGCCTTTAAATGAGCTCAAGAACAGTGTGTAGAGAGCTTCATGGAGTGGGTTTCCATGGCCAAGCAGCTGCATCCAAGCCATACATCACTAAGTGCAATGCAAAGCGTTGGATGCAGAGGTGTAACGCATGCCACCACTGGACTCTAGAGCAGTGGAGATGCATTCTCTGGAGTGATGAATCACGCTTCTCCATCTGGCAATCTGATGGACAAGTCTAGGTTTGGCGGCTGCCATGAGAACGGTACTTGTCTGACTGCGTTGTGCCAAGTGTAAAGTTTGGTGGTGGGGGGATTATGGTGTGGGGTTGTTCTTCAGGACCTGGGCTTGGCCCCTTAGTTCCAGTGAAAGGAACTCTGAACGCTTCAGCATACCAAGAGATTTTGGACAATTCCATGCTCCCAACCTTGTGGGAACAGTTTGGAGATGGCCCCTTCCTCTTTAACATGAACTTGACTGGCATGCACAGGGTCTTGGCCTCAACATCAGTATGTGACCTCACAAATGTGCCTCTGGCAGAGTGGCCAAAAATTCCCATTAACACACTCCTAAACCTTGTAGACAGCCTTCCCAGAAGAGTTGAAGCTGTTATAGCTGCAAAGGGACCGACGTCATATTAAACCCTGTGGATTAAGAGTGGGATGCCACTTAAGTTCATATGCGAATCAAGGCAGGTGAGCGAATACTTTTGGCAATATAGTGTAAGTCTATGAAAGACTTCAGCAGTAATCATGGTGACACATGCACACATTAGTTAACACAGCCTGATACTGAACTGAAGAAAAAATACCAAATCAACATAAAAAAATACAGTCATTTAAATCTCTATCTCTATCTATCTATCCATCTATCTATCTATCTATCTATCTATCTATCTCTCTATATATATCTATATCTATATCTATATATATCTATATCTATCTATCTATCCATCTATCTATCTATCTCTCTGTCTATATGTATATATATATATATATATATATATATAGATAGATGGATAGATAGATAGATGGATAGATAGATAGATAGATAGATAGATAGATAGTACAAAGACAGTGGACATGATGCCCAAGTTATTTATGTTAGAATTTGGTGTTTTGGTTCTCTAGAAAGCAGTTAGAAAGCAGAATGAGCCTCACATAAGTCTCTAATTTGAGTTGCCAATTTCAATGCTGAAATCCAGTTGGTTTAAACCTAAAATGCCTCTCTCCAATCTGAATGGTCACTACATAAACCCCATTCATTCATGAAAGATGAATATAAAATAATTTTCTTGCATACATCACTGTAAATAAAAAGAAGCAGAAAGTAAATATCTACCCCCTTTTCACACAAAATAAAAAAATCATGGAATATAGTATCTGCAGCAGTTACATTTATAAGCAACTTATTTTAGTAACATAGTAATAATGAATTAACACAATACACTCCATAAACGGAGAAAGAGACAAACTTGGATGTGTCCTGTATCAGCGATTGTAGAAGCTTTTTAAATCCCAGTAAAAAGAAAGGTTGCAGACAGTTCCTTTAGGACACACATCTCAGTCTGTGGCAAGCAACATTTGAGATTTATATGACAGACATTTTGCAAAGGTAGCACACTTTATGCTTATTTCACCTCGATTTCAAACCATCCCTTCTCATGAGTACTGCATTTACTATATTTGTATCCAAAGTGGTTTAAAAATCCTGAAGTATGCATAAAACAGGAGTATACATCTTTTGTAACCTCTGTGTTGTTGATGTGTCTTTTGAAACACTGCAAACTACAGAGCAGAGGCTGTAAATGAGATGATTAGGAGACAGGTTCTCTATTAGCACATGTGTGACCCTGTGGCAGAACTCCACTTTCACATGTGTTTGAGCGGCCTCATGAGACACACACAGGTCTGTCAGCTCAGGCCTGGGTTCTGTCCATAATTTTCTGGATCTCTGAATGTGCCTCTGCAGTGTAACAGGTCAGATTAATCCCAGCTCACTGACATGTTCAAATTCACTGTTAACTTTGCAAAAATGTAATGTTTACTATATATAATACCTGGAGCTGTGTTTTGTTACATTCACACGTTTGAGTAATCCTGCATTAATTTTCTCCTTACACAGTTAACACCTACCTTTTACCTTTTGTTCAGTAAAAATGTGCAATACCAGGGCTAAAATGATCCAAATGATTCTAGTGAAGGTGTAGGACTTCCTGTATTATCACATAACATCACAAGGTGGTTTTCTGTTCGAGAAGAATACACACACATTAAAACATGTGTTGTCAATGTGAAAATAACAAACCTTCTACGAACTATAATAATGTGTGGGATTGTCATGGTTACAGCAGTGGGCCAGAATCCAATCAGCAGCAGTAATGTGATGTGGTGAGCCGGAGCTGCCCCTCTCAGCCCTACCTGTGGTGGAACAGATTGGACCGGCTGCACAGCGCTCTGATTGCCGTGGCGACCGCATCAGCTGACAGATGGCTGGCTGAGAGCAGGGGACCAGCCCACTGCCCCGCTCTGAGGGCCACAATATGCACACACACACACACACACACACACACACACACACACAAATCATGCACGCTCATCAGGCTCCCATGCACGCTCTCCAAGCCCTCGTGCACGCTCATCCGGCTCCCATGCACGCTCTCCAAGCCCTCGTGCACGCTCATCAGGCTCCCATGCACGCTCTCCAAGCCCTCGTGCACGCTCATCAGGCTCCCATGCACGCTCTCCAAGCCCTCGTGCACGCTCATCCGGCTCCCATGCACGCTCTCCAAGCCCTCGTGCACGCTCATCAGGCTCCCATGCACATTCTCCAAGCCCTCGTGCACGCTCATCAGGCTCCCATGCACGCTCTCCAAGCCCTCGTGCACGCTCATCCGGCTCCCATGCACGCTCTCCAAGCCCTCGTGCACGCTCATCAGGCTCCCATGCACGCTCTCCAAGCCCTCGTGCACGCTCATCCGGCTCCCATGCACGCTCTCCAAGCCCTCGTGCACGCTCATCCGGCTCCCATGCACGCTCTCCAAGCCCTCGTGCACGCTCATCCGGCTCCCATGCACACTCTCTAGACTCAACACCCTGCTCTGATGGTCATTATGCCAATGTACACATTCTCCAGGCCCTGGTGCACACTGTCCAGGCCCTGGTGCACACTGTCCAGGCCCTGGTGCACACTGTCCAGGCCCATCGTGCACGCACATCAGGCCCTGGTGCACACTGTCCAGGCCCTGGTGCACACTGTCCAGGCCCTGGTGCACACTGTCCAGGCCCATCGTGCACGCACATCAGGCCCTGGTGCACACTGTCCAGGCCCTGGTGCACACTGTCCAGGCCCTGGTGCACACTGTCCAGGCCCTGGTGCACACTGTCCAGGCCCTTGTGCATGCATCTTATTTAACTGGCAGAAATCAGTTGAATCAGACTGAACCCAATTCTTTTAATGTTACAAAGAGTGACATCAGGTGATTTAAAAAAAAAATTAAAATTAAATTTTTTTATTAATGACAGGATTTGTAATTAATTAATCTAATTAATTGCATTTTAAGAGTGAGAGAGAGCTTGAGAGAGAGATGGAGGGAGAGAGTGAGAGATTAGTGAGTGAGCGAGCGAACAAACCCACTTTGCGATTGAGTTTGTCAGTTTTCATGCGCTCGCTTTGCTCATTCATTTCCCAAATTCTGCGAGCGTGGTTTGGTGGTTTGGTGGTTTGGTGGTTTGGTGAAGTGTGCACTATCACCGGTAATGATGGAACTTGTCTGGACGTGTCTCACGTTCAATTGATCCGTCAGGCTGGAGCAGCTTCAGTAATCGGAAAATTCTTTTTGACAAAAGCTCCAAATCACTGCGTTCTTGTTGATCGTCCCATCTTCGTTCTTTTTATAAATAAAGTTGCCGTTGAAAGGCCCGAGCAGCGATTTGCTCGCCGCAGGCCAAATTTAAAATGTGCGCGCATTGAATTGCTGCTCATAATTAATTGCGTTCATTTTTATAACACGTTAATTTGCAGTGTAATGAATTAATCTAATTAACGTGTTAAACTGACAGCCCTAGTTACAAAGTAAAATTTGTATTGTTCCAGTACAAAATGCATTAGGAAAGTGAGGAATAACTTTGTATCAAACTGTTTGCCTTTGTATTTGAAATAGTTTATCATTTAGTGAGGGACATAGCATTCCAAACATCATCAGGAATGGAGTCAGCAAACCCACACAGCTATGAAATAGACAATAACAACCATGGGACATCCATTCTCCTCTGGACCATTACCTCCTCTTCTCCTGCGCCTCCTGCTCTCCCCCACTCTCAGCTCCAGGCTAACAGGCTAACAGGCTGCATGTGCCGGCTCATATCTGCACAGTGGAGATGTCCTGTTACTGTGAAAGACAAATCATGAGCATCACTGTCCTCAAGTGCACAACAGGAGGCATTTTCATGCCAGTTTAGCTGCTCATCTGTATATTCTGTATATTTGCTGCATGAACACAAAGACTTCTTGTTAATGCATTCAGATCTTACAGTTATGGGTCATGGGTAATGGGATGTTCAACCTGTTTCCTGTCTGGCCCACTTTCCCCTAAGAGTCAAGTATGACAGAGGACAGTATATGGAGATACAATAAGCCTTCATTTGTCCCACTATGGGGAAATTACAGTGTTGCAACATGAAGTTAAGAGAGGACAGCCCTGCACCTGCTACACTGAGTCTAGAGGACTGCACAGGATGGAGCTGGACTTCTTCTTGACCTTGTCCAGTTAGTTCCAGCAGACCACACCATAGATGGCTGATCCCACTACAGAGTGGTAGAGTGGCCCTCAGGAGTGGCCCTCAGGAGTGGCCCTCAGGAAGCACAGCTGCTCTGGCCCTTCCTGTACACTGCATCTGTATTGTGACTCCAGTACAGTTTGTTGTTGAGATGAGCTCCCAGGTACTTGTATGAGTTCATTGTCTCTAGTAGGACAGAGTCTCCTTGGTCTTCCCCATGAGGTGGTCCACAAAGCCTTAAACATCTCAAAATTACATTCACGCATCAAAATTACATTGTTGTAAGAGTAGCAGCAGCTCGGGCCTTATACCACTCATTGAGGTGAGTAATTAGGATACTAAGAATGCTTTATGAAAGCCAGGAATAACAATGGACTGCAGCAAAATGAAATTAGTTGCAAATGTTTGAATGTACAGTATTTTAAAGATTCATGGGGAACATTAGACATACCAGAAACAGGGGATGTTCTCACTGTCCCTTTGTTGTGCTGAGTGCAGAGCTGTTGTGGTTTATGCACTCGGCTGCACCTGCCCACACAGCTGTATAATGAAGATGTGCAGCAGTGACAGGGAACATAGGAGCATGATAAATCCTGCCCCCTGTCACCTGCCCCTCACCCCCCCACACTCTGGGCTATAGCTGTCCAGGGGGTATAGGGGGGTGGATGGGGGCAGAACAGAGGGTATTTATAGCACTGCTGAGCTCTAAGTGATAGATGTCACCTTCACGCCACTGCCTCTGGGGCACGGGAACAACATCCTGTCTCACTAATAAGGAGCAAAGTATCAGGGCTTCCACATGCTGGGGGGGGGGGGGGTGCAGGAAAGGCCCTGTGTTCAGACCAGTTGACTGACTATAAACCACAAACATGCAAATATGTGCCGCTTGTTTTTAGCTCAGCGCTAGCTGAATAGAGATATTTTACTTCTATGGGGCATTAACTGCAAACATTTAGATCACCATATTACCTTGTTATTAGGCCCGAGCGCTAAAGCGTAGGGCCTTTTGTTACTGTTCTGCAGTGCGAGCGCGAAGCGCTCTCCCCTTTTTAAACACCTAGCACTCATGTCAACGACTGGTGCCCGCTGACCTGGCACGGTGGCACCGCCAGTGGCGGCAAAATTGTAATTGTTTTGTGGGCACACATGACATCGTGCACGCAGTGCACGATGTCATGTGTGCCCACAAAACCAGAGCGCGAAGCGCTCTCCCTTTTCCAAACACTCAATGCCACACTATAGTGACACTCATAGGATCCAATAGCACAGACTGGCACTGCCCATTGCCGCGAAAGCGGCATAATTGTAATCGTTAACCATCGTAAACGTCAAAAATATGTATTGGGCAAGTGAGTAATCGATGAGGTCAATGACGAGCGCAATGCGCTCGTCATTGACAATGGCCCCCACGGGTGCGTTACTGGACACGAGCCCTTTCCATTGATATATATATTGCCACCATAGGTGGCACCATATTGTTATTGTTCTGGTTTTTCTTCTTCTTATTATTATTATTATTTTTCTAACCCCTTTTTTCAGGTTTCGGGTACTTCCCACCAACGAAAACTCACGAAATTTTGCACAAAATTCAAGAATGCCAAAAAAGGAATTTACAAATAATCTGTATTAAAAAATCTTAAAAAATGGCTCGACAGCGCCACCTGGAAAATCAAAATACATTGCGCCTATGGCTATACCCGAAAAATGAACTTTGTCGTAGACAAATGAAATTCGGGTGGTGGATAGGTCATGTCGTTACAAATCAAAAAATATATTATGCCGTTGCTAGGCGACCAACAGGAAGTCGGCCATATTGGAACGAGCACGTGACCCGGCGCCGAAGGCGGAGTTTCCTGTCCTCGTATTTTAACGAACTCCTCCTAGGGTTTTTGACCCAGACTCACCAGAATCGTGCTGTATCATCTAGACAAGTGGGACATTAAAAGTTGTTAAAAGCGTTCTAAAAGAGTGAACGGTGTTTCCGTGACAACGCCACAAATTTCAGGTTCGTTTTTGCGGCTCGCCATCACACTTCGACGAGCGATAATTCGTGCATACTTTGGCCGATTTCACTCAAACTTTAATCGTTGGTGGACACCCCGGCCCTGAACAGACTGATATAAGAAAATCTGAAATGGGTGCTATAGCGCCACCTAGGGAGATTGCATGGAAGCGCAAAATTTTACTTTGTCGTAGACATACCAAATTTGGTACACATATTTGTGACGGGGTATCGATCAAAAAACTCAATGACGCCAACATGCCATGTCCCATCGTGTTGCCATGGCAACAGGCCAAACATCTGTCGTCGCCAATGGGACGCCAGGCAAAAACTTTGTCGTAGCCAAACCAAATTTGGTACACAGATGCATCATGGGAATAGGAACAAAAAAGTATATTATGCGGTTGCTAGGCGACCAACAGGAAGTCAGCCATATTGGCCTGAGCACACGACCCGGAGTCGAAGGCGCATTTTCCTGTCTTCGTATTTTAACGAACTCCTCCTAGGGTTTTTGACCCAGACTCACCAGAATCGTGCTGTATCATCTAGACAAGTGGGACATTAAAAGTTGTTAAAAGCGTTCTAAAAGAGTGAACGGTGTTTCCGTGACAACGCCACAAATTTCAGGTTCGTTTTTGTGACTCGCCATCAAATTCGACGAGCGATAATTCACGCATACTTTGGCCGATTTCACTCAAACTTTAATCGTTGGTGGACACCCTGGCCCTGAACAGATTTCTATAAGAAAATCTGAAATGGACACTATAGCGCCCCCTAGGGAGACTGCATGGAAGTGCAAAATTTTACTTTGTCGTAGACATACCAAATTTGGTACACACATTCGTGACGGGGTCTTGATCAAAAAACTCAATGACGCCAACACGCCATGTCCCATCGTGTTGCCATGGCAACAGGCCAAACATCTGTCGTCACCAATGGGACGCCAGGCAAAAACTTTGTCGTAGCCAAACCAAATTTGGTACACAGATGCATCATGGGAATAGGAACAAAAAAGTATATTAAGCGGTTGCTAGGCGACCAACCAGCCATATTGGATAGACCATGTGACCTGGTGGCAAATGCGTCATTTCTTGTCAAACTTCGACAAGTGTTAATTCACGCATACTTTGGCCGATATCACTCAAACTTCAATCATTGGTGGACACCCCGGCCCTGAACAGATTGATATAAGAAAATCTGAAATGGACACTATAGCGCCCCCTAGGGAGACTACATGGAAGTGCAAAATTTTACTTTGTCGTAGACATACCAAATTTGGTACACACATTCGTGATAGGGTCTCGAGCAAAAATCGCAATGATGACCCCATGGCATCTCCCATTGTGTTGCCATGGCAACAGGCCAAAAATCTGTCGTCATCAATGGGACGCTAGGCAAAAACTTTGTCCTAGTCAAACCAAATTTGGTACACAGATGCATCATGGGAAGAGGAACAAAAAATTATATTACATCGTTGCTAGGCAACCAACCAGCCATGTTGGATAGACCATGTGACCTGGTGGCAAAGGGGTCATTTCCTGTCAAACTTCGACGAGTGATAATTCGCTCATACTTTGGCCGATTTTACTCAAACTTTGATCGTTGCTGAACACCCCGGCCCTACACAGATTGATATAAGAAAATCTCAATTGGCCGTAATAGCGCCCCCTAGGGAGATTGCATGGAACAGAAAGATTTTACTTTGCCGTAGACAAACCAAATTTGGACCACACATTCGTGACAGGGTCTCGATCAAAAATCTCAATGATGACCCCGCGGCATCTCCCGTCATGTTGCCATGGTAACAGGTCAAACAGCTGTCCCTGCCATTAGGACGCCGGCAAAAGCTTTGGTGTAGCCACACCTAATTTAGTACATATATTATGGCTCATGGGAATAGGAAAATGGCGCGTTAGCGCCACCCCCCCTGCGAGTGCAAGCGAGGGCCGATCATCGCCGCTTGCGGCTATATTTGTTATTGTTATTGTTAAATGGTATACAGTGGTACCTCACCTTACGAAATTAATTCATTCCAGAAATGGTTTCGTAACGTGAAAAATTCGTAAGTTGAGTAGCTATTTCAATGGAAAAAGCCTGATCCGTTCCAAGGTTTTTTTTAATAGTGTAACTTTTTTTTTATAGTGTAACGTTGTGTTCCTGACGGGCTAAGAGACTAGACCAGGACTAAAAGAATGTGGAATAAACCAGGTCTGGCCAGAACTAAACCTGGATTGGACCTCTTATTATTATAACATGGCAGTGCCGCGGGAGGAGCGCGGTGCTCCTGTCTCCGCACACCTTGCGCGTTCCACGCTAGAGCTAAGAGGCCCGAGAAAGACGCTCTTTCAGCGGGAATAAGAGCGGGGCGGGGCAGGCTCTGGTTCTATGTGACTACCAGAGCCGGGGGGCTGACACTGTGAGCAGTGAGCCGCATGGGCCCCATGGGTGTAGCGTGGCCTTGCGCCGTATGGACGTTTTGATCCTTCGATGTCGGCTCTTCCTATCATTGTGAAGCAGAATTCACCAAGCGTTGGATTGTTCACTCACTAAGGGAACGTGAGCGGGGTTTAGACCGTCGTGAGACAGGTGAGTTTTACCATACTGATGATGTGTTGTTGTGTCTCCGCTCCCATCGCACGTTCGGCGCTATATTGAGCTGTGTCCCCCCCAACACATTCCATTGAAAATCTATGAAAGTTTGAGTGTTTAAACGAGAGAGAAATGCGAGAAAAGCCCAACTCCAGCCTGAGAAAAGCGTAGAATGTGTGTGGTGAGGCATTTACAGCCCTAAAACATGTAGAACAATTGCAAAATACAAAGTTATTCTACCTCGTGGACCTCTCCCACCGCGGGCCACCTCTGGAACCTAACCCCGTGTGTGTTGATAAAGTGTATTTACGTTTCGGGGCGTGCATCTGAGCGCGCATTAATTGCATTTTTGAGATTTGTTGTTTTTAAAGTGCTTTATAAATAAAGTTGGATTGGAGATTTCGCGTTTCGCAACTTGAAATTTCATTCGTATCTAGAGACCAAAATTTGACGTGAAGGCGTTTCGTAACTTGAAATTTTCGTTTGTTGGGTCATTCGTAAGGTGAGGTACCACTGTATTTTCTGAAAATAACTTATTTTAACATTTTATGTTTTGCTTTTGACGCTCAGAGTGCCTCCTCCCTATGCTCCCCACATTAAGAGCGCGATCACAACATAATGAGCGTGCATCCCACTAATGAAACTACTACACATCACATCAGGTTTGTCAAGTTGCTGTGTACATTTGCTGTTTGCTGTTATACCAGCTTGTTAAAAGCCTGATCCCATCAGATCTCAGAAGCCACGCAAGGCTGGCCCTGGTTTTTACTTGGACGAGAAATCAGGTGCCACAGTGGGGCGCCAGTCGCAAAAACTGTCATTGTGTCCTTAGGTAAGGCATTTCACCGACACTGCCTAGATTTGTGGGCTTAGCATTTTTATTATTTTTTAACCTTTATTTAACCAAGAAAGTCCCACTGAGCTTAGCAATCTCTTTTTCAAGGGAGTCCTGGCCAAGACAGCAGCACAGTCACATTACATTACACACAGACATTGCACAGAATTTAACCATAAGGACATGCATGGATGACATCTAATACCTCTTCAGGCATATCTTCAGTTATGATATGCGACTTACTCCAGCAAGTGCATGACAGTAACTTCTTTAATGCCAACGAACAATAAACTGTACAGCACAGGAAACATTCAATATGCGACAGCGCCCTCTTGTGCCCTGGCATATCAATACATCTCCCTTTTTCTAATTTGATTTAACTGAACTCGAGGGCAACATTACTGCATGAGGTTAAACCTAGGATCTCACCATTTAAAATAACTTAAAGTAGCAACGTTTTAAGATATAAAATAGCAACATTTGAGTCAGTCTTTCTTTGGGTATCCTGTAAGGGAACAATAACGTTAACACTTCAGGTGAGTTTCAGGTAAGCTCATTCTCTGTTATAAATGCAGTGTTTCTTTGGGTTTGTGTATCATCTTTCTTTTGTCTCACTGTGCTCGCCTTTCCCCTCGGTATATGCAAGGGTCTTTTCCTCAGTTTTGATGAGTTCCTTTTATTTCACCTCTGCTGTTGTCCGTCTGTTTCTAGGTATGACCGTGGCTCAGGTGTTGGTTGTACTATTTTAGCTGGTCTCCACTGCTTACCTTCCCTTAACCGCACTGTCTCCTGGGCTGAGGGCTGGCAGCATTTGCGATCCTCTGTCATAGTAATGTTTCTCTTGACATGTCCCACCGGGAGGAGGCCCCGGGGAAGACCCAGGACACGCTGGAGGGACTATGTCTCCCGGCTGGCCTGGGAACGCCTTGGGGTCCCCCCGGAGGAGTTGTAGGAAGTGTCCGGGTTGAAGGAAGTCTGGGAGTCCCTGCTTAGACTGTTGGCCCACGACCCGGCCCCGGATAAGAGGAAGAAAATGGATGGATGGACTTGGTTCAGATTCAATTGCAGGCACTGAAGTCTAAAATGAACAACAAAAACATATTATAATAATATAAATTATTTGTACACTAAGTGCTACTACAGATTACTGTACTATTCCTGATACATATAATATTCAGTGACTGCGGACACTTGCCTCCCCCACAAAATGGAAACATTCACACCTTGCAACTAACTTCATTCACTATAACAAATTCACACTCAAAATACATTGCATTTATTTACAAAATAAAGTCATTTACTCGGGGTTAGCCATTTCCACATGGATCTCAGTAATTACACTGTGCCATTACATACAATAAATAAATAAATAAATAGCGTCTGACCAAAAGCCACGCCTCCCCATTACCCACGGTGTACACAGATGCTAATGTTTACTCATCTTATATTTTAACTACAATTATGTTGATAGAAAAATAAAACCACACATGCCAATCAAGAACAGCATCCATTCCATCCAAAAATATTGAGTCCACCGCGGACTCTTCACTTTCTGTTTCAGATAGCTGTTACTCCTATGTGTCACTGAGAGGTCTAGTGCAGATTTCAGTAGCTTCCAAGGCCCAAAATCTTCTCTTTTCTGGCCATTTCACCATAATTATCACAAAAAACAGTTGTAAATGTAACCAAGAAGAAAATGTACTTTTGTTTTTATTTGTGAACTTCACCAAATCCTTCACCTGAATTAATATTTTATGGTTATTTCATGTTTAAGGCAGGTTTTGCCTATTTCCCAGCGTTGTTATGAGTTGCACATTTGGCCTGTACTGTCTCTTTAAGACCAAGGTGCTTTGCGTGTTGCGCTGCCGCGCCTCCTCAGTCTGCGCAATGATACTGAGGAGGTGAGCACGAGTGTATCTTCGTCTTAATATAATTATATTATTTTGGCATTCAGGCACTAAAAAGTATAAAAATTCCTGATATAACAGCAGTATTAATCGTTTGACAAATCCACATGTATAACTTGAACCATGTAGACACACTTCCATGTCTGTAGCGAGTTTAGTGTAATCACATGTGACTGAGAGCTAGCTTCAGTGTTCTCCATGTGCTTTCCTGCTAACAGGGGACTGATGAGCTGTGTGCATGGGGAGACATGACGAGGATTTGTATTGTCTTTTAATTTGTGCAGGTATGTGCATATGTTATTTCATGGTTTATGCCCTGGATATTTAAAAATGTTATAATTCATGTTTTATTTTACATTTAAAAAGTTTAAATATGTCAATTGCACTTTATAAGATTGTCAGTCTGCGCAATGATACTGAGGAGGGGACTGATGAGCTGTGTGCATGGGGAGACATGACGAGGATTTGTATTGTCTTTTAATTTGTGCAGAACCGGCAGTAAAAGTGATATCCAGAGGTCTCCAATGTCTTGTGGTCCCTCCTTCAGCCGGTGCAGCACTCACAGAACACAACGCAGATAAACTAAGGGTTAACGGATGTGCACCAAGACATTAACCCTCCTGTCGTGTTCGGGTCAAATCTGACCGTTTTACAACTTATAATACTCATAAATATTATGTTTTTCATCTGATTACCTCAAGACCTTATGATATCCTCCACACTGTGGACTTGAACATATAAAAGTGATGATCACCTATTTCGTTCAATTTTGAGTGTTTTAATCAACCTTGTTACACCTGTGGTGTTCCCGGTCAAAAGTGACCGCCATAGGAAATGAATGGGTATCCAGAGTAAATTCATTCAACATACAGAAAAAATCCCCATACACACTGCCCCAGCTCACACACACACACACACACACCTACACACACACACACACACACACACCTACACACACACACACACACACACACACAAACAAACCAGGGTATGCGTGTTGTGCTGGACATGACAACCGGTCTCCGGTCTAATATCACATGTGACAACTTCCTCACATCACATGCTCTTGGTCAGGAGCTACTGAAAAGAAAGCTCACCATGGTAGGGACAGTGAGGAAGAACAAGCCTGAACTTCCCCCTGCGCTGGTATCGACCAGAGAAAGACGGGCACTCTCATCACAGTTTGCATTCACTGACACTCACACTCTTGTGTCATACGTTCCCAAGAAGAACAGAAATGTCATCCTGATGACCACAGTACACAAAGACGCCGCTGTCAGCACCACAGAGGACAGGAAGCCCCTGATGATCCAGGACTACAACAAGAACAAGGGAGGCGTTGACTGCCTTGATAAGGTAATGTAAAGTCTCATCATGCATTTTATTTTATTTTTATCTAGGTGAATCATAGCATTTTGTGTACGACAGATTGAATATTGTTCCTAATCTCTTATTATTTATTGTTCCTTTATTGCAGATTACTGGTACATACACCTGTAAGCGGATGACGGCTCGCTGGCCTGTGGCACTGTTCCACAACATCCTGGATGTGTCAGCTTTCAACACGTATGTGGTGTGGACAGCAATCTCCCCAACCTGGAATCAGGGGAAAAGTTTCAAGAGGAGACTTTTCCTCGCTTTGGTGACTCCTCTTATACAGCGACGCCAGCACATTCCCCGCACACCAGCCTCCGCCAGTCTGGTTAGGAGCATGCAAGCTCCAGCCGCTGCCCTGGCTGCTCTCCCCCAACAAGGACATGGGCAGAAAAGGAAGCGTTGTGGCCTCTGTGCCCCTAGAGACATCAAAACGAGCCTGACATGCTGCTAATGTCATGCTTATGTTTGCAAGGCCCACTCTGACCTGAGTGTCACATGCCACTCATGTGCATGAATACACACACACACACACACACACACACACACACACACACACACACACACACACACACACACACACACACACACACACACACACACACACACACACACACCCTGTTGAGTTTGATGTTTGGTTTTCCATTTATTTTTTGTATTATATGTTCATTTTGTAGTTCATTTTCAGTGCCCAATTGTACTTTCATTGATGTTATTTAATGTTTACTTCTATAAATTGTTGTTAGACACTACTTTGAAACATTGTTCTCAACTAAAGAATGTTTAATAAAAAAAATTGGTGTTGAAAAAAAATGTTTTGTGCTAATTTAAGAGCAGTTAAAACAGACCGGTCAATTTTGACCGGGAACACTAAAGTAGGGAGCTGGAGGCGAACACGACCGGAGGGTTAATGAACTTTTAATGAACAGATCCACACCCGTTACAATGGTGCCGTGACCTTTCAAGGACTGATTCAAGGTTCGACGTCAGCTCGTTCACCGTGGGAAGCTGCTGTCACGCCCTTAATGGTATTTGGGTATCGCTTGACAGTGCCTGGTATGTTTCTTTACATGGACTGAGTTGCAGAGGTGTCCAGCTATTTTATTTGATACTATACATTTTTCACAACCCTGTATTTTATTTCTACGAGTGTGCATCTGTGTGAATCATGGCAGAGGGTACCACTTACACCGTTGAGCGAGAAGATCATGGTACAGACCGTGTCCCTTTTCACTTCCAGTTTGGTGTGGGTAGGGGGTTAAGACATCAGAACACTGATGCCAGATCACCGGGACATAGTGATACTGTTTTAGATAGTCCACAATTCTCCTCAACACGTTTTGTGAGACATGATATGCCTGGTCAAGTTGAGCAGAGTGCTGACTTAAGTGCACTTATTGCACAGTTAGCTGACAAGATTGGTGAATCTATCACTGCAAAGCTACAGTCTGACAAAAGCATACAAGACACGACTCGTGACACTAACCTTGCTGCCCAAATACCTGACATGACTCATTCTAACGTCAGTTTTGTTATGCACTCGGATGTCAAGGAACCCCCCATCTTTAGAGGCGATGGTTCGGACAAGTTTTCTGTGCATGAATGGGAAAATCTTGTTACTCTCTATTTGAAAAAACGAAGTGTTCCCCTATATGAACAATCACAGGAGATTCTGGCTAAACTTATGGGCAAAGCTGGCGATGTAGTCCACATAAAATTGCGTAATGACAAGTCTATTAACCATGCTGCCAATCCACAAGTGATTTTTGACATTTTAAAACAACACTTCAGTGAGATGACCTACTCAAGCATGCCACTAGCGGACTTTTACAATACCCTACCAGTGCCAGGCGAGGATGCTATGGAGTATTGGATAAGGCTGAACAAGACGGTGGATGTGGCAAATGAATGTTTGCAGAGACAGGGCCGTAGTATTGATGATCCTTCCCATGAAGTCAGTATGATGTTTGTCAAACACTGCCCTGACCAGTCTCTTTCTAATGTGTTTAAGTTCAAATCAGCAGATAAGTGGACTGCCAATGAGATTCAGGAGCGGCTGGATGAGTATCTCCAGGAGAGGAAATCCCGTACTGCCACAGTGAGACCGCAAAAGCCTGGATCTGTTGGTTACAAAGCCCAGTCCCAGTGTGTGCCTATGGTCGATGGTCTCAGTGCAGGTGATGTTAAGGCACTAATGCAGTCTCCTCCCTCTACCGTGCCACCCAATGTAACTGGTATTGATGCGGACTGCATGAGAAGTTTGGTGAGTGTGTTGGACAGATTAATTACACAGCAAACACAGACCTCAGCCAACTCGAACACTCGCTCTGCCCTGCCCCAACATCCTAAGAGAGCATGTAGAGTATGTGGCACCACTGAACATTCCACTCTGTTCCACTGTAAAAGAGAAAACAGATGCCTCAAATGTTTGTCTCCTGGTCATTGGAAAAAGGACTGTTCTGTCCCTGGCAACCAGCATCGCTCTAAAATGTCCAACACCACTGGACCACAAAGTCATCTGTTAAACTAGAGAACCCACATCTGATGAGGGGTGGTGTGGGTGAAATGGACGATTCCCTCCAAACCAATCTGGCCGAACTTTACAATGATGCTTGTACTGCAGCACCAAAGGGAACTCAGATAGTGGTTCAGTGTACTCAAAGGGTCGAGGCATTTGGTGAGCTGTTTTACACACCAGTCCTAGTCAACAACAGCGTTAAACTTAGTGGCATGCTGGACTCTGGCTCAATGGCATGTAGCATGAGTGAAGGTGCTGTTGAGAAGCTCAGAGCTGCTGGTGTGTTACCTGAAAAGCAGACGCCCGCTGAAAATGTTGTGCTAATTGGCTGTGGTGGTTTACAAACAAGACCTGAGGGTTTTTATGACTTAGAAATGCAGCTGTATGGGACACATGTTGTAGTGCCCACGCTGTTTGTGCCTGGCCAGCAAGATGACCTCATTTTGGGCTCCAATGTCATAAAGCATGTCATACATGTCATGAAAGGGTTTGGTGATTATTGGGAGATTGCATCAAAACTTAGTCCACAGTTTGACCCTGAGATTGATCAGTTTCTGTCAATGTTTACCAACGTCGAGCGCTGGAAAGGTAGTGCTGTCCCTGACAAGATAGGTACCGTCAAGCTCACTCAAGCTGTGGCCTTGCTACCCAAACATGAGCACTTAGTCTGGGGTAGGCTTCCTGCTAATGCACCTATGTCCCCCGGCAGTACCGTTATAGTTGAGCCAACCTCCTCTAAAGCCATGCCAAGAAATGTAATAGTGGGTCGCCTGGTTACACCTCTCTGGGGTGATAGGTGGGTGCCTATGACCATTGTTAATCCTACTGACAAATCGATCACACTAAGAAGAAACAGCGTAATCGCTGATGTTTTCCCTTGTTTAGCGATTGAGGATTTTGATGTTTTTCAAGGCTTGCATGTAGCTGCGAATGATCAACAAAGTGACTCTGAAATGAAAAGTGAGGCCTCTCAACCACCTTGTGACATGACTACTTCTGCCAAACGCCTGTCAGATCTAGGTCTTGGAGATATCGATATTGACTCATGCCAAGTCACTGATACTTGCAAGTTAGAACTCGCTCAGCTGCTAATTGAGTATAATGACATATTCTCCAGAC
Organism: Paratrypauchen microcephalus; assembly: GCA_036785185.1. NCBI lineage: Eukaryota > Metazoa > Chordata > Actinopteri > Gobiiformes > Gobiidae > Paratrypauchen > Paratrypauchen microcephalus. The sequence goes on along the minus strand of JAVJIX010000286.1, from coordinate 35,168 downwards.
ATTCATTGGATTGTGGGGAGGTTCAAGGCTACACGCATCGTATCCGTCTCACTGATGATCGGCCTTTTCGTTTGCCATATAGGAGAGTTCCCCCTGCACATTATCAGAAGTTGAGGCAGGTGCTCAGTGATATGGAGGAAAGAGGGATAATCAGGAAATCCACTAGCGAGTATGCTTCACCTCTGGTCATGGTATGGAAAAAGGATGGTGGATTGCGGATTTGCACCGACTTCAGGTGGTTAAATGCCCGTACCCTGAAAGATGCCCACCCTCTCCCTCACCAGGCCGATTGTTTGGCTGCACTTGGTGGCAATTGCCTGTTCAGTACAATGGACCTGACTTCTGGCTTTTTCAATGTCCCACTGCAAGAAGAGGACAAGAAATTCACCGCTTTCACCACTCCTCTGGGACTGCATGAATATAATCGCATGCCACAGGGCTTGTGCAACAGCCCTGCGTCCTTCATGAGAATGATGATTGGAATATTTGGCGACATGAACTTTTCGAAACTCCTCTGCTACCTTGACGATCTTCTAATTTTTGCCCCTTCCGAAAGCGAGGCCCTTTCAAGACTCCAAACCGTGTTCCACAGACTCAGGGAGAACAATCTTAAATTGGCCCCCAAGAAGTGCCATTTTCTGAAAGAAAAGTGGGGTTCCTCGGCCATGTTATTGACGGTGAAGGTGTCTCGGTGGACCCCTCAAAAGTTGAGGTAATTACAAACATGAATGTCAGCGATCTCATGGATGAGGATGGCAGCACACCTTCGGTCCGGCGCATCAAATCATTCCTAGGCATGGTGTTCTATTACCAACACTTCATTCCCAACTGCTCTTCCATCGCAAAACCCTTGTTCGCACTAACTGCTGGTCAGAAGAGGAAAGGCAAATTTGCAAAGACCAAAAAGTCACAGGGCACATTTCGTAAACTTACCTCTGCAGACTGGAACAATGAGTGCGTTAAAGCCTTTGAGCAGTTAAAGTCAATGCTTTTGGAGTGTGTTGTGCTTGCCCACCCCGATTTTGAAGAACCATTTGTCCTGTCAACAGATGCATCTCTGGATGGTCTTGGCGCTGTACTTTCTCAAGTGCCCAAGGGTGAAACTAAAGCCAAGCCTGTTGCTTTTGCGAGCAAGACCCTGAGTGCATCACAGCGGAGATACCCGGCCCACAGACTTGAACTGTTAGCTCTCAAGTGGAGTGTTTGCGAGAAGTTTAGCCACTGGCTGAAAGGACGGAATTTCACTGTATGGACGGATAATAATCCGCTTACGTATCTCCTAACAAAACCAAAACTCGATGCTTGTGAGGTCCGCTGGGTGTCAAAGCTCGCTTCGTTTTCCTTTGAGCTCAGACATTTGCCAGGTAAGGGCAATGTAGTTGCGGACGCACTTAGTCGTGACCCCTTTGCAAAACCTGTTGGTCAGAGACTCTTGTCAGAGCCCTACTCTTTGCTCGTTCAGGAGGCAAATGAGATAAGAGAGCAGTCTGTGCAAGATGTTTTCAGAGTTAGCTGCCAGTTTCAGACCCTCGGTCCCAATGCTCTTCCAGACAAAGTCGCGTGCAATGCAGCTGAGGTTAAGGCCCTTTGTCAGTGCCATAGTGAGTGGGTTTGTGCAGCCGAGTCCCGAGCAGTCAGCCTAGCTCAGCATGTGCAGCAGCTGTCATGTGGTCAAGACGCTCCCCCTGTATTGTCCACCTCAGATCTTCAGTTAGGCCAACAGCAGGATCACGCTATTGCTACAGTATTGCCTTTTGTCACCGCTAAGAGAAGACCTACTAGGCGTGAAAGGTTTGGTACAGATCCCCGAGTGCTCAGATTGTTAAAGCAGTGGGACAGACTAGTTGTTAGAGACGATGCACTATACAGAGTAGCTCGTGATCCTATGTCCGGAAACAAACGATTCCAGTACGTTTTGCCACACAATCTGAAAGACAAAGCACTGTCAGGCCTCCATGACATGGCTGGTCACCAGGGCCAGGACCGCACCCTTTCACTGGCAAGGCTACGTTTTTACTGGCCTGGCATGGAAAAAGATGTCCGCGAATATGTGAAATGTTGCCCCAGATGTGTGGTTGGAAAATCCCCAGAACCTTCTGCTCGAGCTCCTCTTGAGAGTATCAAAAGCTCTGCTCCCATGGAACTGGTTTGCATAGATTTTTGGTCCGCAGAAGACAACAAGCAGAGGTCTGTAGATGTCTTAGTGGTTACTGACCATTTTACAAAACTAGCCCATGCTTTCCCTTGTGCCAATCAGACAGGTAAACAGGTTGCTAGGAAACTGTGGGATAACATCTTTTGTGTTTACGGCTTTCCTGAAAGGATTCATTCGGACCAGGGCACAAATTTTGAGAGCAACTTGATAGCAGAGCTTCTCAGATTGGCTGGTGTTGCTAAGTCGCATACCACTGCTTATCACCCTATGGGGAATGGAGGTACAGAGCGTTTTAATCGCACCTTGGGTAACATGCTTCGGACGCTTCCCCTGAAGGAGAAACAACAGTGGCCACAACAGATTCAAACCCTCACGTTTGCTTATAATGCTACTGTTCATGAAACCACTGGCTACGCACCATTTTTCTTGATGTTTGGCCGTGTCCCAAGATTGCCAGTTGACATTATGTTTAAGCAAGTTTTGAGTGACCCCACTGTTACTGACTATGACTCCTATGCAACTGCCTTGATTACCTCTCTTAAATGTGCCATGGACATTGCCCAAAAGCATGCATCATCTGAGCAACAACACCAAGCCGCCCAATACAACAAGCGTGTCAAGGGCACTTTTCTGGTTGTGGGGGATCGTGTGTTGGTCGCAAATAAAGGAGAAAGAGGGAAACGGAAACTTGCCGATAAGTGGGAAGACAAAGTGTACACTGTTGTTGATGCGAATCCCAACATTCATGTTTATAAAATCAGTGATGCAGATGGCCATTCAAAAGTTGTCCACAGGAATCTTTTGCTGAATGTAAGCTTCCTGCCATTCCCGGTCCTACCTGACCATTCCCTACTTGGTGACACTTCCCTTGTGGACAATTCAAACAATGACTCTGTTGAATCCATGTCCAGTGACACTTTTACTGCTTTGCCTGATTCAGGACAGTCAGTTTGTGTTGATTTGATCCTTCCCAGTTCTCCACATGACTGTCCAGCTGACCAGATTTTGCCTGACCATGACTCTGCTTTAGTTTCCACTGACCCCGACACAAGCACAGGAGATGACGCCCAAAGGAGGACTCGTGCAGGGAGATTAGTGAAATCAGTGAACAGGTTGATTGAGTCTATGGCCCAAGTACCATATTTCAGAAACCGACTAGCCCAGTGATTAGCCTCAGTCTGTTTTGTGGCCTGAGTGATTTTTGGTTGTACTATTAATTTCTGTTTATATTATTGGCTGCATTTTCTTTGGTAATGGTCTATGAGATGCATTTATGGGTCCAAGCACTGTGTGGTGTACACGGCACTGCATTTACCTAAGGGAATATTGAGACTTGATCACCCTTTTTATTTCCTGAACCTCGTATGTGAGGTAGCTTTTCAGTTGGGTTATGGACTTGGTCTTTTGTTTGCTTGTGACGGATTATAGTAATAGACATTCCCCTTGAGATCCTGTAGAGACTAAGTTCAGGATGTTGGTGAATTTCAGGAGGGGTGAATGTAACCAAGAAGAAAATGTACTTTTGTTTTTATTTGTGAACTTCACCAAATCCTTCACCTGAATTAATATTTTATGGTTATTTCATGTTTAAGGCAGGTTTTGCCTATTTCCCAGCGTTGTTATGAGTTGCACATTTGGCCTGTACTGTCTCTTTAAGACCAAGGTGCTTTGCGTGTTGCGCTGCCGCGCCTCCTCAGTCTGCGCAATGATACTGAGGAGGTGAGCACGAGTGTATCTTCGTCTTAATATAATTATATTATTTTGGCATTCAGGCACTAAAAAGTATAAAAATTCCTGATATAACAGCAGTATTAATCGTTTGACAAATCCACATGTATAACTTGAACCATGTAGACACACTTCCATGTCTGTAGCGAGTTTAGTGTAATCACATGTGACTGAGAGCTAGCTTCAGTGTTCTCCATGTGCTTTCCTGCTAACAGGGGACTGATGAGCTGTGTGCATGGGGAGACATGACGAGGATTTGTATTGTCTTTTAATTTGTGCAGGTATGTGCATATGTTATTTCATGGTTTATGCCCTGGATATTTAAAAATGTTATAATTCATGTTTTATTTTACATTTAAAAAGTTTAAATATGTCAATTGCACTTTATAAGATTGTCAGTCTGCGCAATGATACTGAGGAGGGGACTGATGAGCTGTGTGCATGGGGAGACATGACGAGGATTTGTATTGTCTTTTAATTTGTGCAGAACCGGCAGTAAAAGTGATATCCAGAGGTCTCCAATGTCTTGTGGTCCCTCCTTCAGCCGGTGCAGCACTCACAGAACACAACGCAGATAAACTAAGGGTTAACGGATGTGCACCAAGACATTAATGAACTTTTAATGAACAGATCCACACCCGTTACATAAACAACACACAAAAATGTAGCAATTACATATGGACTGGAGCTGCACATCTCTACACTATAATTCACATGTATATAGTAAAAACGCCAAACTATACACTGTCTTGTTTAACTGCTCATTGGCTGTTAGTGCAAAGCATCAGTAATGCGCAATGCACAATAATTGGTTGGTTCTACAACGGTGAGTGTGGCCGTAGACTCAGTAATCAGGAATCTGGGCCTTCAGTGACTCACAAACACCACTTTGATTGTGAAATCAGGTGTCAATCAGAAGATGACATTTGTGTTTAGCATTTGGCAACACACTTATCGCTGTCTGGACTCTATTCTGCCAGATACCAGTAATAAACAAAGTCTAATCCTAATTGATAAACAAATAATAAAGTAGAATCCATAAAGCTAAACAAACGTACCAGATACAAGGTACAATGTACAAAGGTGCAGGTAGGATTAAATAAAGTGTAAGTAGAGTATTTCACAGATTATACCACACCATATTATGTGCAATCTGTGAAATACTCTACTTAGACCTTATTTAATCCTACCTGCACCTTTGTACATTGTACCTTGTATTTTTATTACATTTTATTACATATTTGTATTATATTGTTTACTTCTTCCCCTTCACTTTTGCAACACTTTTTTTTACCATGTACTATTACTGCAGTTATTAGTACTTCTGACTATCTTAGCGAGTCAACGGTTCTTCTCATCCTAAACATTTCATTTCATTGTTGACCTTGTGTTGATTCTGCATATGACAAATAAACAATCTTGAATCTTGAATCTTGAATCTCACTCCATGTATGCTTTCCCTGCCAGCATCTTGCAACCTCCAGTTATGTGCTGGACTGTCTCAGGAGCCTCTTTGCACAGCCTACACCTTGGGTGTTGTCTGGTGTGGGTTTCCATAACCTCACCGAGTTTGCAATAAAGGCCCTTAGAGTCCTATTAATGTTGTATAGCTCCGTGATCTGGCAAGTTGTAGGCTTTCTTGTAATCAATTCAGGCAGTGCACTGGTTGCTCTGACAGGTTTTGTAGTCACGGCCGACTGTTCAGTGTTCCAGGAGTTGGTGTTTGGCTCCCCTGATGTCTTTGCTGATGCCCTTCTGTGCTGTGCTCCATATGCCCACTCATCTTGGCCACAATGACACAGCTTCAAGACAATGTCCTCCTTGCTTTCCTTCTCCACTCCTTTATTTCCAACCCTAAGGTTGCCATGGTTGTTAATAGTGGTGGCAAAAGGAGAAATTCAATTTGTCAACTGGACAAAGTTTATTTGGTCGAATACGTTTCGCAGCTCATCCAAGCTACTTCTTCAGTTCGGGCTAGAGTGCTGGTGGACACTGCTTATACTAGCTGCAGGGAGAAGCTAACTACAGTGAAATTAATATGAAACTATCACACCTATTTGTTTTCAGTGTATGTGTGGGATCTTGTTAGCATAGTCATTCAGGGCCATAATGGTGTTTTCACACCTCTGGACCTGACCTGGCTAACCCTATTGCTTTCTTTGTTTGTTTTGATTTAGGTTTGAGGATAGAGTTAGAAATGGGAGACAAATTATGTCTGAGGCCTCCATTTCTGTTCAAGGAAGGATTCTCTTTCTTGACAAAAATAGCCTCTTTAACTCCCCTCTAAAACCAGTTCTTTTCTCTGGCTAAGATCTGAACCTCACTGTCCTCAAAGGAGTGGCCCGTGGCTTCTAGGTGAAGATGTACGGCAGACTGAGGTCCACTCTGGCACGCCCGTCTGTGTTGGTACATCCTCTTGTGAAGTGGCTGTTTTGTTTCTCCAGTGTAGCGCTCACTGCAGTCTTCACTACACTGAATGGAGTAGACCACATTGCTTTGTTTGTGGCTCGGTGTTTTGTCGTTTGAGTGGACCAGTTTTTGTCTTTTTGTCAGTGTTTGTGGGTTTGAAATAGACTGGGATTTCATATTGTTTGAAAACCCTCTGTAGTTTTTCAGAAACGCCGGCCAGGTAAGGAATGGTTACACCCTTCCTCCTGGGTTCTGATTCTCTGTCTTGTCTTGTTTCTTGCCCTTGTCTCTCTTAGTTTTGTTCAAAGCGCATTTAGGATACCCACAAACAGAGAGGGCTTCCTGCACATGTTGCTCTTCTTTCTCCTTACCGTCTGTGCTTGTGGGAACCACTTGGGCCCTGTGTTGTAATGTCCGAATAACACCCAGTTTGTGCTGCAGTGGGTGGTGTGAATCAAAAAGCAGGTATTGGTCTGTGTGTGTGGGCTTCCTGAAGACTTCTACTTGGAGTCCCCGGTCTCCTCCTATCGTTACTGCACAATCTAAGAACGCCAAAGTGTTATCCTTGGCATCTTCACGGGTGAATTTGATGTTCAGATCTACAGAATTAATATGTGCAGTAAAAGGTTCCAAATCTTGAATTTTGATTTTTGAAAAATTATCATCAACATAACAATACCAATGTTTGGTTGGAGTGCCTGGATATGAGGCCAAGGCACTCTGTTCAAATTGTTCCATGTATAACATTCCATGTGAACAAAGTCAAGTTTCTCCAGTTTGACTGGGATGAGACAATGGTTTACTTTGATGCAAACCATTGTCTCCCACTTGTATCCCCACATCGGTAGTGATGGAGGCAGCAAGAAAGAGACTATTGCAGGATACCAAGCTAGAAGAGAGAACCAAACTTTCACTCGACCAAATCTGCCAACTGCTGGAAATTTGTTTAAATACCACCTGTTCCCAGAGGAAACTTCTGCAATGGGCTCACCGGTCTCCCCTATCATGGCTAACTTATACATGGAACAATTTGAACAGAGTGACTTGGCCTCGTATCCAGGCACTCCACCCACACACTGGTATCATTATGTTGATGATAATTTTTCAAAAATCAAAATTCAAGATTTGGAACCTTTTACTGCACATATTAATTCTTCACTCATGAAGATGCCAAGGATAACACATTGGCTTTCTTAGATTGTGCAGTAACGATAGGAGAAGACTGGCGACTCCAAGTAGAAGTCTTCAGAAGATTGTCAAGGAAAATCCATTCAACAATTTGGGGATCTTCATAAGGATCAAGAGCCACATGCATTAGCCTATATTGGGCACGAGACCATGTCAGAAGCATTTTATATTACCTGGCCTGTAGAGAAAGAACTGGAATGTTGCTCACAGGTCCAAAGTCCTCTTTTCAGATAAAAGTAAATTTTGTATATTTTTTTGGAAATTAAGGTCCCAGAGTCTGGAGGAAGAGTGGTGAAGCATTGAATCCATATTGCTTGAAGTCCAGTGTGAAGTTTCCACAGTCAGTGATGATTTGGAATGCCATATCATCTGCTAGTGTTGGTTCACCGCGTTTTCTGAAATCCACAGTCAATAGAGCCCCCTACCAAGACATTTTAGAGCACTTCATGCTTCCTTCTGCTGACAAACTTTAAGTAGATGCTCATTTCATTTTCCAGCAGGATGTGGCACCTACCCACGCAGCCAAAGGCACCTAAAGCTAGCTCAATGACCATGGTTTTACTGTGCTTGATTGGCCTGCAAACCTGTCTGACCTGAATCCCATAGAGAATCTCTGGGGTATTGTCAAGAGGAAGATGAAAGAGACCAACAATGCAGATGACCTGAAGGCCGCTATCACAGCAACCAGCAATGGTGCAGAATTTTGGGTTTTCATTTTCTGTAAGCCATAATCATAAATAAAAATCAAGAAATAAAGGCTTGAAACCTTCACTATGTGTCATGAATCTATATAATATATGGATTTCACTTAATATACGGATTTCACTTGAATAAAATATAAATAATATATGAATAAAATATATAAAAATATTGATGTTCCAGTTGTTTGAGATGACCTATGTTCAAAACCAGCCGCGAGGCTCTTGACCCACACCAACAGGAAGGCCCATATCACATCTGTTTGAAAAGGGCTTCACCGACTCCCCTGTATTGTATCATGTGAAATCCAGTTTGAAAGGTTTCGTAGAGGTTGTTACTGGAAACATAGTTTGGATTTGGGTAGTAACAATTTTTTGGAAGACTTTGGAAAGAAATGCAGGCTGGTTGAAGTTAAGACGTAAGGTATTCTGGTTGGGTGGGATCTCATCCTGTTTTTAGAGAATGGGTGTGATCAATGCATTAATGGTTTATTAAACAAAAAAACAAACAAAAAAAAAAGTCTTATTTGTTACTGACCACATTTTTCCCACTTAGACCAAAAATATTAGACAAGATGCCACTAAAATGACAAACTTTTGAGAGCTTTTAATCATGTTTTAGTTGTTTCTCCTCACTCAGAATGGTATTTGGAGTGATTCATGCAAGTCTGAGCAATTGTTAATCACTTATGTTCAAGCCATATCATCTCCGTTTTCACCTCCACTGGTAATGCACACCGCTCTATATTCTTCTTCTTCTTCTTAATAATAATAATAATAATAATAATAATAATAATAATAATAAATGTATATTGTAATTTACATTTGACTCAAAGTGCTACATTTGGTATAGAATGACATATAAAAACACAGATCAGCAGTTACATAGCCCTATATGCCTTTTGAAATATAAATATTTTTAGCTGCTTTTTAAAAACTTACAGTGCTTGTGGCACCCTCAGGTGGATAAGGAGGGCATTCCAGAGGCATGTAGCATCTGTCAGAAAGGCTCTTTCCCTCATAGTGTGGAGCTTTGGACCTAGAGCATGTTACTGTTGCTGGAGCGGAGACATCCTGCGGGTTCTTTTAACTCCTGCTCTTAATAGGTGCTACATATATTCAGCAGCATCATGTAGTCATTTTGGTACAAATAGAAAAAAAAAACATTGCCTCATCCATTGGAGGTGCAGACGACTTCACGGCTCTCCCACTGAGCACTGTAGTTTTCTAACATGGAAGTCACCGCACCTTTTTCTTTTATTAAGTCGTTTTAGACGAATATTGTGATCTCAGTGTATTGCATCATCATGATCTGAAAACCACCAACAGCTGATAGCTGATATTGATAACCCTTCACTGTATTGTAGTACAGTAAAAAAAAATCAGTAAATATCTCCATAGCCTGATCTACTGACTGCCACCTTATGGGATAATGTTTGTAGACCTTTTGATTTTTTGTTTTTTTTTAATTTATGTTTGTTTTCGAGTGTTCTAGCTGTCAGTCATCTCCAGTGTCCTCTATAACGCTGTGCTCTGCTGGGTAGGAAGCCTCATGAAGCAGGACGCCGTGCAGTTGGATGAGATGGGGAGGAAGGCAGGACCTGTAGTAAGTGCAGAGCTTGACTCATTCACATCCGTGGCTGAGAAGAGATAATTAATATTGTCATAGTCATAGTCATAGTTAGCTTTATTGTCAAAAAATCATATGTACAAGACAAATAGAAAATTGAAATTTCGTTTCCCCCTGGCCAAGCAAGGACAGTTTGATAGAGGCGGCCAGGGAAGGGGCCACTGCGCATGTGCGTGCCACCAACTTGGAGATAACAGAGTGGAAAAAGATGCAATACAATCAATGACAATGTTCACGACAAAAATAATTGGACAGGTAAAACACACAGCGTTTTTTTTTTTTTTTTTTTTTTGGTGACAGACGGGAGGGTGGGGAAGGGAGCAGGCCAGAAAATTTATGAAATTGATTGGAAACTGAAGTAGAGGCGAACATTTCTAATAGACGGCTGGCTAGCTCAACTGGTAAGTCACTTGACTTTCATCTGGGGGACCTGGGTTCTAAACCCCCCCCCCTTGCAATGAGCAAGCCAGTGTGGGTCCTTTGCTTGCTGCCAACTTTCCAATTTTCCGATAAATTATGGACAATCCCAGGTAGGATTGTCCATAATTAGGTACAGCGGTGCCAGGCACACAACCTGCCATTTATACCAAGCGTCCATCATGTATCCAGCAGCGAAGGTACCATCGGGACAGCTCGCCTCCCCTGGAGTGGTACTACGGCGTGAAAAAAGTGTCAATTGCATTGAGGGACCAGCTTATCAATTCCATAATTTAGGATTGTGAAAAATCTGTTCCAATAAGGAGAAATAAGACGAACACGAGAGAAGGCACGCAGACACAGAGCAGAGAAAAGGGAGGAAGCAGAGACACGTCCGCACACCACAACAGCTAGAACAGAGAAAAGTGCAAGCTAAACAAGATTTGGCCCTTGTTTACAGCATTATTGCTACAGGTAGGTAGCAACAGAAATCACACCTTTAACCTGCAAATAGAGGACATGTTTTTCTCATTGGACTAGTCATGCCACTCACAGAGACTGCACTAGCACTGATAAATGATGAAAGTGACCAGTAATGAAAAAAGCTGAAAGTCACCGAAAAGCTAGAGGGGTCCGGGGTCATGCAATCTGGGGTCATTCCAGCCAATAAAAACTAAGATGTCAACCACCCATTTTAGGAGGAAAAATTCCCTTTCCCCCTCTTGATGATCCCACTTTGCACGACCTTCTCACAATTTTTTACGAATATATATGTTTGCAATAAAGTAAAACTGTAAATCAAAGCACAAATCACATTTTATTCACAGGTGACACAAATAATTTATTTATTTATAAATATATTGACCATTCTTTACAAGTACAATGCCTGTTGATGTACCTTGCACAATTTCATGTACATTCTGTAAATTTTTTGTAATTACCTTTCTCTTACACTTACACATTTACCAAATGCATGTCTTGACAAACAGATGCATTTGTGTACTTTTATTAGTCAAAATTCAACCACATGTCTCAGTAGGCCTGCTCTGTGTCAACACTGTAATATAAATACATAAATTTAGATTAGTTTTTGCTTCGCGTTTTGTCCTTGCATTGAGGAGGAAGCCTGTGTGTGCTATACACGGGGAGGAGAGAGCGTGACAAGGAGAGATGCTGACGTGAGGCGGACGGACAGGTAGGATGTTTTAAAAAGTTTAACCTGCTCTGTGATACACGCTGGGACACAAGGGTACACACTGTAGCGGACAAACTGTGTGCGCTGGTGGTGCGCGTGGTGACGTGCCGCACAGAGGCTGCAGTGAGAAGCCCCGCGCACTCCTGCATCTGTGAAAGTTTACTGCTAACGGTAGTAGCTGTAATGAAATATGATCGCACTCATCTCGAGACCAAGACCGGTGTCGAGTACTACGGCACTACGATCTACCCTCACTACCTTGGCGATCAACTGGTAGGTCGCGATCGACATATTGGGCACTCCTGTTTTAGACACTATTTTTGATTCGGCTGACAAAAAAAGCGAAAATTTTTCATCCCTGGGTTTAGGACATGGACATGTGGAATTATAGCAACGGAGCTGTACATGAGCTGACCACTGGAGACAGTAGTGAACACAGCTTGACAGTGGAAGTTAAACTTTTTAAAAAGTGACTAAAACCAGCTTCAAAACATGGTTCCCTTGCTTTATTTTTCTTGGCTCTTTAACAGATGTGATCTAAAAACTGCAGTAGGCAGACTGCCGTCTATTTGTTTATTTATTGCTCTATTTCATTTCTTTTGGTCAATTCTCAAACTAACATTTAGCAAACAAACTAATATTTCAAAGTAAAATCAAAATCTCGCATATGGCTCCTTTAACCACAACTCATCCAATGGAGTCTCAGATTGCACCACACTCTGGCCCCTCTGCTGTCACCTGAGCCTGTTCTTAGCGTAAGTGTCTGGGGGCCTCTGTGCTCGGACACAGTGTGAGTGTGAACACGCGGGAGCTTGTACAGACATGCGCTGCGTTCTGACACTCGAACCCTCTGCTGACAAGTGGATCACCTCCAGCTGCTGGGGCCAAGGGGGAGGAGTGAGGCTGGCCAAACAAACACCAGGAGGGGGTCTGCCTGAAAAGTACCACTGCCCCCACCACGAAAGATATCGCTTTCCTCGCTTCCTTTTCTCTACTTGATGCTATAGGATATGGGTGAAGGAGCCCTAGCCACAAAGAAGAAAGGAAACACATGGAGGAGGGCGGAGGAGAGGAGATAGGCAGAGGGAGACAAAATGTTGACCAAATGACCAAAATGTTGTGAGGACTACATTAAGGATGATCATGGAATGAATGTGTGAGTGTTGGTGGTTGGAGGGGCAGATGGTGCAGATTGGTGCACTTTGGTTGTCTTGAAAGATGCTATATAAATCCAGTGATTATTTAATA
>JAVJIX010000286.1:0-10000 GCA_036785185.1 Paratrypauchen microcephalus | reverse complement strand
GGATGTCCTTTATCCGAGCCTCCGAACCTCTGAAACAGCAGTGGTTTAATTTTATTTTCTGTGGAAATGTGTTTATTTTTCAATGGAAAGCATCTCATATCTTCCTCTGCGCTTAAAAGTGGAAGTGGGTCCAGCGCACATCGCACCACTAAAGAGGAGAGAGCGGAGAGTTTGGCCACGGCCCGCCCGCTGCACTGGCCTGTCTCTGTCCTCCTCATTTGCATTCAAGCAACAACACCCAGAATAAAGTGTTTCAGAGACATATTTTTGACTCTGACTGTGTTCATGAGGCTCTCTCATGCACTGAGTCTTGATTTTGAAGAAGGATTCATTTACAGTATTAGGGAACCACTAAGGCGCCATATAAAAGCATCAAGAAGTACCATGTCATGGGATCTTTAATTATTAAAAAAAAAAAAAAAAAAAAAAAATTTGGTAAGTGTACCCTGATATTAGTTTATAAGACATGGATAATATAATTACTAATTTTATCACTATAGGAAATATAATGAATGAATTTAAACAGTTTTTTAAATAAAAAACGAGTGGTATGTTGTAAGACAAAAGGACGTTGGAGCAAAAAAATGAAAAAATTAAAACAGTGTTTCCATGTATATGAATACATACTAAGTTAGTTATGAGGGAAAAAAGAAATATTGGATGATTACTAGTGTTTTTAAGTATTTTCAGGCTGAGTTAAATCACGGGTCAAATCTGACCCGTTAACACCAAAGATGTGTGCAGCTTTCTAACACATTACAAGGGTTAAGTTAAGTTAAGTTTAGTCAGTACATTGGTTGATGGTGTCTTCTTTTATGTAAAAAGGCAGATTAATTTATGATTCTATTTATGAATATTTATAAATATGTATAAATATTTATACATTTATGAATTTATGATTTACCTCCCTTTATATAAATACATTGTTCCCTGCATAAATGGTTGTTTTTGCATGAACTCCCCTGCAGATGTAGTCTTTTGCCATTCCCCCTTTTTAGTCAACTAATCGATCTGAGGCACATGTCCACTTTAGTCCACTAAGAATTTATATTTTGACTGCAGGCCTAATCTTAAGTGTAGGGCAAGCTGAGTGTGCTGCTTCATTCATTCTGAGGACAGGCACTTCTGTTAAAGATATGCTAACTGCCGTTTAAGATGCTGTTTTCGTGTCTCAAGAGGTGCACTAGATGTAGAATAATCTCTTCAATAGATTCAATTACAAAGTGTTAAAATCACACATCTTGGAAATCAAAATGAAGCCTTCAATCACCGCTTATACACTGATGAGTCAAGGATTAATCAGATGCTATAAATGTTAGAGAGATAAACAGAATATACACAATCCTCTTCCATAATCATTTCAAACTTTTAAAAAATGGGGCTAAAAAAAAACGTTGATGGACTGTATACAGAATTGCGTTCAGGAGCTTTTAACCATGTCGTAAAGGTATCCTCTCATCATGAACTCATTCAAAGTTGTATTTGCTGTGATCCCCACAAATCATTGAAAGCACTGGCTATGGATACCGACTCAGAAATGGAACCACCATCAGTCACCTCCTCTACAGTACATGGATGACATCAAGCTCTACGCTAAAAGCAAGCAAGACATCGACTCACTGATCCACACCACCAGGATCTAGGGCACGGACATTGGAATGTCATTCGGGCTTGAGAAATGTAGTAGGATGGTGACCAAGCGAGGGAAGGTAGTCACAGAGGGGGTCTCACTCCCAGAGGGAACAATAACAGACATTGAGGACAGTTACAAGTACCTTGGTATCCCACAAGCAAATGACAACCTTGAACAGGCAACAAGGAAAGCAGCTACGGCCACAGAAATTAAGACACGAAAGCTCCTGAGCATGCATGGAGGGTTCCATCCCAAATCCAGCACCCTGAGACTGTACACGAGCCGGAAGGAAGGAGGCCGAGGACTAGTGAGTGTGGGAACCACTGTCCAGGATGAAACATCCAAAATCCATAAGTACATCAAGGACAAGGCTCCGACAGATGGTGTGCTCAAGGAATGCCTCAGACAGTGGAGTGCAGAGGAAGAGGTGCTGGAGGGACCATCATGGCAGGACAAACCCCTACATGGGGCGTACCACCGAAACATAACTGAAGTGGCTGATATCAAGAAATCCTACCAATGGCTGGAGAGAGCTGGTCTGAAGGACAGCACAGAGGCCCTCATCCTGGAGCACAGGAGCAGACCTTGAGCACCCGAGCAATAGAGGCCCAGATCTACCACACCAGACAAGACCCAAGGTGTAGACTGTGCAAAGAGGCTCCTGAGACAGTCCAGCACATAACTGCAGGGTGTAAGATGCTGCAGGGAAAGCATACATGGAGCGACACAACCAAGTGGCGGGCATAGTGTACAGAAACATCTGTGCAGAGTACGGGCTGGAGACCCCAAGGTCAAGGTGAGAAACACCTCCGAAGGTTGCATTTGATGGACATTTGTGCAAGTGCCTTAGTTTCAAGGGTGATTTTCCACAACCGCATAGAATTTGCAATGAATGCCCTTAGAGTCCTATTGATATTGTACAACTCCAAGCACTCAGGCAGTGCACAGGTTGGTCTGACAGATTCTGCAGTCAGGGGCGACTGTTTGGTCAACCAGTAGTTAGTGTTTGGCTCCCCTGGTGTTTTTGTCGATGCCCTTCTGTGATGTGCTCATGTATTGTATATGCATATACAGCTCTGGAAAAAAATAAGAGACCACTGCAAAATTATCAGTTTTTCTGATTTTACTACTTATAGGTTTGTGTTTGGGCAAAAGGGACATTTTTGTTTGAGTCTATAAACTACTGACAACATTTCCCGCAAATTCCAAATAAAAATATTATCGTCTAGAGCATTTATTTGCAGAAAATGACAAGTGGTCAAAATAACAAAAAAGATACATGTTTTCAGACCTCAAACAATGCAAAGAAACAAGATCAAATTCATTTTAAAACAACATAATACTAATGTTTACACTTAAAAAGAGTTCGGGGGGTATTCCATCAACGTCGCTAAACATAGCGGCGCCTAAGTGGTTAAGCCTCGCCTGAAGAAGCCTGAAGTCGTTCCTTTCCGTGTGTGTTCTGTGTGGAGTTTGCATGCATGGTCTGGGTTCGATCCCCGGGTCACCCGAGCCTTTCTGTGTGGAGTTTGCATGTTCTCCCTGTGTCTGGATGGGTTTCCTCCAGGCACTCTGGTTTCCCCCACCAACCCAAAACATGCACCAGGTAAAATCCTCCAGCTTAGGTCCTGACCAAGCCGAGTAATAAGATCATGGAGATGGTCCCCGGGCGCCTGAAAGGCGAGCTGCCCACTGCTCCTGAAGGACGGGTCAAATGCAGATAAATGATTTCCCTACGGGGATGAAAAAAAACGTGTCTTCTTCTTCTTCTTCTTCTTCTTCTTCTAAAGCAGTTTCGCTGCACCTCAGCGGCGCTAACTTCAGTCAGGCCCATCTAGTCCTGGCCTAGGCGTGTGCACGGGGGACGTAAAAAGCCCAGAACAAGCGACTGTTGAAAACGCGATCATGTCGAAGATTCGGGCCGATTATTTCAGCGCATCAGAACAAAAGTTCCTTTTGGAACTCTGCAACACATTTGTAATAACCAAGGCCAGAGACATGGCGTGGCAGAAGATCGCCAAGCGCTTAAATGCGTTTAAGTTCTATAACAGTGCTGAATGTTGAGTTTTTTAAGTATTGGTATCAAGACAAGTCCGTGGGGGAGAGGAGACGCTACGGTTTGTCACGTGGGAAACCTGAGATCGATACTCAAGGAGAACAGTTGATGTCATAAAATGTTTATATTCATATTTGTAGAGCTTTGTGTATTTTAATAGTATGTTTGTGTTCTAGTTACTGAAGATGACGTACACTTGGACCCTCCTCAGCAGTCCTCCAGCAGTGCCTTGCCTGACCCTCAGCAGTCCTCCTTAAATATGTTAAATGTTAGCGGTTAATACCCCTCTTTAAATGAAATAAAATTGAAATGGCAGTGTGACTAGTATAAATGTTCCAGGACTGATCCTTAGGCCTTTCTGTGTGGAGTTTTCATGGTCTCCATGGGTCTGAGTGGGTTTCTTCTGGGCACTCCGGTTTTCCCCATCAACACAAAACATGCACCATAGGCCAAATCCTCCAGATAATGGCACTGACATGCCAGTACACTGCTCCTTATAGGATGCGCTATCCTCTCCTGGTGAGTGGTGGTACTTCACCCTCAATGGAGTTTGTTCAACAGAACTGAAATGTGAACCTGAACCAGATCAATCATGTCATGAGCCAAAACCACACTTGACAAAACTTTACAAAGACAAGTGGCTCTGGAACTGTATCTTATCTACCTGAATCGTAATCAGAGAAAAGCACGGTTCATGCATGTCCTATTTTGCCTGATGAAGACCTAGTGCTGAAACGTTGTCCTAATACATTTTAAATTTTGCAAGTTTTTTTATTTATTTTTATTTATTTATTTATTTCATTCATAAGTATAAAAAGACATCAACATTTGTGATAACAAATAACAAAATATTGAATGAAAGGGAGCAGAAAGAAGAGTTATCTTATGTTATCTGCCCCCTCTTCCCTTTTCCAAACACCAACACCGATAGTGACTGTAAGTAAGACGGTGTGCGGGATTTTTTTTTTTTTTCTCATTCATGTCATAACAAATATGGCAACTTACAAGTAAAAAGTGGAAAAAATAACAGAGGACTGAGAAACAGCACTCTAGAAACGATGAGGTAAAACAAGTTATAGATTTTGTTCTAAATGACACAAGAGATTTTTGGAGATGTCTTCTGCATTTTAGAAACATGTTATACAAATTAGAGGCTGTGGTTGGACCATCCCGAGTTCTGAGTTCTGAATTCAAACTGGATTCATTCTGGATTTATTTTGTGTCTCAGGCCTAACTCAAACTAAGCTGTCCAATCAGGTTTATTCATTTCTGTGACTCATGAGAAAACTCACTGGGGCTCTATCATCTAAAACAAAATTTAAAATCTTACTTCTTTTACATGCAAATCAAGAAAACCAGATAACAGACCTAGTCCAATTTAAACCAATTTATGAAAATGTATGTAAACCCTGGAACTAGGATTGAGAAGTTGTGAATCAAATCTAAAACATCTGGAGCGGGTGACTCGGTGTATTGCTGCATGTAACAGCACAGTCCAATGTACTTTAGAAGTGGAATAGGAGAGGAATTCAACTGCATGAGGTAAGAAAGAGCCAGGCAAATGTTAGATATACTGTATAACTCACTCCTTTTACACTAGCAGTGATGACAAACTATGGCTTCTCTAGCCTGGACTAGCACATGCTGTTTCATTGTTATGGTCCACTACGTTAATGTGAAAGCAAAACCTACCTAACCTGCTTTAATGTACTTATTTGTGGTGTGCGGAGAGCAAATAACTTGTGATTGGTGCATTTGTCCGATTGGCTAATCCACCTGTCAATCAGGTATTTCAACAATAAAATATAAAACGGGATGGCAAGTTACAATGACATCAATCTCATAAAGGTGTAAATCAGTCTGCTGACATATATAAACCATTTTATATACTCTTTTATCAACTCCATCCAATTAAAAGCATTAGCAGGGCTCAAAGTAGCACTCTGGACATTGCGTAGGAGAAAAACAAAGCCACAACTTTAGTCAGAAGCACATGGTGTTATAAATGTGAGCGGTGCAGCTGGCTTCCATGCACCCATCACCTCCACTGGTCAGGTTTGGTTTGGGCTGTGAAAATGAGAGACCACCCTTTTACTTCTGAGCTGGTGCACTAGAAGCACCAAGACTCCCAGCTATGCGCAGCCTGCCCGGGTTAGCTCACCTCGTTAGCCGTGTATGTGCGGCGTACTTTAGCACTGGCTAGATTTACACTTGCCTGACCACATGGCGGCTCCGGGTCACCTATTTTAGAGCTGAGCCAATAAACAACTCATAAAGAGCGTGTTCAAATGTGTTATTTAAGGTAGAGCAGGGTGCTTTCACAAGGAGCTACCAAGTATTAGCAGCATGTGTGTTAGTACTGCATGGACGTCATTGAATCCTTATAAAAAGCTATGCAGGTCATTCTGTATTTGAGGATTTGTTCATGTAATTGCTGTTGTTTCCTTTTCAGAATTGTGTTCTCTTCCCATAGCCAAAAATGGACTCCAGCTTGTTGTAGTATGTTGTAATGTAATCCGTTAGATTCCTGTGAGCTTACACCAGACTTGTTCTTGTTTCCTCAGTAATATGAAATATTGACCCTTATTCATGTTGGTCCAAAGCAAATAATTTAGATTTAAAAATGACCTTTTTAATGCTGTGGTCAGACTGTGGCATCGAAATCTTGCCTCTAGTTGACTTGACGCATCCATTGCCTTGGCAGATGAGGTTGTGATAGCGGCTTCTGTGTATTTATTCTACACACTCAAACCCATCATCGGAGGTGATCGACTTGGCGGCGGCATATCTGGGTCCATAACATAATTCAAAGGCTTGTGGAGTTTGGCCAGTTTTGGCTCCTGAGTCTTTCTCCTTCTTCCAGATAATGACATTGTTAATGACATTGTTACGTCACTGGAGAGTAGTAGCAGCATGTCAAAACCAAAAATTTAGATTTTTCAAATCTGGCTCAAACACAGCATGTGAACACTCAAGACGTGTCCTGTGAATGCCAGATTGTTTTATAAAACACCACAGTCACTGAAACAGCTTTTGGTACAGTGCCTTAGGCTGCGTGGGCAAGTGCCAAGTTCTGCTGAAAAATGAAATCAGCACCCCTATAAAGCTTGTCAGCATGAAGTGCTCTAAAATGTCCTGATAGATGGCTGTGTTGACTGTGGACTTCAGGAAACACAGTGGACCAACACCAGCAGATGACATGGGAGCCCAAATCATCACTGACTGTGGAAATTTAACACTGGATTTCAAACAATGTGGATTCTGTGCATCTCCACTCTTCCTCCAGACTCTGGGACCATGATTTCCAAAAGATATGCAAAATTCACATTCATCTGAAAAGAGGACTTTGGACCACTGAGCAACAATCCAGTTCTTTTGGCAGCACGGTAGCTGAGTGGTTAGCGCTCTTGCTTCACAGCAAGAAGGTTCCGGGTTTGATCCCCGGGTCGCCCAGACCTTTCTGTGTGTGTTCTGTGTGGAGTTTGCATGCATGGTCTGGGTTCGATCCCCGGGTCGCCCGAGCCTTTCTGTGTGGAGTTTGCATGTTCTCCCCGTGTCTGGGTGGGTTTCCTCCGGGCACTCCGGTTTCCCCCATCAACCCAAAACATGCACCATAGGTACTCCAGCTTAGGTCCTGACCAAACCGAAGCAAGAAGATCATGGAGATGGTCCCCGGGCGCAGTAATGTGTGCTGCCCACTGCTCCTAATATATATATATATATATATAGGATGGGTTAAAATGCAGAGAAGAATTTCTCCAGTGTAAGTTCACTTCTTCTTCTTTTTCTCCACAGCCCAGGTAAGATGCCCCTGATATTGCCACATGTCCCATATAGGCTTTGTCGTGTGTAGTGGCTCTTGTTGCTGACTCCAACCTAAGTCCACATCTTACGAAGATCCCACAAATCCCAAATTCCATTGAATGGATTTTATTTGAGAATCCTCTCAGCCATCCCTTCGCCTATGGACCTTTTCCTTTTTTATTCTTCAGCTTTCTTCTTTCTTCTTCATGATTGTGCGTAGCCCACTGACCCAGACTCAAGTCAAAAAGTCAAAGTTCAAAGTCAGCTTTATTGTCAATTCTGCCATATGTGTTCAACATACAGTGAATCGAAATTTCGTTTCTCTCTGGTCAGGTAGTGCAAAAAGACAGTGTACAAAATACAATATGAAGACAAAACACAACAAAAACTATCTAAGACAGAGATCTAAAGTTAAAACTAAAGTCTAAGATCTAAAATCTTAAAGCAGTGCAACATAATAAATAAACTATACTATATACAGATTTCCAAAGTGTGCAGTGTGCATCAAAAATGTGCAATGGAAGATACAGCAGTGAATTGGTCATGTGCAGTAGAATGTGCATTGGAGTTAAGATAAAAATAAATGTGCAACAGTAGAAATTCTAGTGCAATAACAGGAGTAAACAACAGTAGTAAAAATTCCAGTAGTAAATGTGTAATAACAGTAGTAAACAACAGTGCAACGGGGGTAAAATCCAGTAGTAAATGTAAATGTGCAACAGTGCAACGGTCGTCCTTAGCAGCAGTTTTTTTAAAGTGTCTAGAGTGATGTGTCTTTTTATGGAATACAGGTTATGCCAATATGGGGGGTGGGGGGTGGGAGACGGGTAAGGTGAGAGTTCGGGTGAGAGTTCAGACTGAAGCCGTGTCCCAGTTTGAGGGGTGCACACTCTGGAGTGTGGTTTTCAGGCCGCATACATCAGTGGTCCCCAACGACCGGGCCATGAGCCCTTTGGTACCGGGCCATGAGCCCTTTGGTACGGGGCCACGGCGGCTCATTCCTCCACCCCTTCATTTTGAGTGGCCCGTCCATGTTCCGAAAAGAGCACGTCGACTTCCATGTACGCACAAGGCTTGTCTGAGGCCCCGTTTACACGATGACGGTCTGAACAGAAGACGCAAAAGTGGCGTCTCGTCTTCAATTTTTTATCCGCGTTTATACGAAGACGCAAAAGTGGACGCAAAAGCCAGCGAAGGGAGGCGCTGGACTGAAAAAAAAAAAAAACATCACAACAGCGTCAAGTTACATTTCTAACCACGACTGTACCGGCTGTGGGGTCTCCCCTTACACACGTGTGGAAGTCTAACGCATGACATTAGCGGACTATGTAGCCCGCTTAAAGAGCTTGAACGATGGGCATACGTGACCCGCCATCTCAGGGCCCCTGTCTGGTTCTACCCACGTCAGACGGCTCCTGGGCACTGCGGGTCCGAGTGCTGGTAGCTCGGTGCGGCGCGGGCCGCTCGCGCTTGACCCCTCGGAGGTGAGACCGAGACGAACCGTATCCTTCCCAGTGGCCTTATCACGGAGCCCCTCCGCGGGGGTATGGCAGGCGACCGTACCCCCTAATCCCACGGACCGAGCGGGGCCGGCTATCGTCAGACACTATTTCTCAAAGCTGCCCGTAAGAGACTTCCCCCGCCCCGGGGTCTCGAACCAAGTATACCAGAGCCGGGGCAACTTCCCCGTCCGGTCCGTGCGCGAGGCGCGGCGGCACGCAACTACCGGTGCTCACGACCCGCTGGAGCCGGGTGAAGGGGCCGGTAGCGGTGGTCCACCGGTGCTCACGACCCGCTGGAGCCGGTAGTGGTGGTCCACCGGTGCTCAGGACCCGCTGGAGCTGGGTAAGGGGCCGGTGGTCCTCCGCTGTGCTCAGGACCGCTGGAGCCGGCCCCTTATCCCGGCTCCAGCGGGTCCTGAGCACCGGTGGGGCCACCGGGGCGCTGGAGCCGGGATAAGGGGCCGGCTCCAGCGGCTCCACCGGTGCTCAGGACCGGTGGAGCCACCGGTGCGCTGGAGCCGGGATAAGGGGCCGGTGGTGGTCCTCCTCATTGTATTGCCGCATCGTAAACGTGTACTGACGTGAGCAGATCTGACCAGTTTTGCGTCTTGGGCAGTTTACACGGAGACGCTACAGCGGAGCGTATTTAACTTTTCCACTCTGGAGGGTGGTTTCAGATTTTTGCGTTTTTAGGCCCCAAAAACGCCGTCACCGTCTAAACGAAAGGCACTTCCGATAAAATATTTTGTCGTTTTTACCCGTAAGCGTCCTCGTGTAAACGGGCCCTTAGGCACGTGATACATTAACGCTAATATTAAACCCACAAGCAGCAAAATGAGTAAAAAAAAAGACGTCTTTGGAAAGTTTCTTTGCAAAGGGGAAAAGGCCCAGTGAGGAGACAGAAGAAGAGCCTACGCAGCTTTTGGAAAGCGATGACGTCGCGATGCCGTAATCACCTGCTTTGGCAAGATTCCCAGTTGCCGTTCTGCTGATACTGATGTGTTT
>JAVJIX010000352.1:315000-397508 GCA_036785185.1 Paratrypauchen microcephalus | reverse complement strand
TAATCCAACGTAACTTGTAAAAGTAACTCCTCTTCGTCGTCGGTCCAAACGAGAAAGTCGTTTTTTGTACGTGCGTTCGCCATCGTTATTATCTTGTGTTTGTTTGCGGAAGAGAAAGGACTTTATGCGCATGCGCTCTTTGTAGTATTGCGTTTCAGTGGATTCACGTTTATTATTATATTTACAACATACCACAGTTCTTGTGTTGTTTGTATAATTTTATTTTGTGGTATTTATCCACCGATATCCACGCGCCCCGCCCCCCTCCACCCCCACTGGTCCGTGAAAATTTTGGGTGACATTAACCGGTCCGTGGCACAAAAAAGGTTGAGGACCACTGGCATACATCACTTCCAGTGCAACAGATGCTGTCCCATTTCATGCACCCCTCAAAGAAATCCGCCCTTGTTTCCATGGAGATCGGGCCGTGAACGAAGGGCACATCCAAGCACACTTCGCGCACTCATATATCCCATCATGCACTGCGGGCCGGCAGACCGATGTTCGAAAATATGGAGCGAAAACACGAAGCAAAGACAGTTTACAGTGAATGCTATACAATACAATGCAGTTACAGGGAGTCCTCGAGTTACGACGTTGATCCGTTCTTAAGACGCGTCGTAACCCGAATTTCGTCGTAAACCGGATTTTGCCTTTGATCTTCCAACCAAAGCACCAATAACCTTTCCATCTCAATAATTAGACCACTACGCTGCTTGGTTATCACTGCCGCTTTCATAGGAGCAGATCAGAGCCCACATCAGGTACTTCCGCCCACATTGGGCACGCACATGAGGCTGTCTTCTTCTCCCTACAACCACAACAGAGCGTGTTCTTCCGCCGTGCGCCGCGCGCCGCGTGCGTTTGTTTACATATCTTACCACGCTAAACCGTGTAAGACGGAATGACGCGTAATATATACATATTTTTTTTAATGGGGGCGCGTTCGTAACCACGAAACGTCGTAACCCGAGACCGTCGTAACCCGAGGACCCCCTGTATAGTTTTAATTTAGTGACAAAATCATGCACATGTCTAATTTTTCGATTTACTGATAGTTGACTGATAGTTTAATGACAATAAAGGCAAAGCAATATTAAATCTCCACCTCCAACTCTGTAAAACCTGACAGGTTGGCTGGACAAAAGTAAGTAGAGGAATAAGTACTTTTTCATTTTAAATAAACTAACATGCTAATTGTAAGCAGTACTCAGTTTACTTAAGTTGAGAAAATGTAAAATACTAATTTAAGTGCACTTACTATATTTCAGTAATGTGAACTTGGCATCATAAGTTTGTGAAAAATTCTGTGAACTTGAATAAAATCTGGAAACCGATTGCCTGGAAAAACTCAAGTTTATTCAACTCACAAGCAGTAAGTAACCTCAAATATTGCCAGATCCAGACAAGTATTTTGCTCTTCCTGAAAAGGTTTAGAAAACAAAACAGAAAACAATAGTACATTCTCATAGTACATGTAATGAGTTACTATCAGAAGAGACTCAAATAAGTGGCACATTTCACCATGATTCAAATGTTCGTATAGACAGAAAAACATTCAAATAAACTTATGAGCAAATTATATGTCATGTGGTCATATAAGGCCACATTTATCATGGGACATTTCTTCAGCTGTTTAGGTGCTCCTCAGCTAAGATGAAAAACTACCATTTTACTGTTTTACTTATGCACAAAATTAGAAGTTAAACCTAAACATCACTATTAGGACACATTAGGGACAGCAGCAGACAGCACGAGCAGGAGGGAGGCCTGAGGGAGGCCTGATGCAACCAGAGACCCCACAGGTCTTCTACAGTCAGCATGGACAGTGGAGACATGACCCAGTGTACTTGGACCACTCAGTGTGATGAATCCCTCGTCTTCTGGAGGAGGAGGAGCAGAATGGGCCTTACGTCTGTTTGGTTCAGAGTCCTGCAGAGTGAAAACCTGTAATGACACACACATTAAGAAAACTACAAAACTAGGGGCCCGTTTACACGAGGACGCTTACGGGTAAAAACGACAAAATATTTTATCGGAAGTGCCTTTCGTTTAGACGGTGACGGCGTTTTTGGGGCCTAAAAACGCAAAAATCTTAAACCACCCTCCAGAGTGGAAAAGTTAAATACGCTCCGCTGTAGCGTCTCCGTGTAAAGTGCCCAAGACGCAAAACTGGTCAGATCTGCTCACGTCAGTACACGTTTACGTCACATAGATGCGGCAATACAATGAGGAGGACCACCACCGGCCCCTTATCCCGGCTCCAGCGCACCGGTGGCTCCACCGGTCCTGAGCACCGGTGGAGCCGCTGGAGCCGGCCCCTTATCCCGGCTCCAGCGGCTCCACCGGTGCTCAGACCCGCTGGAGCCGGGATAAAGAGCCGGTTCCAGCGGGTCCTGGAGCCGCTGGGGCCGGGATAAGGGGCAGGAGCCGGCCCCTTATCCCGGCTCCAGCGGCTCCAGGACCTGCTGGAGCCGGCCCCTTATCCCGGCTCCAGCGGGTCCTGAGCACCGGTGGTGGTATTAGCGGAGGAGGACCACCGGCCCCTTACCCGGCTCCAGTGGGTCCTGAGCACCGGTGGACCACCACTACCGGCTCCAGCGGGTCGTGAGCACCGGTAGTTGCGTGCCGCCGCGCCTCGCGCACGGACCGGACGGGGAAGTTGCCCCGGCTCCGGTATACTTGGTTCGAGACCCCGGGGCGGGGGAAGTCTCTTACGGGCAGCTTTGAGAAATAGTGTCTGACGATAGCCGGCCCCCGCTCGGTCCGTGGGATTAGGGGGTACGGTCGCCTGCCATACCCCCGCGGAGGGGCTCCGTGATAAGGCCACTGGGGAGGATACGGTTCGTCTCGGTCTCACCTCCGAGGGGTCGAGCGCGAGCGGCCCGCGCCGCACCGAGCTACCAGCACTCGGACCCGCAGTGCCCAGGAGCCGTCTGACGTGGGTAGAACCAGACAGGGGCCCTGAGATGGCGGGTCACGTATGCCCATCGTTCGAGCTCTTTAAGCGGGCTACATAGTCCGCTAATGTCATGCGTTAGACTTCCACACTTGTGTAAGGGGAGACCCCACAGCCGGTACAGTCGTGGTTAGAAATGTAACTTGACGCTGTTGTGATGGGTTTTTTTTTGTTTTTTTTGTTTTGTTTTTTTCAGTCCAGCGCCTCCCTTCGCTGGCTTTTGCGTCCACTTTTGCGTCTTCGTATAAACGCGGATAAAAAATTGAAGACGAGACGCCACTTTTGCGTCTTCTGTTTTGATCGTCGCCGTATAAACGTAGCCTAGGTTCACATGTACATTCAGATCCAAAGGCCGTTAATAAACATCCAAACTGATAAATTAATAGAGGAATCCCACACATTTGAGAAAGGTGTATTTTCACAATTTAAATAATGATTTCAGCATGAGCATGATTAATATGCAGCCCTTATTATAACTGGAGTAATAAAGCAACATGTAACATACCTAATCAGGGCCAGGAGTCTGGGCCAGCACAGCTCCAGCGCTATGTTACATTTACTTTGTCATCTGCATTTGACCCATTTGAATCTCTGACCCATGAGAATCTTATCAGCCAACAGTTCTGTGGCCCCAGCAGTGGAGGCTGCAAATGAGAAAAGAAAATTCATATAAAACATTTTAAACAGTTTTCTCATTGTTATATTAGATGTGATGGACATTTTTACACATTTTTACATATTTACACCAGTATCTGCACAAATCTGTTCAATGAGCCTAATGTCCATCTTAAATCTGACCTGTCCACTGTTATTTACTCTTCACTTTACAAACATGCACGGATTATACAAAACAGATCATGTATTCCCAGAATTAAATCCATACATTGGAGGCTTATATTACGTGATTTACAAGTACATATAAACTTTGATATAGTCAGACTGTGTCTTTTAATTTTAATGTATGAAATAATGTGTTTTTATCTTACCTCAGAGCTACAATGGCAAAGTATTTACGTGTTTACATGAAAAGCTCCTCCTTGTACCTTCATTAATCCCTCTGTGGGCTTCTTTTCCCCTGACAGTAAAAACATTATTAGTGTTTGATGTAAATCTGTCCAAATACAAAAGTTTGAGTGGAATTTTCATCACGTTAGCTGTACATTATTAGCGACACTTTTAGCTCAACCTCAGAGATTTATGCAGTTTAAAACAAATTTATTTGATAGTTTTGTGGTTTATGGCCGTATTTTACATTTGCAGTTGTGTTAGTGATGATTTCCTAAATTTAAAAGTGTTACATGTTTTCTCTGCTCTGCGGACGGTCTTTTTGCTCCGTGTTTTCGAACATCTGTCTGCCGCCGTGCACGCTGTGCATTTGCGGTGCATTTGAGGGGTACATGAAATCGGCTGGTTAGCTCAACTGGTAAGTCATGGACTTTCCCCCTGGGGGTTGTGGGTTCAAATCCCCCCCGGGCAATGAGCTAACCAGTGTGGGTCCTTGGGCAAGACCCTTCACGGTACTGCCCCCCCGGGCGCCGAAAAAGATGGCTGCTCACTGCTCCTGAAAAGGATGGGTCAAATGCAGAAGTCAAATTTCTCCCGTGTGTCACTGTGTGTCATTGTGTGTGAGACCAATAAAGGCTTAAGCCGAAGATTAAATGGGACAACACCTGTTGCAACGGAAGTGACATATGTGGCCTTAAAGATCCCATGACGTGGTACTTCTTGATGCTTTTATATGGTGCCTTGGTGGTTCCCTAATACTGTATCTGAAGCTTTCTTCTCCAAATCAAGCCTTGGTGCACGATAGAGCCTCTAGGAGGTTGTGGCTCCATTCTGGGCGTGCCGCTTGAATGCAAATGAGGAGGACGGAGACGGGCCAGTGTAGGCAGGTGGGGGTGTGGCCAAATACGGTCACTGTGCATGTTAATATGTTGAAAAGCGACTGTAAAAACTTTTCAGTACAGCCTGAGTCTGATCCCGAAGGCGAAGAAGTGGCTTCAGCAGGACATCTCTGAATGGTTAGTTTGAAATGTTATGTTTGGAAACAATACTTTCATTAGCTTATTTATGTATACTGTTACAGTTAGCATGTAGCCAGCATAGCCTATGTTGTTAGCTTTTCATGTTGCTCTGATTCGCTATGGAAGGAAGAACACCCGTCATGCTATTAAGTACGGAATTCATCAACCCTGGCGGGGTAATGACTTGACTATGTGACTATGTTTACATGCAATTAATATCCCGAATACAAGGCTAATCCTGGTTTTGATCAAATTTGGGATACAATGTTTACATGAACACAGAGTAATGGGGTCACTGATATCCCAGTTTACATGAAAAACACTAGTATACCAATGTGTTACATTAAATCATTCTCTGTACATGTGTGTAACCTGTTTACAACAACAACGTTCTAACACGTGCGCAAATACAAAGCCAGGATACTCCATATCCGCATCATATTTTGGATACTGACGTACATGTAAATATGTATGTTGCACCTCAGAAATGTGCACCTACCCCCCCTTTTTGTCATCTTTTTTGTTTTGCCTTGCACTATGTTATAAATGTATGTAAATAATTTACATACATGTCTGCACTGGAGAATGGGCTGCTTTTAACTCTTTCACTGCCAGCCTGTTTTCAAAATCTAAGCCTGTAGAGTGCCAGAGATTTAGAACATTTTCACTGATTTTACAAGACTCACAGAATACTGAGTTCTTTGACTATATAAACATGGCACACATCAAAATAAAGCCTAGACTCTCTTCTTTCACCTGGAAAAAAATTATGTTTCTCACCTTTTCGGTTCTCAAATAACTGATAGTAGAACATAGGGAAGTTTCAGCAAAAACACTGGTTTTTGAGCAAGAAATGGAGAAAACGAGCGTTGAGTTCAGAGAAGGATTTCGAGCAGATCAGTGCCTTTGACATCAATATTTATCGATTTAGTGACACCTCAAACATCTAAAATAACAGAGAAAGAGATTTTTGATGACAAAGTACATTTTTTATTTACAAATATAAGAATATAAGGCTCTGTGAATAGTGCCAAGAGATGTTTACAGGATATAATAATATATTTTCATATAAAATAGAACTTTGTTGAGGCTTTGTCTGAGGCCCAGAGTACAGACCCATAATAAAAACTAATATACACACACACACACACACACACACACACACACACACACACACACACACACACACACACATATATATATGTACATACACACAAGCCCATGCATAAACCTTTACACACACACACAGCTACACACGCACACGCGCACGCACACGCACGCACGCACACACACGCACACACACATATAACTTCATTCATTACAATTACCACACAGCACAGCAGTATCACTGCTCCAAGTCAGTAAACTTCTTCTCTAGAGCTGTCGTAGTTCTGAGGAGACTCCCTGGTCCGTGCAGCGCACACATGACACGCCCCCTCCTCGGGCACAGTAGATCTCTGCTCAGACCTCGCTGCTTGATCCGGCTTGTCTCTGCGATCCTCTGATCCAGGATCCTGGGTCCCAAGAGCGATCTGATCGCTCCATAGGCGCTGATCAACAGTTATCTGCTTTTCCGGGTTCGCTGGCCTCGCCATCTTACACACATCTATACACACACTGCACTCCTCCTTTCTTCCCCGGCTCTGATCGGCAAATAATGATACAAGATCGCCATCTACAGGTTGAGGTGTGTGAATTACACCTTCAAAGTTGCTCCAGGCCGTATCCTAGCAACCCCCGCTGAAAAACGTGTTGAACGTCTATAGACGTTCTGGCAATCAACAGTTGGGTTCGCCCGAACGTCTATAGACGTCTCCGGCAGCCAATGAGTTAATCTCATTGTACATACACAACTTTAAGCAGATGTTCACGGCAGATGCGGTACAGCGCCATAAGCGGATGTTTACAAGATTTATGAGATTTATTCACAAACAAAGGTGGTGTTATAAAGTCCATGTCGAGTCTGAACTCATTTTGACAGAGAATGCAGTTATTGCTTTTGGCTTTGTAGAGCAGATTAGCATGCTAACCAAGCTGATAGCTGTTAGCTGCACAGCTAATGCAACACATTCTACCAGTAACAAGCCAGACAAACATAAAGTACAGACACAAAATTATGTAGTTTTATAGTTGACTTACTTGTTCAGCATCCGTAGCTGATGCGGTGTGGAGAGTTGGTACTGACCCAGGCTTCAGTTTCAGCTGATTTGCAAGTCCAGCTCTGTATTGACCCATGAAAAAAACAGTCATCCGCGTTTGGCGCAGATATACAAAGTTTTAGGTATACGTGTCAGCACATTTCCACAGAAAATAAAATTAAACCACTGCTGTTTCAGAGGTCTGGATGAAGGTACTAAAACACTCTTTTCTTCATCATCACATCCAGGGACAGAGCAGTTGCCGTGCTTCACTCGTTTCTGAGCCCTCACGTCGCTCCAGGAAAAACAAACAGCAGCTAGTAGCTAGTAGCTCATTTGTACAAGGGCCGGTCCAAATTCTCTGGGTGGGATTTCCAGAGCCAGGGGGTGGACATCCAGACAGAGGGGGTGGAAACCTTTCCCCTTATGCCGTCATAAGGGGAGCTTGTTCAAACTCGCCCATTTGGGCTGTCTTTATTTCAAATGTGGAAAAGGACTGCGATTGCTCAGTTTACACATTTCACCATGTTTAGCCATGAGAGGGCCCTTAATCAGGCT
The DNA here is from genome assembly GCA_036785185.1 of Paratrypauchen microcephalus. Classification (NCBI taxonomy): domain Eukaryota; kingdom Metazoa; phylum Chordata; class Actinopteri; order Gobiiformes; family Gobiidae; genus Paratrypauchen; species Paratrypauchen microcephalus. The sequence goes on along the minus strand of JAVJIX010000352.1, from coordinate 389,829 downwards.
AGGGGAGCTCATATTAACATTCAAAAACCCTAGAAAGTGAAAATGTCATGCCATGGGACCTTTAAACCCTCCGGAGTGTGCTCCCCTCGAATTGGGACACGGCTTGAGAGACCATTTAAAGGCTCAGGAAACCTTTGCAGGTGTTTTCAGTTAATTTGCTGATCAGAGTGTGACACCATGACTTCCCATTATTCAGCTTTTGCACAATATTCAAATTTTCTGAGACACAGAATTTTCTTTTTTCATTATCTGTAAGCCACAATCATAAACAATCAAGAAATAAACTCTGTGTCATAGGTGTATATAATTTGATCTGAATTGGTCTGACTTTCTGAAATGAGTTTCATTATATTCTAATTTTTTTTTTGTAATGGTCTAGTATAAGTCTATTTAAATGAGCACTGTGTAACTTTTCTGGTAGAGCATCTGTCATACACTTGGAAAGCTTAGAATGTTCCACATCATAGAATTACACTTATTTATCTCAAGTAAGAAGAAGGAAGTGACACCACAGGGCCACGGACAGAATCAGATCTGTGGCGAGACAATCACAGTAAGAAAACATGTTTTTAAGTCAATAAAACACATTTAATTGAGTAAAGGCAAGATGAATATTTTATGCCCTACTGTGGAACTTTCAAGACAAAGCAATAACATCTCCATGGAGACAAGCATGTGACAGATTCTCCACCATAAACGTTACGCAGTGTACCTTTAACATATTATATATATATATATATATATATATGTATATATATATATATGGAACAAGGTATACATTGTAAATATCTCACCATCAGGACATGAGGACAGGGTCAGTAGAAAAGTGTCCCTCCTCCGTGTCCTGTAGTATCACCTCCAGCCTCCAGGGGGAACCTCTGTTTGATCTGAACGGTCACGACCTAAACCCAAACACCTGCATCAATCATGAATCAGTTCTAGTGCAGCCTCTGCAGCTCAGGGAGGGAGTTCTGGAGGTTCTGAGCTTTCACGTGAGGCATGACCTGTCCATATATTGAAAATGAGACAAACATGTTTGTGTCCTTGAACTGCAGGCTCTGGCTACACAGGTTCAGTTGTGATTATAGTACTTGTTTAAAAGTGCAGTCTACATAGAGTTCATTTAATTTCAAGTGTTCAATAATAATAATAATAATAATAATAATAATACATCAGACTTGTATAGTGCTTTTTTTTGGACACAAGATGCTTTACAAACAAAATAGGAAGTAACTTTTGTTGTCACTCAAATCTGCCAACTGCTGGAAATTTGTCTAAATACCACCTATTTCCAGTTCAGAGGGAACTTTTACAGGCAGATCCAGGGCTGTGCGATGGGCTCACCGGTCTCCCCTATCATGGCTAATTTATACATGGAACAATTTGAACAAAGTGCCTTTGTCAGGGTCCGTTTGTTGAGTTTGTCTTGTTACTTCCTGTTTTATTTTGTTAAGCTTCTGTTTTGTTCCCTTACTTCCTGTCTAGTTTTCCCTCTCCCCATTACCCTAATGTGCCTCACCTGTTTGTCATTGTCTCCTCCTCCCCAGCCTATATTAGCCTTACCTTTTTCCCCTCCTGTTGCCAGTTCGTCTTGTCTGTTTTCAGAAAGCGTTCCAGCGTTCTTTTACAAAAATCAAAATTCAAGATTTGGAACCTTTTACTGCACATATCAATTCTGTAGATCCTAATATCAAATTCACCCGTGAAGATGCCAAGGATAACACATTGGCGTTCTTAGATTGTGCAGTAACGATAGGAGGAGACCGGGGACTCCAAGTAGAAGTCTTCAGGAAGCCCACACACACAGACCAATACCTGCTTTTTGATTCACACCACCCACTGCAGCACAAACTGGGGGTTATTCGGACATTACAACACAGGGCCCAAGTGGTTCCCACAAGCACAGAGGGTAAGGAAAAAGAAGAACAACATGTGCAGGAAGCCCTCTCTGTTTGTGGTTATCCCAAATGGGCTGTTAACAAAACCAAGAGAGACAAGGGCAAGAAACAGGATAATAGAGAATCCGAACCCAGGAGGAAAGGGGTAGCGATTCCGTACCTGGCCGGTGTGTCGGAAAAACTACAGAGGATTTTCAGACAATATGAAATCCCAGTTTATTTCAAACCCACAAACACTTTAAGACAAAAACTCGTCCACCCAAAGGACAGAACACCGAGCCACAAACAAAGCAATGTGGTCTACTCCATTCAGTGTAGTGAAGACTGCAGTGAGCGCTACACTGGAGAAACAAAACAGCCACTTCACAAGAGGATGTACCAACACAGACGGGCGTGCCAGAGTGGACCGGCTTCTGCGGTACATCTTCATCTAGAAGCCACGGGCCATTCTTTTGAGGACAGTGAGGTTCAGATCTTAGCCAGGGAAAAGAACTGGTTTGAGAGGGGAGTTAAAGAGGCTATTTTTGTCAAAAAAGAGAATCCTTCTCTGAACAGAAATGGTGGAGTCAGACATAATTTGCATCCCATCTACAATTCCATTCTTAAGCTTAGATCAAGCAAACAGGGAAACAATAGGGCTAGCCAGGTCAGGGCCAGAGGTGGGAAAAACAGCCGTAGGGATAATAGGGATCGTTATCGAGACGCCAGAGAAACAAAAGACGGAAACCAATGAGATAGTTCCGGAAAGTAGTTAGCTAGGTAGCTCCTCCCTGCAGCAAGATATAAGCAAGTGTCTTACCAGTATTCTTATTAGAGCTGACGAAGCCTCTCGGATGAGCGGCGAAACGTTTTCAACCAAACAAACTTTGTCCAGTTGACAAATTGAACTTCTCCTTTTATCTTGTCACTCATATCTCACCTGATGTTGACTTTTGGGTGGAGAAATATTTTCACAGTCTGGTACTGATGAATAAGTCATAGTGAAAGCACTTTTAGGCTTTCTAGAACTTCTCAACGTTGGCGGTTGCAGCATAAAGTGTGTAAAACAGTATACACAGCAGCAGAGAGACATATGGTGTGGAGCTGTGGAGGAGGCATATCTGCAGCGAGGACAGTGATGAGCAGAGACATGCGACTCTGGCCAGGTGGCAGTATGCATATTTGCCAGAGCACACTCTCAGCATGTGCATCTGATCTGCTACAGGGACATATGCCTTTAGTGTCCGGTGGGAGCCCCTTTGCCATTGATGTTCCTTGCCAAGGGTCGCTCCGGCACAGGTTAGCGCTGCAGGCTAATGTGTGCTGATGCTAGCCCCGTGTTCTGAGCCAAGTGGTGGCTGGCTGAGTGATCTGCTCTCTTCAGATCAGCGCCCCCTCTCTTGCATGCCCACTGCACCACCCGCCAAATACTTGAGGCTTTGTAGTGGTGCCAACATGGACAGATGGGCGGAGGAGGAGCACCCGGGCCTGAGATGAGAGGCAGAGTTGGGCACAGCCTTTTCAGCGCTAACAAATTGGTACTGGGACGGCGGCCATGTTGTATCATTAAAATGCAGACTAGATTTTGGGCGAGTTTCAGGGTAGAATAATGGCTTGTCAATGCTGATGACAGTATTACCGTTTTATAGGCAATAAACACTTAATATACTCTTTGAATGAATGTCCATGCCTGTAGATTTGTCTTAAAGGAGCTGTATCCTCCAAATGTAAAAACAGAAGTAGTAGTTGTATTTTAAGTAATTATTTTAAAAGCTTTGCCGTGGTCCAAAGTTCTTCCTCTCTTACCTTCTACATTCTGAGCATCCTAATTATTCACCATGATGAGTTTATAAGAGCTGTTAATAACTCTGAGAACAGGGCAGAATTTTGCCATGGCCGTAAAGTGAACAACACCTTGCATGCTACAATCATTTTCTGATCATTAGACAATGAAATGCTTTCACATTACATGCAGACAGTACGCAGCTGAATTAGTTTGTCCTCAACTCATTACTCAATAGAGATTCCGATGACATGATAATAATTAAAAAGTCTTTATTTAGATGATACAATGTGATTTTCAACATGGAATGGTAGAACTTTCATTTATATTATATTATGAGGCCTTTATATGTGCCCAGCCGTGGCAAAACCAGACACAAGTCATCCCGGAGGCATTTAGAGTTATTCACAGATTCTGTGTAGATTCTAGTGGAAATCTGAGAACATTTGAAGAATTTGTGGCCATTTGAAAGCAGTACATCTGAAAACGATGAGCTGAGAAAAGCTGCGTTAAAGATCTGCTTGTGGAGCAGAAAGGAACTCATTTGCATGATATTAAGCTAAGCCCTCCCCCATCACTGACATTACTGTGGTGTGGTGTCCATCCATCCATCCATTTTCTTCCGCTTATCCGGGGCTGGGTCGCGGGGGCAACAGTCTAAGCAGGGACTCTCAGACTTCCTTCACCCCGGAGACTTCCTCCAGCTCCTCCGGGGGGACCCCAAGGCGTTCCCAGGCCAACCGGGAGACATAATCCCTCCAGCGTGTCCTGGGTCTTTCCCAGGGCCTCCTCCCAGTGGGACATGCCCCAAAGGAGGCATCCGGAACAGATGCCCGAGCCACCTCAGCTGGCTCCTCTCAACGTGGAGAAGCAGCGGCTCTACTCCGAGCTCCTCCCGTGTGACTGAGCTCCTCACCCTATCTCTAAGGGCGCGCCCAGCCACTCTGCGGAGTAAACTCATTTCAGCCGCTTGTATCCACGGTCTTGTCCTTTCGGTCATCACCCAGAGCTCATGACCATAGGTGAGGGGAGGAACGTAGATTGACCGGTAAATTGAGAGCTTTGCCTTTTGGCTCAGCTCCCTCTTCACCACAACGGTCCGGTACATTGATCCGCCTGTCAATCTCACGCTCCATCCTCCCCTCACTCGTGAACAAGACCCCGAGATACTTGAACTCCTCCACCTGAGGCAAGGACTCTCCACCCACCCGGAGAGGGCAAGTCACCTTTTTCCGGTCGAGAACCATGACCTCGGATTTGGAGGAGCTGATCCTCATCCCAGCTGCTTTACACTCGGCTGCAAACCGCCCCAGTGCACACTGGAGGTCCCGGTTCGATGAAGCCATCAGGACAACATCATCTGCAAACAGCAGAGATGAGATCCTGTGGTTCCCAAACCGGATCCCCTCCGGCCCCTGACTGCGCCAAGAAATTCTGTCCATAAATATAATGAACAGAACCGGTGACAAAGGGCAGCCCTGGTGGAGTCCAACATGCACCGGGAACAGGTCCGACTTACTACCGGCAATGTGAACACAACTCCTGCTCCGGTCATACAGGGACCGAACAGCCCTTAACAAAGGGCCCCGAACCCCGTACTCCCAGAGCACTCTCCACAGGACCCCACGAGGGACACGGTCGAATGCCTTCTCCAGATCCACAAAGCACATGTGGACTGGTTGGGCAAACTCCCATGCACCCTCGAGCACCCGACAGAGAATATAGAGCTGGTCCAGTGTTCCCCGGCCGGGACGAAAGCCACACTGCTCCTCCTGAATCCGAGGTTTGACCATCGGTCAAATTCTCCTCTCCAGCACCCTGGAATAGACCTTACCGGGAAGGCTGAGGAGTGTGATTCCCTCATAGTTGGAACACACCCTCCGGTCCCCCTTCTTAAACAGAGGGACCACCACCCCGGTCTGCCAGTCCAGAGGTACTGTCCCCGACCGCCACGCGATGTTGCAGAGACGTGTCAGCCAAGACAGCCCTACAACATCCAGGGACTTGAGATACTCAGGAAGGATCTCATCCACCCCCGGGGCCTTGCCACGGAGGAGCTTTCCAACCACCTCAGTGACTTCAGCCAGGGTGATGAGTGAGTCCGCCTCCGAGTCCCCAGCCTCTGCTTCCTCCTCGGAAGGCGTGACGGCGGGATTGAGGAGATCCTCAAAGTATTCCTTCCATCGTCTGATAACATCCTCAGTTGAGGTCAACAGCTCCCCACCCGCACCGTAAACAGTGTTGGTGAAGCACTGCTTCACCCTCCTGAGGCACTGGACGGTTTGCCAGAATTTCTTTGAGGCCATCCGATAGTCCTCCTCCATGGCCTTTCCGAACTCCTCCCAACAGAGTTTTTGCCTCTGTGACCGCCCGGGCTGCAGCATGCTTGGCCCGCTGGTACCCGTCAGCTGCCTCCGGAGTCCCACGAGCCAACAAGGCCCGATAGGACTCCTTCTTCAGCCTGACGGCATCCCTTACTTCCGTTATCCACCACTGAGTTCGGGGATTGCCACCGCGACAGGCACCACAGACTTTACGACCACAGCGACGGGCGGCCGCATTGACAATAGAGGCCGAGAAAAGAGCCCATTCGGACTCTATGTCCCCAGCCTCCCCCGGAATCCGGGAGAAGCTCTCCCGGAGGTGTGAGTTAAAGGTGCCCCTGACAGAGGGCTCTGCCAGACGTTCCCAACAGACCTTCACTACACGCTTGGGCCTGCCAGGTCTCTCCGGCTTCCTCCCCTGCCAGCGGACCCAACTCACAACCAGGTGGTGATCAGTTGACAGCTCTGCCCCTCTCTTCACCCGAGTGTCCAAGACACGCGGCCGGAGGTCAGATGACACGACTACAAAGTCGATCATCGACCTCCGTCCTAGGGTGTCCTGGTGCCACGTGCACTGGTGGACACCCTTGTGCTCAAACATGGTGTTCGTTATGGACAAACTGTGGCTAGCACAGAAGTCCAATAACAGAACACCACTCGGGTTCAGATCAGGGAGGTCGTTCCTCCCAATCACCCCTCTCCAGGTGTCACTGTCGTTGCCCATGTGGGTGTTGAAGTCCTCCAGGAGAACAACGGAGTCCCCGGTCGGTGATGTGGTGTTTCAGGCAGAATTGGAAGGTACTTTGTTAAAATGGAAATGCTTTTACAACAAAAAGTCCATATAATCATTCAATAATTCAATAATACACAGGATAATATGTTATCACACACGTACACGCACTCTGGACACACACACACACACACCTTAGTCCTGGTTTAGTCCTATTTTAGTCCTGTTTTAGTCCTGTTTTAGTCCTGGTTTAGTCCCGGTTTAGTCCTGTAAACACACGCTGACACAAGGCCAGCTAATATGTCCCTTTGATGCAGAAATAGTATGATAATATGACTCACCCCATAAGAACGCGGTCAGCTCCGTTGTTATCTCCGTAACAGTTTGCCATGTTGTCCGATAATTCGCGTGTCCACGTGTATGCGCGTATCATGTATATCCACGGACTTTCGGCAGCTCCGGCATCCGGAGAAACGGATGTATCCTGAACGTGTCCCGAGGCGAGAGTTCCTTCTTACGTAGCAAGTTAAGGATTTTCTCCAGTCTCACTGTCCTTATTCTCTTGAAATGAAGCATACATATTTACGAGGCTTGCTCACAGCTGATTGGCGAACAAGCGCAAACACAACAGCGCTAATCGTCATGATTGGCAGGAGTGCGACCGGTTGGTAATTATGGTGATTTATACACTCCCCCTTTTCTTTCCGAAAAACAAGCCAATTTAAAATACAAAATGTATGCTTTTAATGCAGATGATATTATCCAGGGCTCTCAAGTTTTGAGCGGGGTCGTGCGTGTGACTGCAATTTCCGAGGACCAGGGGGGGGTGCGAGTGAACAATTTTGGGCGATTGAATTGCGTGAGAAATGCCGTGTGAGCGTGTGAACACGTCGAATTGCGTGTTGAGAGCCCTGTTTGTCTAAAGAGCAAACTTAAACTACAAAGCAACTAATGAGAGTTATATAAATTAAGTTATTACCTGATGGTTCTCAGTTTGTTTTATCATCACTTTGTCAGTGCGCGCTGAGAGGGGCGGGGGGAAGCGGGGCGGGGGGGGAGCGGGACATTTTTAACGGATACATGTCTCACCGCGTCTCACCACGGGCAGTTCGGCTCTAGGCCGCGCGTATTCCGCGCGTAAGCCGTCGGGGGGGGGGACACGTTACGCACAGACGGAGACACGGGGACCGGAGTCGGTGCGTCTCAGAGGAGACGTGGCACCGCTGAAAACGCGCGGAGCCTGCATAAACTAAGCCACACAGACCGATTTTCTGGGCACAAAAAAATAAAACACAAATCAGCGTGAGAAATGCCATGTGTGGCGTGTGCGCGTGTGAATACGTCGAATTGCGTGTGTCACACTCTCAATGCGTGAGCCTTGAGAGCCCTGTATTATCTGATATTATTTCCTCCGTAGAGTGGCTGGGCGCACCCTTAGAGATAGCGTGAGGAGCTCAGTCATGCGGGAGGAGCTCGGAGTAGAGCCGCTGCTTCTCCACGTCGAGAGGAGCAGCTGAGGTGGCTCGGGCATCTGTTCCGGACGCCTCCTGGACGCCTCCCTGTTCCGGGCATGTCCCACCGGGAGGAGGCCCCGGGGAAGACCCAAGACGCGCTGGCGCGACTATGTCTCCCGGCTGGCCTGGGAACGCCTTGGGGTCCCCCTGGAAGAGCTGGAGGAAGTGTCCGGGGTGAAGGAGGTCTGGGCGTCCCTGCTTAAACTGTTGCCCCCGTGACCCGGCCCCGGATAAGCGGAAGAAAATGGATGGATGGATGGATATTATCTGAAACATGGAGTGGCTTCTTCATGATCTCAACTAGCACAAAAAAACAAAAATCACAAATTTGGAAAAAAAAAGAAAAAAAAGAAAAAAAATACTTCTAATGCAAATAAAATCTCTGTTTCTCTAATGCCGACATGTGGTTTAGCAGTGGCGGGTCACATATATATGTAAGCCCTTAGCGGTCCATGAGCGGTCCATGAGCGGTCCATGAGCGGTCCATGAGCGGTCCATGAGCGGTCCATGAGCGTACATTAGTCTATTTGTACTTGTTCTGATACAGCTCAAGATTGTTCTAAAGCTATTCAGGAAAAGTTCATTTCTGTGCTGTGAATGGCTCTTTTAGTATCAATAAATGTTCAAATGTTTATCTAGTTTAGTTAAAATCTGATTTTCTATACTTTTGAAAATCCTAACCAAGGCAAATGACAAATTATGCTCAAATACATGTGAACAAACACGCATACTCCAAATAAGAGAAAAAAAAGGAAGATTAAATAAAACCATAAATGTTACTAAACAAAAATATATGAATATGGGTATGCAAATATTCATGACTCTGGGCAGCCTGGGCAGCCTGGGCAGACGGGCGGAGGAGGAGCAGGCCCGAGAGGAGAGGCAGACGTGGGAACAGCCTTTTTAGTGTTAACAAAATGCTACTTCGACCATGTTGTCTAGCATGAATTTCTGTAGAATCTCTGAGTATAATAACAGTTTGAATTTTTGAATACAGATTTGCCCAAACCCTGCTAGTCTTCAGTGCTTTAGAGTCTAGACCTAAGAATGAAGACAGATGAAGATAGATGTAACATGCCAAGCCATCAGTTTTTCAGTTTTTCAGTCACTCACCTTTTTGTTGAAAATCAAACTCCTAAACTGGACCATGAACACTCGTTTTGATCACAGGCTCCTGAAATGGGCTGTTTAAATCTTTTCTGGCGGAGTTTGCATGTTCTGTCCGGATGGCTCCTTATTTGCCATTATTGCAAGCAGAAAAGTGACTTAGAGGCTGCATATTTACAGAAGCAATAGAGTTAGTAACTATCCTGCTGCCTGGACATATAAAAGTGCATATGACAGGTGACCTGGCCCACGACAGACTAATATTTGTGTCACTCTGAACTGAGTCCTGTACATGGTCAGTCTGGAATGACTGAAAACGCGTCACATTGTGGCTGATCTGATTGGTCGAAGCGTTACATCCTGTAGAGACAAAAGCACAGACGTCCACAAATGCACAAAAAATTATACTTTTTATACTCTTCTTTCTCTCTCTCAACTTCCCACATTGACTGTCCACAACTCTCTCTTTCTCTCCGTCTCTTTCCCATCATTAACTTGGCGGGCTCGTTTGGCGGTGATTAGAAGAGCCTCTTGTTTTTCACAGTTTGCAATCATTTGACCCCCACCCTCTCTTTTTCTTTCTCTCTCTGCACTTCTGCTGAAGGGGTTTGGGAGTGGAGAGAGAGAGCACAGAAAAACAAGGAACAGGCAAAGAGAGAGTGGGAGGTCAGACAAACAGGTGGAGAGGGATGGAAGGAGGGAGAAAGAGCAGGAGAAATCACAGACAAAGAACAGATGGGGAGGGAGAGAGAAAGAGATGGAAGCAGTTAAAAGTCTGCCTCTGTATTCTGGACAGTCGGAGCATTTTGCAGTATTGAGGTGTGCAGAAGTGTGAAATAAAGAGTAAAAACTTAATATACTTTTTGAAATAAGTGATTTCCCTTGTGGGTCAATAAAGTTTGTCTAAGTCTAAGAAAAACTTGGCTTCTGTCAGTCATTCCATTTCATTTTCTGTGAAACCACATGTCAAATCTCCATTTGCTCTGTGCACTGTGTCCCTCACCTCTTGTATTCAGTCTACATACTTTTACTTACTATGCATATTTCACGTGTATGCCAGACCTGAATATGTTGGTTTGCTGTAATCAGAGCAGTGCTGTGTGATCTCACCAACTACTGGAAATTTCAGAGGCCACTGGAGGCAGCACACACTCTTAGGGTGCACTTAAACTAGGACTTTAGAACCGCGCCATGCTCAAACACGATTGCGTAGGGTTCTAGGGCCCGCATTCACACGTGCACAACCGAACCGGGCCATAGCCCGATGACGTCATCACATGATTGCGCAGCAGAGCTATCACTTTTAGCTATTAAATAGTGAGGCAGATATTCGTTCTGCTGAGATATACGCTCATCCATAAGTTTATGGATATAAAAACAGCGCAGAGTGAGGCCAGCCAGAGACAAGAAGCTGCTGGCAAATCCACACTCGTCCATCAGATTACCAGATGGAGAAACGCCATTCGTTACTCCAGATAACGCATCTCCAGAGTCCAGTGGCAGTGTGTTTTGCATTGCACTTGGTGATGTTTGGCTTGGATGCAGCTGCTCAGCCATGGAAACACATTCCATGAAGACTCTATGCACTGTTCTTGAGCTAATCTGAAGGCCACATTAAGTTTGGAGGTCCGTAGCGATTGACTCTGCAGAAAGTTGGCCATCTCTGCACCTCAACATCCGCTGACCCTGCCCTGTCAGTTTACGTGGCCTACCACTTTGGGACTGAGTTGATGTCATTCCCATTCACTTCCACTTTGTTATAATACCACTGACTGTTGACTGTGGAATATTTAGGAGTGAGGACATTTCACGACGTGGACGTGTTGCACAGGTGGCATCCTATCACAGCACCACACTGGAATTCACTGAGCTCCTGAGAGCGACCCATTCTTTCACAGATGGAAGTGATTGAAACACATGATTTAGATTAATAATAATAATAATCAGTGGCGGCTGGTCCATAGGGGGCGCTTGAGCACCGCCCTTCCCAAAGAGGAGAGGAAAAATATAAAATGTATAATAGTAAAAATATGTTTGTTGTTTTTAATCAATGTGATATTTTTTTGTTAATGTTAATTATTTGTGTGTCTCTACATGTAATCTGAATTATTCAAACAACATTTCCACCAAATGACTCTTATTCAACAGTGAATTTCCACCGACATAGCCGTATGGGGCTCTCGTCCAAAGCGCCCTCGAAGTGTAGCGAAATAGCCAATCGTGTGTGGTTGCTAGGGGAAGATTAAAAAAATATGATTCCTATCAGCCTATCAGCATCGCCGAATAAGATGGTTTTGGGGCGCCCGTGTGCGTCGCACCTGCTACAGGAAGTTTGGATCGCTATTCGCCCTGTCCCAGACTGATTAGTCACGTGATCGGTGTATCCACGTATTATCCGCAGGGAATACGCGGATGAATTATTGTGAAAGGACGTCTGAATTATTGTTTTTTATTTATTTATTTTCTGTGCCATCTGTGATAAGATAATCACGAGCAAGTTGAAAGTTCAGTCAGGACTCGGGAAGTAATGCAGGGGATGAGCGCGGGTCTTATTCAGGAGATGCATTTTGGAAGAAGTCACGTTTTCAGCTTGTCCCAAGTCTTAGTAATTAAACTGATTCACGGAAGGTGAATTTGATGCTTTATTGCCAGATAAGTTAAGTTTTCGGTCTGAAGTGGCTTGTTCATGGAGTTTGCGAGTAAGCTAGCGACCTGCCAGCTACACCCGAGAGGACCATTCGAGAGACCGCGATGAGTAACGTTGCCCGGGGGAGAGCGGAACGACGCTAACTGGATTTCCCTGCCGCTGCCTACGATTTCTCAACTCGTGAGTGGCAGAGGTACAGTACCTTTTTGCTGTTTGTTTGCCATTGCGGTGAAGGAGCCAGTTCCATACCCAAGCTACGAACCAGGCCTCCAACGGTAGAACTGGGGGTTGGAGAATTATATTTGAGTGTTTTGCCGGCTATAGGATAAATTGTTTATTTGGGCCCATTAGAATATTGTGACTGTTAAACATTTTGTGTGTTGAGATGTTCATCTAAATGTTTGAAAGCACTTTTTTCAGTAGATGTAATATAGTTCATATTTACTTATAACTTTGTTGTGGTCATTGAGTGTCATGTTTGTTTGAGGTTAAAACCCTTTAAACACAAGTCATAGTACAAAAGTAGTTCATTTAAGAGTTTACTCACATTATACTAATCATTTCATGTGTACTGTGCATTTTAATAGCCATAATACTGTACTAAAAGGTAATAGGTTAGTCTCTCTCACATCACAAACACAATCATAGGCAGGGAAATCTATTGGCACATCAGCCCCACCAAGATTTTTTTTTCACCAGCCGCCACTGATAATAATAATACATTTTATTTATTAGGCGCCTTTCTAGACTCTCAACGTCTAGAAAGTCAAACTTTAAATTATTATTTGGAAGGGTGTGTGAATACTTTTGGCAATGGTAAATCTTTATCTTTATACAGCGCTTTTCCACCTTGAAGGCACCCAAAGCGCTTTACAAGGAACCACTCACCCATTCAGACACTGGGGGCGAGGTGGGTTGCCCAAGGACACAATGGCAGCATTCATCTGTGGGAGCTGGAATCGTACCAACCAACCTGTGGGTCAGTGGATCTGACCGCTCAACCACTGATGTTTCTTATGTCAAGCGCAGGATTTGAACCGCCAACCTTTGGATCAGTGGACAAACGCTCTACCAACTGAGCTACTGCCGTCCACAATATAGTGTATCTATCTGTCTTTTCATGGACCGCTTTCCTCATCTCCAGCAGAAACCACCAGCCTCCTCAGCCTCTCCATCTCCTCCTCTTCACCACCAGTGTCTTAGCATCGGGGGAGATGTGAAATGATGTTGTCAAATACATAGTGTGATCTTGTCTGTCTATCTCTGGTGTTTGTCTCCTGCTCACTGGAGGCAAAGGAGATGGTTAGTGCGCTGAGTGGTGGTTGCCTGGCAGCGGCGCTAGCTTCATTAGCCTCCTAACGACAGGCTGATGGAGCTGTGGAGTGGCCTCTTCTCTTCTCTCTTCTGGACCTCTCCTATGGGCCTCTCTCTCCTGTGTCTGTGCACAAACAGAGAAAGCACCTGGAACACTGAGGCTATGCTCTGTACAACACTGCTCTGTCAAAGAGCTTCAAACAGACTGTGTGAAACAGCAGTTTTCTACTGAATGAGGAACGCAAAGTTGGATAGTCTAAAATGACATGATGATTTTAAGGAACTGTAGCCTGTACCTTTACACTTAAAAAAAAAAAAAAAAGTACTACAATCACAATTGAATCTGTGTTTCCAGAGCCTTATCCTGCAGATAAGGACAAATCAAAGTTCTTTTTTTTTTTTTTCATTTTATGGACAGACCATGGCTCATGTGAAAGCTCAGAGCTTTCACATTTGCCTCCCAGAGCTACAGAAGCTGCACTAGCACTGATTCATGATGGGCTGCAAGGGCTGTGGGCCAAGGGCACTTAATATCCCGAATATAAGGCTTATCCCAGTTTTGATCAAATTTGCGATACAGTGTTTACATGAACCTCATAAGAAAGAACGCAGTCACCTCCGTTTGCCTCGTTGTCCGATAATTTGCGTATCCAGCGTATCAGTCTTTCGGCAGCTAAAGTATCCGACCGCATTCTGTACATAAGCTCTGGAGAAACAAACATGTCGCAAACGTGTGCCGTGTCTCGTGTCAAAATAGTATTTACAGTCCACTTTCACTGTCCTTATTCTCTTGAAATGCAGTGTAAATATTCACGAGCTGCTCACAGCTGAAAGGCAGAAAAGAAAAGAAACAGCGCTACTCATGTGAATGGGCAGCTGCGGTAGTATGCAGTATAATTTATGCACGCCCCATTTTTTTCCCAAAAACAAGCAAATTTCACAGACAAAATGTATGCTTTTAAAGCAACCAATGCTGTTATTTGAAACATAGAGTAACTTCTTCATGATCTCAAATAGCACATTCTGCAAAAAAACGAAAATCACAAATTAAAAAAACTGCTTTAAATGCGATTTTCTTGGTTTCACGAATGCCGACATGTGTCACATTTTCCAACAGTTTTAAGTGTTTAACAATTCAAGGGTTAGATGTGCATTTTCTAAAGCCAAATGCAATCTTAAACATTCAATAAAAATACAATTAAATTCAATTACAGGCAACCCAATTTGCATGCTTATGAACTAATAATTGCATAATTTTAGCATTCAGCATCAAATTGTATTGACAGGTGATCCTAGACTGCCAGGTACATTTTAAACTCTGCAGTCTGGGAGAAAGTTTGACATTATCAAGTCATAGTACTTTCTGAACAAACTTTCTGATAAAGTATTACTCAGATATTTTGGGTAGCTAAGGTGTAATGCATATGTGTCCCCGGTCCCGCCACGTGAAAATTTGTGAAACTGAGAAAATTTCGTTTTATAGTTTTTGTTTTGTTTTTGTTTTTGTTTTTTTCAAAATTTGTGATTTTCATTTATTTGCAGAATGTGCTACTTGAGATCATGAAGAAGCCACTCCATGTTTCAGATAACAGCATTAGTTGCATTTAAAACGTACATTTTGTATTTCAAATGTGCTTGTTTTTTGGAAAGAGAGGAGGTGTGCATAAATCACCATAATTTCCCACGCTCGCGGTCCCGCCAATCATGTTCCGAGTAGCGCCGTTGTGTTTTCACCTGTGAGCAGCTCATGAATATGTATGCTTCATTTCAAGACAATAAGGACATGAAAATGGACTTTTGACTTCTATAATAATTTATTAGATGGTTGTGTCTGGAGTCTTCTCTGCTTGATGTGTGGGCAGAGTCTGCTGGGAGCTCCTGCACAACATCTACAATCAAGCCTCTACAAAGGGCCAGCTCTCCAGCCGGACTGCCTGATTGTCACGTCAATTTGACTGTGATTTTGCAGTTGGATTTTTTTTTTTTTTTTCTTCCTGTCTCATAATTATTTTACTTACTACCTCTTTTTTGTTCCCCGTGTAGAAGACTCCAGTGTTCTGGCTGCTGGCTCCTCTCCGACAAACCACCTATCCTGTCCTTGGGACAATAAATCTTAGTTACTTTTTGCCTTTTTTGCCTTGAGTCTATTATTTGGCTCCACACCTGCGTTGCCCTGACATGTTTCCTGCTCCACTGAGTCTTGACAGAAGAGCCACAGGTGCACTGGTGAGATTAAGCTCCTCTGTGTCCTCCTCTAACAATCACATCAATATCAATGAAAAATACAGGCAGAAATATGTGCCACAAGAAACTGAATTTGAATCACATAATTTGAATCATTGCATTGAAAAATTGATCTGAATAGTATCATTTGAAATTGAATGTATTAGTTTGTAACAAGAATCTAATAAAACTTAAAAATTCACTCTTTTTATTTGCTCATATGCTTGGTGGCTGAGTGGCTAGCACTCACGCTTCACAGCAAGAAGGTTCCGGGTTCGATCCCCGGGTCGCCCAGGCCTTTCTGTGTAGAGTTTGCATGTTCTCTCCATGTCTGGATGGGTTTCCTCCGGGCACTCCGGTTTCCCTCATCAACCCAAAACCTGTTCCAGGTAAAATCCTCCAGGTGAGCTCCTGACCAAACCAAGCAATAAGATCATGGAGATGGTCCCTGGCCGCCTGAAAGACGAGCTGCCCACTGCTCCTGAAGGATGGGTCAAATGCAGGGAAATAATTTCTCTACGGGGATGAATAAAGCATGTCTTCTTCTTCACATGTTCAGTTCTCGAAATTCAAATTCAGTTCCTAAAATTCAATTTCAATTTACTGTGACAAACATCCGGGTAGTTTAAGGATGAAGGAAGAGCAATCGTTGAGGTCGGATTTAGAAGTGGGCAGGGGTGGGCAATGCCCACCCAAAATGTTCCGCTGCCCACCCAATTGGTCAACTGTATTTGATGTAATTTCAACCTGCCTATCACGTTTTCTTGTTTGCTCCGCCAAAATTCCACGATGTCTGATTCGCCAGTAGGACAATAAGTATAGAGAGTCCGGTGAATCAGTCACCAGTCGCATATCTCTACAGTAAAAAAGACGTGAGCGAAGCAAAGGCCGAGCGCAGTTCCTGTTCATGTTTCGGGCCCGAACAATGGCGCTTCAATCACGGAACATTTCAAATCATCGCCAGCACAGTCGTATCGGGGTATTTACTGCATAGATCATCGCTCCGAGAGTCCACGGTCCCTGTGTGCAACACAAAGGCGATCGGGCATCTGCTGGAATGTTGGTTTCGCAGTGCGCTCCAAAACCAAGATTTATCGATTATAATCTCAGTTTTATCATCGAATCTGACTCGGATCGTGTTCTACGTGCGCATATTCGCTTTAGCGTCTCGTCAGCGGTGTATAAATCCACTTAAAACGTGTAATTTGGTGAGAGACGTCACCTCACCATCGCTCCAGCGCAACCCGAGACCGATATTGCAGGTTTTAAAGCAAGAACTGGACATTGTTCGCTAAAATGGAGATATTTACGAAGCGTGACGCGCCCCGGCCTCCGCACAACGCTTCCTCCCAGAGGCGTGGAGCAGAGACCGCGAAAGGAGTGCAGCGGTGGGGCAGGATTTGTGAGCTCAGGCCTTGGTTCTTTCTCTGTCGCTCCGCCAGGGTTTGGGGCGGAGAGGAATGCAGCGGGACTGGCCCCAGTAAAATGCACTAGAATGCAAGAAATTGCATCTAAGAAATCCAACATTTTCTGGGATAGGACTCCCACACCCCCCCTCTGGGCTAAGTTGTATGTCATGTATATGTTCACAACCTCTCCCTCCACCAGGACTAAACCAGGTCTACACCAGGTCTAAACCAGGACTAAACCAGGTCTAAACCAGGACTAAACCAGGACTAAACCAGGTCTAGTCACAACGTAAACAGAACCAGAACTGTACAATTTATAAACTAAACCAACTAAACTAGCGCCAAACATGGGCTTATTTTAGATTTGTAAACGTAAACCTTAAACATTTTAAACCTAATGTCAAAGTGAGTCCAATTACTCATTATTGGCAATGAAATAAAACTGTGCTAGTGTTAAGTCATTTTGTTTGAATATATTTTGTCATCTCATAGTCTATAAGAATGACACTAAAATAACAATTCAAAACAGAAAATCCTATGTTAAAACTGTTTCTGCATTTCAGCTTTGTTTACTCATAAAATATGTGGTCTGGTTCAGTTCAGGCTTTACTTCCACATTTGTCAATACTTAATGGGCCCCAAGCCACTCTGCACTGGGAAAACTGGGCCTCAACGTCAAAAAGGTTCAAGGGATAGTGCGTTTTTTTTGTTTTT
Organism: Paratrypauchen microcephalus; assembly: GCA_036785185.1. NCBI lineage: Eukaryota > Metazoa > Chordata > Actinopteri > Gobiiformes > Gobiidae > Paratrypauchen > Paratrypauchen microcephalus. Next base: position 372,187 of record JAVJIX010000352.1, on the reverse strand, counting down.
TTTTGTTTTGTTTTTAAATGTTAATCTGTATGGGTTCCCTTCTAACAGGTTCGTGCATTAACACTGTCTTACCGCTGACAGTCTCGTCTCAGCCCGGTTCTGCTCAGGTGCTGGAGATCATGTAAGTAGGTCCGGTAAGTTCACGAGGACAGGAAATAAAGCTTGTTTTTCTTCCCAAAACAACATTTGTCCAAAAGGTGATACGCACTGGCCTCCTCATCTCCTCGAAGCTCTGGCTAAATCTGGGATTACAGGCCACTTTTGACTCAAACGAAAGTGTAGACTAAGACATCGAGCTTCTATGATTTGAAAAGTGCTAAAGTTTGTGTTATTTTGGTGACTTTTACGTCGTGCCCCGACCACTCACATTAACAGATATCGCTAATCTAAAACATCTCTGGAAGTGCTCCATATGACACCAAAGTGCTATGGGTGAGTAAAACAACTTGTTTTATTACTGAAATAAGGCTCAGATTGTAAAAAAAAACGTTAATTCTCCTTTAATAGTATACTAGTTATAGTTATAGTTTGCTTTATTGTCGAAAATGTACATAGAGTAATTCAAAATTCTGTTTCCCACTAACCAGGCAGGACAGTGATAGAGCGGGTAGAGGAGGGGCCGCACCACTGACTGGGAGATACAGAGTGGAAAAGATGCAATTACATCAATGACAATTATTCACAACATGTAATGACAGAAAACAATTGGACAGGTAACATACGGTGTTTTTTTCTTTGATGTGTGCAAGGGAACAGATCAGAAATCAATGAAATTGATTGAAAACTGAAGTAGAAGCAGACATCCTAAAAAATAGACAGGGCAGTATTACTTAATACATGTCAGTGTGAATAGTCTGAATAGTGTGTGCCAATGTTTTTGTAGAGTCCGTGATAGATAAGGCCGCAGCTGTCGGCCTTGGACGTGTTTTTGCAGAAGATGCAGTCAAAACAAAGACTCCAGTCCAGTTGGATCACATTTTTCAGGAGAATTGATTACGAAAGGAGAATTTAACATAATCGATACATTTTATAACCCAGGCGAACAGACAATTTGCCAAAACCCTGGTTTCTGTCAGGTCCCCACTTCCTGCAGGTCTGTGCGACTCGCAATCCTCCCCTGGCACGTATGATAATGAATACGGACTGCGCTGCTGTTTCCCACAGTTCCATATCCATTTTTCGCGATGTTATCCAGCGCCAGGGGATCCCACAGATAGGATGGAACAGTTCATCTGTGCATTCATTCACATTTGTGTAATGTGTGGCAAATGTAAGTTGGTGAAAATATAACAAATGTAGGCTATGACTTGCGCATGAATACCGTCAGTAAACCCGGGACTCCCACGGGACATACGCAGCACTTAACCACTCGGCCAAAGGCATTGTCCATGACAACTATGGAATTCTTTTATCTGAAAATATCGTAACGACAGTGCTTCAAAAGAATATTTTAAATTACTGGAAATTTGTCAAAACTGATGAAGAGCATAAGGTATTTTTAATTTTTTTTGCTGATATTGTCACCCTTGTTTTCGGAACTGTTTGTTTGACACTCTGTTTACTTCAGGTATGTATTCTTTGCAACCCCACCTGATTAAGCCTGATTGTTAGTCTGCCCAGGACCAGGCTAGCTCAGAGGCCTATATTGCCCCAGTAACTCAGTGGGGATTAATGTTAGCGAGAGTCATGGAACCAAACTGTCGCTAAAACTACCGCGGCTTATCGAAATTAGCCGGGCTTTGCACTTAGGAAGGAATACCCCTATGGTATTCTATTGATGAGCTTCAAGAGGTAGTCACCTGAAATTGTTTTCTTGGACCCTCACCACAGTTTGAGAAACACTACTCTAAATCATCTATCACGTGTACTCTACACACAGTGGAATTATTTGTAATTTCATTCATAAAACTGTGGAGAGTATTCTTACAGACTGTGCAGATCATGCAGTGCTTCTGTATAGTGCTCTTTCTGACAAGAGGTTTATCGTCGTTTATGATGAGTTAGTTTGGATCAAAACTCAGCTCTGTGTTATCCTCTCTTCTCACTGCTGTGTACCGACTCGAGGGACTGTCTGCAGTGAGGTTGAAAGCAGAGGCCTGTGGGGAAAACTGATATTTAAAGAAATCAACATTTCAGGGGCGGCAGTAGCTCAGTTGGCAGATCATTTGTCTACTGATCCAGGGGTTGGCGGTTCGAATCCCGCTCTTGATGGGTTGACCGTGTGTGACTCCAGCTCCCACAGATGAGCGATGCCGTTGTGTCCTTGGGCAGGACACTTAACCCACCCCTTCCCACCACCCGCGGGAAGATTCATGGGGGCTGGTGCATTGTGTTCTGGGCAGCAGATCTGCTTGGACTGCTGCCCCCGCGACCCAGAAATGGAAAAGCAGAAGATGGATGGATGGAACATTTCTACACACGCACACACTAGTATACACAGACAGTGGGTGTTTTGCTCAAAGACACAATGACAGAATTCATTGGTGGGAGCTAGAATTGCACCACCAACCTGTTTATACCGCCAACCTTAGGATCAGTGGACAAATGCTCTCCCAACTAAGCTACGTCGCCCCCTGCTATGCCACTGTCTTAAACACTCATATGCAAACACTTTGGGTCATTCTCCATATATAGCTGACACTCCTTCTCCGATCTCTCCGACCACATCTCTGTTGTGCTCAGACCGGCATACAGACCCTGTGTGAGGGTCTCCAGGCCGGCTCTGAAGCAGATCCAGGTGTGGCCAGAGGGGGCCTCGTCTGCACTACAGCACTGCCTCGGTACAACAGACTGGGCAGTGTTCAAACAGGCCGCCACATACAACAATCACACTGACATTGAGGAGTACGCAGACACTGTGACCTCCTACATCACCAAATGCATTGGAGAGCAGAGGAGCTCAAGGATGTCTTCACCGACATCTTTAATGCTTCTCTGAGCCAGGCTGTCGTTCCCTCCTGCTTCAAAACCACTACCATCGTTCCCGTGCCAAAAAAGCCCACTCCGGCCACTTTTAATGACTATCGCCCTGTTGCACTGACCCCCATCATCATGAAGTGCTTTGAAGGCTAGTCATGGCACACATCAAATCCATCCTCCCCCCACCCTGGACCCATTCCAGTTTGCATACCGGTGTACTGTCAGATTGAGACGCTTTGTCAGATTGAGATGCCTCCTCCGAGATGAGCGCTACTGCGCAAGCGCGCATGACGTAATGGTTTAGAAACAGTTGAGCTACAGCGCCGAGATGAGCGCTACTGCGCAAGCGCGCATGATGTAATGGTAGCCGTTGTACTGTCAGAGTGAGACGCTTTCTGACAGTACACCGTACGCTTTTATTGGTTTTATTGTATGTTTTAACCAATTAAGCATGTAACGAACAAGATGTGAATGTTAGATTTGCGGCAGAATACCTACGTCAGATAACCGAGAAACTTTCACTTTCAGACGCCTTCTCGAGATGAGCGCTACTGCGCATATGATATAATGGTTTAAAAACAGCTGGGCTGTCAAAGCGTCTCATTCTGACAGTACAATAAAACTGTCAAAGCGAGACGCTTTGACAGTTTTATTGTACTGTCAGAATGAGACGCTTTGACAGTTTTATGCGCTACTGCGCAAGTAACATTTTAACAGTATTGGTTTTATTGTGTTTTAACCAATCAAGCATGTAAAGAACGAGATGTTAACGTTAGATTTGTGCCAGAATACATACGTCAGATGATAATAGTTTGGATTTAACATTTGACTGCATCGTTATAGTTTTCATTCAAAATAATTAAACCAGACAGGTCAGTATTTAGTTATTTTCTTGTGCTTTTTTAACATAATCTTTTACTGTTATTAATTGCAAGCTGCTCTTAATAACCTGTTTTAATGATTTTGTTTGTCATTTGTCTTCGCTATGATTCACTGCTCAAGACTTAATGCTTTTCTACTTCTTAACCACGTCTGCAAATGTCTTTAAGGAGCCATCTGTAACCGTGACAACGGACAACAGATGAAAACTAGCCTCTTGGCTAATTCTGACATGTTAAACAGTTACTGTTGGTCAACATGCACTGTCCGTTATAAATAAATATGTAAATAAATACATTTCATGCAATTGAATTTAAAACAATGGGCTTGTCTCTTATTCATGATTTATGAGGACAGAAAAAGGTACAACAGAAGAAACATTTATTTATATATTTATGCTGAGGCCTCTACGAGTGCACGTGTGACTTCTGGCGGGTCGGTCTTGATTGGCGTTTCAAAATCTCTTCTGCAAAATTCAAAATGCAATTTTAGGCATTCACTTACATATAAGAAATTAGTGGAAATAGTGAAAACTTTACCTTTACACTCCAAAATCCCACAGCTAGTGGCATCTTGCTGAAGGAAATTAACGCAGTGATGAGGCCTCTACGAGTGCACGAGTGACCTCTAGTCGAGCCTTCAAGATTTCTGTCGGGTCGGTCTTGATTGGCGTTTTAAAATCTCTTCTGCAAAATTCAAAATGCAATTTTAGGCATTTAGTAACATATAATTGGATAGATACAAGAGAAAGAAATTAGTGGAAACAGTGAAATCTTTACCTTTAAAACCAAAATGCCACAGCTACTGCCATCTTGCTGCATTTCATGTGGAACAGTTTGAAGAGTCCATCTGTCTTGGGACTGAACGGCCTGCCATCCTCAAGAAGTTCCTATTATTGTGTGAAAAGCATAACAAGCATATGCAATACATTAGACACATTATCACATACAAAAGACCAAGGACTTGACTTCAAATTTTTCCTCAGACTTTACATCCAATTTGGAAGGGTCTTGCGTGCATACTTCGTCTCATTAGCCAGTGGATCCACAAGAACGAGGGTCTTCTGACATGTTGACAATCTATAAATGTTTACCACATTCATGTTATTTCATAACATTCACATACCGTATTTATATACATACATACATACATACACACATACATACACATTATATATGTATATATACATACATACATACATACACATTATATATGTATACATACATACACATTATATATATATACATACATACATACATACATACACATTATATATGTATACATACATACATACATACACATTATATATGTATACATACATACATACATACACATTATATATGTATACATACATACATACATACACATTATATATGTATACATACATACATACATACATACATACACATTATATATGTATACATACATACATACATACATACACATTATATATGTATACATACATACATACATACACATTATATATGTATACATACACACATACATACATATACATTATATATGTATACATACATACACACATACATACATACACATTATATATGTATACATACATACATACATACACATTATATATGTATACATACATACATACATACATACACATTATATATGTATACATACATACATACATACACATTATATATGTATACATACATACATACATACATACACATATATGTGTATATATACATACATACACATTATATATGTATATACACACACATATACATACATACACACATACATACATACATATACATTATATATGTATATATACACACATATACATACATACACACATACATACATATACATTATACACTCAACAAAAATATAAACGCAACACTTTTGTTTTTGCTCCCATTTTTCCTGAGATGGACCCAAAGATCCAAAATTCACTCCAGATACACAACACTACTTACCTGGCCAGCCAAATGATATCTCTCTGTATTTCCTATACACCGCGATACCATTTGGACACCCTCCATCCACTCTCGCTCCTCCGGTTCCAAACCGACTCCGCGATTCTGATTCGTTCAAAGATGGTGACGTCAGTGCACCCGCCTGTCGCTGAATTTTGACTTAAGCCCCAGGGGTGATTCAGACGCCGCTGCGCCTGGTCCCGTACTGCCTTGTATCCCCTGGGCCTTGGGTGAGGCGCGACAGCTCCTCCCCCTCACTTAGGCTAAAGATCCCGTCTACCGATAGTTAGCCCGGACCTGGGTTCGTACACTACTTGATACCGAGGATTAAGTCCCACAAAGAATCTCTTTAGGCGTTAATCTAGGATATCGTTCGCTGATCTGGTCAGGCAGGAGACTGGGATATCGGAGGTGTTTTACTTGCTCTCCGGTAACGGTGATTCGCTATACTCTTGCTCCTCCCTCAGAGAGAAGTCTTCCTTTAATTTCGGGGACTATGAATCTACTTCTATATTTTGTCGGTTCCCTGGTGACACAATGAGCTATCTCTTTCCAGAGACCCCACCTAGACAGTGGTCCCGGTCATTCTAGACCGGTGGCATATAATGCCTGACGTTAAACTGCCTATCCTCTCACCTTAGCAGTACCACACACTTATAACCTTAGTTTAGCTTTTAGTCAACCACACTCTATCACAAGTCCCAGTTTAAAGTACACACGCCCAGATAATAGTTCTAACTCAGACGAAAAGTCTGAGTGATTCACTCACCAAAGAAGCAAAACTTGTCTTTGTTGATTTTTAATAAAAGATGGTAAAAAAGGATGAATACAAAAAATAGGTTTTCTTAGCACAGATTGTACACAAATGCCGAAGCACGAATGATTTATCAATCTGAGCTGATGTCCTCAAGGCGAAGAGACATGAGCTCAGAATGATTCTAACACACATGTATTTATACTAAAATCTTGTAAGTCACAATGATTAAGCATTTTTCTGTTTGCGTCATAAAGCAACACTTTGGTTTTTGTGGTTAAACATTTCTACATTTCTAAGTATCATTTAATAATTATCTCCCCTTCAAAGGGGCCTCCAGTTTCCTGCTTAAGGCTTCGCTGGGTTACTTCCTGTCATAAACTAAACACAATATAAACTGATTTATAAAAGTATAAAAACATAAAATAAAAATAAGCTAAAGTAAAATAAGCTAATTATAATAAGCTAAAAATAAGCAATAAGCTCAAGCTGGTACTTAACCCAAAAAGTGACTTTATCCTACATCCCCCTCAGGACCTGCTTGAGCCCCATAAAGAGGTTCCTACACTGTCCCTGAAATGATGCAGATGTCTTCAGGACTCCGTGTCCCCCTCCGGAAATCTTCGTCAGGATCAACACATAAGAGTCTCTGAATGTCACTGTGGTATTAGTACTCCTTTTTAATAGCATCCACTGGATCGACTGAGTCCTCCTCGGATGACTCAGCAAACGGCAGGTCTTGCGGCTCGTCAGGATCCGGAAAACTAGCGGCAATCCGGCGGTGGGCAGGGTTAGGTGAGGAAAGAACCAAAGCCTTCAGTCCTTTTCCAACTTCCTTATTACAATATTCGCAATGTTCTCCACACTTGGGTCCATAGTCCTCAGAGCCTGGAGAATCTGGGCCATTAGGTGCATCAGGTGAGGCTGGTGACTCTCGAGGGGATGAAGGTGAATATCTCTGCTCCTCCATCATCTGGAGGGCTCCCTCGTCTTCATTAAAGCCAAGAAACTGCGGAGAGCTCTCTTGGGTGGTCTCCATCCATCTTTCTCCCGTCTCCAAATCCCCTCCGAATCCTTCGGGAATCTCATCAAGGGTATCAAGAGACGGGGTAATCACAGGACGGAGTACACGCATCACAGGCCGTTCAGGAGTGCCAGTCGGATTCTTTTCGAGCTCGCCCTCCTTCCGCTTGGCGGGAGGCGGCACGCCTACTTCGTTCCCTTCCGACACCCCCGGTGACCGAGTTGCCCAGACCGCCACCCGGGCCATCAGTACTCGAGCGATCTCATCCAGAATATCTTGGTCACCTGATATTCTGACGCCAATCGGAGTGTCCACACCTGAGTTAGGCATCGGGGCCCTTCTTTTCATGTCACGTTGTCTCCAGCTCTGATCCCGGTTACCGCTTCCTTGTGGCGGTGACGGAGAATTACGGATGGTAACTGGATTACGTCGGGACCTTGGCAAAGTGGGGCCCGAGTCAGGACTGGCTGCCCTTGCTCCTGCTGCACGCCGAGTTGACCAACTGTGATGCAGTGCCGCAGCATAGCGATGCTCTGGTCCGTCACTATCATAAAGGGGAACATTCGCCTCACACCAAGCAGCCCACCATCCATTGCCTTTCTCATGGTACCAGCCTACTGGAAGTACCTGCCGGTTGCCTCCTGCTCTCACCAGATCCTTGATCCACTCCCACTGATCCTTAGTCCAGCCTCCGCGGACCACAGGGGAGGTGCAAAGTTTCCACGAAGCCAGCTTCTTCCGGAGCCATGGTTCTGCCCTAGCACTAAAATCTTTTCCCTGCCAGGGGGCTACTAAGATGAAATTGACTTGCTGCAAAAACAGCCTTTGGGCTATGCCCTTAGCGGGTGGTCTAAGACCTTCATGCATATTATTTGGCCCCCAGGGGTTAGCTGGATCCACCAAATAATCATATTCTGAGTGAACTGGGTTTTCAAATTGATTCTGTTTTATGGCGCATACTATTCCCTTATAAAGTTTTGTGTTGTGGAGGTTGCCATTATTGATCCACCCACAAGTTTCTGGTCCCAAAGCTTTCACATAAACTCTCAGGCATTTCAAAGTCAATGCCGGGAAGGTTATGGACGATGGGAAATTAAAGGCCCAAAGTTCACCCAGTATAACTTTGTCCTCTTTTTCATTAATTGGGACTCCTTCTCTAAGCATACAGACATCAGAGCCCCAGCCTGCAATTTTGTAGGGGAGTTTTTGTCTCTGTGTCCAGTACATTCCCTTACCACGCCCTGTTTGAATTGGCACCTGGAGAGTTTGTTCTCCATCGTGAGTGAGGAAAATTACTCCTCTTGTGCATTCTATGTCACAATGCATTGGCCGTTCAGTTCCGTCAAATGATCCTAAATACTCTATCAGGGTCGGGGTAGGATTGGGAAGATACATCCAATGTTCCTGCAAATCCTTAGGATTGGTAATGTTTTGTTCTGGGGAGGTTCCTTTGACCTTCATAACTAATTTCCAGGTATCCGTTTTACCCCTGATATCCCTTCCTCCATTACTTCCCTCAGTCCAGAAGGAATGGTAGAAACCATCTCCTCCTGCCATGAGTTGGCTCTGGAAAAAGTTAAAGAGGAGAATTAAGAGTTGAACCCACATTGTCAAGTTCCAGACTAGCAACTCGTCTTGCACTTCCAAATGGTAATATCGGGAAACTACGTCCCATTACATGTCCTATGTAAAAGATTGCTGCGTAAACTGTATTTCCTCCTAAAGCTCGTTGCATTAATATCCACATGAAGATGATCATCCATTGACACAGCATATCATAAATTAATTTGTGTAAATTCCTCTTGAGTCCATGGAGCATAATAATTGCCGCTACCATGGTCCCTATTATATAAATAAGCACCCCGCCTATCATTACAGGGTTGTAAAGGTGGGCTTGGCAAACGCTTACCGCTACCTCTGTATATATTGTGTCGAGGATATACACAACTGAACAGAGGAACCACCATAATTTAGGATGCGCTGGGCTCACTGCCTGCCAGTGTCCTACTACCCAAAGCGCCATGCTAGCGTGCAATGGAGATGCTCCTCGGGAAAAGAATCTGATCAATGAGACCGCAAACACTGAAATAGTGCCAGCAATGGTCATTGGCCAGTCCTTCCTGGGTACAAATGCAGCTATAATACATGCTATGACAAATATGTCAAAGAATTGAGTTCCTACCTGGAAGTCAAGTCCCCCTGAGGAGGATGAGTTACCGCTGGAGTAATTGGCAATGTTGGAGCAATTAGCCATAATTCTCAAAGGATATCAGGTGTCAGAGTGATGCTGATCAGTCAGTGAAGGGTTGTGGTGGCTCTGCAGTGCTGCTGAGGACCTGGGTGTTCGCTGGAGAGGGTGCTCTCTTTATCCGAGGCAGGCTCCTCCTTTTGACGCAACCAAGATTTCCGTTGACGCTCGTGGTTTTCAAGGTGTTGGCCTAAGCACATGCAGACAGCCCCAACCCATATCGCTGTGGTTATGATCACGCTCAAAGGGCGCGTAGCTTCCTGTCTGAGAGAGTCAGCATCAAATATCTCATTTTCCGAGAATTTAGAGAAATCCCCCTCTCGACGTTTCGAAACATTTCCGTTTGCGGTAATTTCATCCGACAACCAAATGTTGTGAAAGTTCGCATAAGGGTCAAACTCATCTCTCTGTAAGGTTTTGGCCCTATATGAACTTTTGACCCTGTACAGTCGCTTGATTCTTATGAACCCCGACCAACTGTAGAGAGTAGTCTGGTTTACTTCTAAAAGGCATTTTGGTCCTTTTATTGTATAATTGGGTCTTATTGAGCAGTCAATTGCCTCATTTTTATCTGTTACTATTTTCAGGGCAGATATTTGAAGAATTATTACTATTGTCATAAAGCAAGCCAATGCTTTCACTATACACTGTTCTGCCCACAGATTAAATCTTATTCTATTATTCCCCTTCTCCTCTTCTTCGGCTTGCTTGAGGATGAAGTAGGTAATTATTGTCATTATTCTTTTTTCTTCTGGCAAACTCCTGAAACAGAAAAGCAAAAATACCTTAAACTGAAGGTACCTTTTCTGTACCACGACGTTTTGCTCTTTTCATGTTTTTTATGTCGCGTTTGACTTCTCTGACTGCTCTCGAGATTAATATCAATTCTTCCCTATCCTGTTTTTGCTGCCTTGCCATTTTATGACGCATGGCAAATCTACATATGCAGCAACATATCCAATTTAAACATTTAAGTGTAGATATTAATTTTGATAGTACGGCTATTGCTATTAATACTGCTATAGCAATCAAAATCCACTTCACATATTTCCATATTAGTTTTAACATTTCTGTAACCGAGTCCACCGTATCCACTATTCCTTGACCCACGCCGTAAACTGTCGCCTTGGTTAACATTTTAGTAAATCCCCACCATCCTGGTTCTCCCGTACCAAACTCTCTAAGCCTTATAATTTTCTGCCAGTGTTTTTCTGATCCGTTACACATAAAAGGATCAATTACGTCCACTATATTTGGTGGATTATAGTAGCTATATGTACATGTTCGGTTTTCCCAGCGCTTAGGGATGAACCACGGAGAATTCTGGTTCATTTTGTACTGGTGGTAGTTCTGATAAAAGTCATGGTCATTCTGAGCTTTTGTTCTTCTGCCATTTATTTTGTCTCGCCTACACAAAATGTCTCTATAAAACACGTATCTATTAAACATTAAATATCCTAGGTTAAGGCTCTCCAGGTACCCTGTAGGCGCTTCCACTCTAGGCCAATTTGGTACAGCGTAATGTATATCTGTTCTGGAACATGTGTTTTTCCTATTCTCCAATAGGATTCCATGTGTTCCCCATCTATACGTTTCAGTTTGAGTTCCTTTTGTAAAGTTAACTCTTGATTCATTATAGCATCGCGTAGCATTACATGGAATCCATCCCCACATTTGGGGCTTTTTACAGCTGTCAGTCGGAAATTCTTTATCTTCATAGATTCTTATTTGGTCACCTTCGCTATTCTCCCCCCATCTACCAATTCTCTTAGTATAATTACTACATTTTGCCCAATATGTTACGTTAAACTGCAAATACTCTTTAGAGAGAGGTTGCCACCTTATTTGTGGATATTGTGTTTGAGATTCTACAGGTATCCACTGACGCATGAAGCCTGCACTGCCTGGTATGATTCGTGCATCTTTATCCGTCCCGTATAATATCCCTACGATTGCATGCAGAGATCTTTCCGTAGTCATTAATGTAGTATGAACGTACGGGAATGCTGTTTGCATCGTATCCGCCCATCTTTTGGTTCGGGCTCTAAATTTCTTGACTGTTTTTAAATGATCAGGGAGTATCCAATCAATCCTATACGGAAGTCCTATTTTCCCCTTAAATAGTCCTTTTTCCAGCATAGTGGATGACATAAATCCACCTTTATGTCGCACATCCATTAGCATCTCCTCATCACCGAGAGGCATAACTTCACCTGCCCAGCTTTCTATGAATATTTTTCCTGTACTATTCTTCGTTTCATTCCTCCTGAGGAACTGTTTATACTTTTCCCATTGGTTTTTCAGTTTTAAATGACTCTTTCTTGGTCCTTTAGTTATCTTAGTAATGTCTTTCCATATTTGATGTGGTTGGTGTACACGACCATTTTCAAAATAGTATAGGGGAGAGCCATCCTTCAGCATCTCATTTTTTAAAGTACCTACTCTGAATGGAGACCCCCATTCGGTTACGTTTACTTCGAATACTTCATCCGCGTCCCATGCCACTAAATCGTTCGCATTGGGCGCGTATATTATTCCTGTGGCGGATGCCGTTTTTGTTCTATCACGCAATAGTGCCAGGCTATCTAAGTCACTAGGATCTTCTGGAAATGCCATAAACTCGTGCATTACTTTGTCCTCTGCTATTTTCCTATGGAGAATGTATGGCCACACTAGTCCCTCAATATCTTTTGTATCAAACGAATTCCAGCCTTGGCCTTGTCCCAACAGCATTCCTGCCAACTGAAACCATTCGAAGGCCTCATAGAATACTGATGGACAAGTTTCCGCTTCTATCTCTATTCCTTCTATTGTTCCGGGTAGATGGCTGGAACAATAAAACATGGCTTTTTCCCAATTTTTCCCTCTCATGGGGAAAAATAATCTGCTCGTGCGATTTTCTTCTACTTCATTTATAAGTTGATAAGCATATTTGGCTTTTGTCAAATTTAAACCTAAATATTGTCCCATGCACGTTTTAGCAGTTTTCCACCATAACGACTGATTATTAGTTACCCAATCCTGATATCCTTTTTGTGTCACCATCGGAACAATTATGCCTATTATTGATCGCATACAAAAATCATCCTGGGCTCCTGGCGAATGCTTTGGTTGACACAACAAATGATTTCGTTGGTACTGGTTTAATAAGTAATAGGTCAACCTTCTCTGGACACTCGAAAGTCTTTTTAATATTGTTTCTAGGGTTTTGTCTGGCGTCGTAAACATTACTCGAAGACCATTGGCTCTTGCGTCTCTTATTGTCATTAAATTCCAGCGCCAGTATATCCCTTTGCGGGTGTATGTTGTATTAGACGAATTACTTCTAATTAGTCTTAGTTCTGTACTGCCTCCTAATCCTAGTCTTATATTGCCTGGATACTTGGTTCTCATACTATGGTGCCAGTCTCTGTTAGGTTCCGATGCCCACATAGGTATTGAATTGTTGAGCGTTATATACAGACAATTTTTAAACGAGTCCCAAATTAGGCCTGATGAGTTTTTCTCAATGAGTATCTGGCATTTACTATTATCAATGGTGATTGTTGGGTTATCAGAGGTGCCCACTCTTAGCTCGGTGCAGTTTTGTGACATACTGTCTATGCCTACTTTATTAATAACACTTCGTACGTGATTGAATATTTTTGCCCTTATAGTGCTCCATTTTTTAAATTTTTCTGCTGCACATTCGGTGGATTGAATCCACTCACTCATTGTCCTCCGGTCTCTGATTTTTCCCTGTTCTTGAAATTCTGGATTTAATAGGAATGGTGTTGGAGCTCCATCTATCAACAACCGGTTTACTTCATTTGAGAGGTCTTTTTCTCTATCATCTTTATCAAATATGGATTCGTCATCCCATATTTCTTCCGGCCAGTCTTTTTGCTCATATTTTTCGGCTTCTATGTATCTAATCCTAGATGCCGCTAGAACATGAGTTTTGTTAATCTTTTGACAAGTTTCCATCATCACATGTTTTACAGGGCTCATTTCCCAGCCCCGTCTTCCTGTTTGAGCGAAGGCCTTGCTGGTACATGTAACACTTTGATTCTGTTTCACAGAGAGACCGTTCATATATAACATATTATCCGCAGTCCAATCTACCTGAACTATTTTCAGCGTTTGGGATTCTGCGCCATAACTTTGCTCCAAGTCTTCCCACGTCATGTCGCTAGCTGAGCTGTTACAAGCTTGCTCGTATGCTCTTATTGACATTTTTATAAAAACTTTCATTAGCTGAGTTTCTAAGCATGTTGCTTGATATGGGTCAAAAGTAATATTACACTTGCTAGCTGGGATTGTAAAGTTGCTCTCGCATCTATTAATTTTGTTTTCTTCTGAATCGTTTATTGGATTTTGCATTGTGACTAACTCTTCTGCTCTGGTGCCAGTCATATCGCTAGTTGTTGTGTTAGCCATGGTTACGGCAGTCAGGGTGTCAGCGGAAGTGGTTGTTGTGGTCGCAACCTCAGGAAGTGCGCTAGACGGAGCTGCGCTGTCTAGTGCTGCCACAGCTGATATAGCTGTGGTTTGAGTAGAAGCAGCTGCAGCTGCGGTGATTGTTGCAGCTGTAGCTGGGGCTGATCTCTTTGACCTTTTGACCTCTGTCTGTGGTTTTACCTCATGTATATAAGTTATTCCTCCTTTCAGACCTCCCCTTAATCCTATAAAATTTACTAGTCCTATTATCCATTTTGTTTGATTAAAGATATTATCTGCTCCCGTTTTGACTGGCATTTGTTGCTCTATTTCTGCAACTGGAGTCAGTACTGTGCACTGGTTACATTTTGATGTTTTAGTTTTCCACCTCCTGGTGACCACCTGAGTTTTCTCTACGGCTTCATAGGATTTCTGTACTACTGTTACTGATAAGTAAATCACTAGCATCATTAGTATGAATATTATTATCTTGGCAAACAACGAAATTTTCATTGCCTCTTCTATTTTCTTTAATTTCTCTTTACGTTTTTCGTGTTTGCGAGCTATTTCTGCAGGATCTAAATGTTGCATATCTTTTGCTTTATCCTTTGTTGCCAATCTGAGTTTTGCTTTATAAAGGTAATATTTTTTGTTCCATGCATACTTTAGCTCCGTAAAAAGTCCCATTTCTATTGCTTATCTTTATTCCACTTTTTGAGGAATTTTAGGCTAGGACTGTATTTGGGTTTCTTACCTAACTTCTTTCTATTCCTAGAATCTTTTTCAGGCAAGTCGTCCCTGTCAGAAGAGTCGGAAGAGGATTCCTCCACCTTACTGTCTTCTATCTGTGTAGAAGCAGAAGAGGGTGTTAGTTTCTCTTTCTTCCAAAACGTCTTAAAGGAGACTCTCTTTTTCCTGGGATTTAGGTCCACATTAGACTCTAACAATCTCATCTCATAATCATATGCCTCCTGAGTCAGGTCTCCTATCTCAAGGGCGTGTTTAAGTTGACTAATTTTTGCTTCCCTGTAGGCGGCTTCAGAGAATGGTTCCTTTCTATCCCCCTCTGGACCTAAATACCACGGGCGAGAGAAGATTACCAATTCCTCTCGGCCACCAGGCCTGCTTTCCTCTTCAGGGGTTTTTATTTGCCTCCGATAACCTGGCTCATTCCAATAGTTTCTAGAGTCTGCCTTCATGTATTTAAGAGGGATCATGGGGCCTGCTACGAGTAGGGGCAATTTGAGGGCATCAAAATACAACATCATGGTCAAAGGTTCCCGGTTCCAGGTCATATCCCTTGTAAGGTTGCCTGTCATGAGGACCCTTGCCTGGACAATCATTTGGATTGGTCCACAACATGTGACCACCATAATTTTCCTAACCATATTCCCAATTATTACCTCCTTTTTTTCTCTAGAATGTCTAGGAAGAGTTCCGCTGGTGATAAACACTCGTTTACGTGCCAAAGTAATAGGAGGCAAAAACTGTGCTGTGTTTACCCACAAATTTTTCCATTTTTCCGGGTCTTCTTTAATTACTTTGTAAAAGAATTCCCCCACTTTACCTCCAAGGGATTCTATTTTCCAATCTTTAGGTTCTATGCCCTTCAATTTCTTCCCTTTCCAGGCATAGGCTGGGTTTTTCTCTGGTTTCGTATCCATGGGATCCACTATGTCCCAGGATTCCACAAGCCAAGAATATAATTTGTTCTCTTGGTACAGGCCTTGGAGCTGTTGTTTAAGTTTTTCCGCCTCTGGATATTTTTCTAATTCCTTATTCATATCTCCTTTAAAAGGCTTTCGATACATTAGGATCATATAATGATACTGATCCATAAGGGACAATTTAGGGTCAACCATCTGCTTCAGACTCAGAGGACATTCTCCCTCACACAATCCTTCACTCCAATACTTGTGCCTCAGGGCCAAGAAAGGAGCTGGGGTGATGTGAGCGGATCCTCCTACGTCACAGATGTTCCAATGACCATCAAGGCGCATACACTTACATCCATCTTTTTCATGTAAGTCTTTTCTACACACCTCATATTTAAAGCCTGCCAGGTTCCAGCAATTAGCACAGAAGGTAACCTGGGCTTTTCCTGTCAATTCTATGCCTTTGAGGAGGGTACTAACGCTCGGGTCCTGAATCTTTTCCTGATTACCGTCCCTATGCTTATCTTCATAGTTACCCATCCATATTTTGTTAAAGACATCTTTCCCACACAGGCAACACATTCCTGGCTCATAAAGGCGCCACTGAATGTCTCGACCGTGGTTAGGGGGTGTATGGGGTGGGATTATTTTCACCTTCCATATCTCTATCTCCCCCATTCTTGGTGAATCCCATCCGTGGTACTCAGCCAATCGGTGCCACCTAGATGGATCCCCTATTTCTTCATCCGTGAGGGTATACTTTTCTTTGCAACATTTGAGAATGACCAATCCTGGATAGAGATGCCTTCTATCCTTCACCGTTGCCACATTACTAATCCCCACGGATTTCACCCAACCTGGGGTATTGACTACAACGGGTGGTACTCGGGACTGAGAGGTGGTTTTTAAAGTGCCCTGTTTTTTAATGGAATGACCCGTGAGACTTGAGCCTGAGCTGCTTGGGGTGATATTTGCCTCCATCTTTCGTATATACTACGTTACCGTCTATGTAGTCTACCACTGCGTATTCTCCGTCAGCGGATGTCCAAACCTCGTCACCAGGCTGTAACGATACAACGGGCTCGTTAGCCTTTTTGGTAACCGGCTTTAATTTAGGCAAACTTAATTGCTGATTTATTATAAATAGATTTCCAGGTTTATGCCAGTTGTGTTTAAATAATACTAGTTGTTCCTTAGTTGCTTTTACCGCGCGTTCCGCTACTCCATTCGTGTTAGACTGCCATGGGACCGAAAGGACATGTTTCAAACCATTCATTTCGGCCCATGTGCCGAATTGTTTTGAGATAAACATCGAAGCGTTATCCGAACGTATTTCTTTAATTGGATTTGTGAGCAAATATTGCATTACACACTCTATCGCTGTTTTCGCATTTTCTGATTTTATTGGGTATACTCGAGTACATTCTCCTCCATTATCGGCTATTACTAGAAACTTTTTAAACGGTCCATATCCCGGCGGTAAGTGTCCCACATCCATGGACGCACTAACTCCTTTTTCCGGTATGGCTATTTGTCCTTCCACATAAGGTATAGGGGGTAATGTCCTTTTTGAATTACACATTTCACAATTATTTCTGATTATCTTAATTGTCTCTAATAATGGTGAAGCCTCGATATCATGATCGAGCATCCATTTTCTTGTTCGCTCTATCCCTACGTGATATAAAGTCTGATGTATTGCCTTTACATAATCTTCTCGTTCCTCTATTGGTATTTGGATTTTACCTCTTTCATTTTTCCATTTTTCTGGGAAGATAAGAGTTCCAATTCTCACTGCTCGAGACTGCACTAGTTTGTCTACAATAGCGTTCCCCATGTGGTCAAAATCTGTCTCTTTCGTATGACTGTTAACGTGTGTCACCCATAATTTTATATCCTGTAACAATTGTGCCACAACAATCCATAGATCCCTATGCTCTAGCTCTTTTCCTTTGTAATTCTGGAATTCTCTGGCTTGCCAATATCTAATATTTTCTTTTAATCCTTCAGCTACGTACCAACTATCGGTAACCAGCCGAGCTGATTTAATTTTTCTTCTCTTGAGTTCTCTTAATGCTTTGACAACGGCCTGTAATTCACCTTCCTGTGCTGTTTCTCCTAGAATTCCTTTCTCTTGACAAAGTTGAGTATCTTCTTTAAATATTACATATGCCCAATGAGCTTTTTCATCTTTGTTAGTTTTACTGCCGTCTGTAAATATATTATATATCCCTCTGAATGGTTCCTGCTCCTGAGTGTCTTGTTTAAGTTTCGCTTTTGATCCTACCATTTTAAATGTCCAATTTGGGTCGGTTAACATAAGTTTCCACTTGCCCCACCGGGCTTGAAATGCTTTTGCAAACTCTATCGTTTCTTTGGACATTTCATTTGTGAGAGGACTTTGTACAAAAGCTGTAACTTTCTTTTCTGTTCCCATCATTTTTACTATTTCATGATAAGCTTTAAAGAGTATTCTAATTTCCCTTTCTTCTACTGCATATCTGTCTTCTGTCGGATTAAATCTGTGTGATACATAAAAGATTGGATGTTCTCCTCCTTCTTCTTTCACCTCGACATAAGCTCCTTCATCAGATAAATATGTTCTTAATTCCAACTGTCTGTCTCCTTTAAAGGGCGACAAATATGTTCTTGCGTCCAATATTTGTTGTAAAGTGGCTCTCCAAACCTCTTTTTCAATCTCTGTCAATTCCCTATTGCATTCTACTAATTTTGCGATTGATTTGTCGTATCTTCTAACTTTGTTCTTAATGAGTTCTACTGGTCTTATTAACAGGGCATAGTTAGTTATCATTCCTCTAAGCCATCCTAACTTTCCTAAACAGCTCTCTAATTCTCTGAGTGTTTTTGGTTTTAAGTCATCTAAGTATCCTGGGATATCTGTGATACAATCTTTTCCTATCAATAGTCCTAGATATTTTACTTTTGAAGTTCCAATTTCACATTTTTGTATCCCTATTTTCATGCCGTTCTCTCTAAGACGGGTTATCACTTCTTCCAATAGGTCTAAATGTTCCTTTTCTGTTTCTGTGGCTAGAAAAATGTCATCAATGTACACAACCACTGGTAATCCCTCCAACATTTTCTCCATTCTCTCCTGAAATGCGTTTGGTGAATTTACAAATCCCTGTGGCAATCTTGCCCACATGTATCCTTGTCCTCTTAACATAAAACATGTTTTTGGTTTACTATCTTCTGATAAGGGTACTGACCAAAATCCGTTTGCTAAATCTATAGATGAGTTGTATTTCCCTGGTTTTACATCTAACATGGCCTGGCGTGGATTCACTATCTGTCTAGTATCTTTAACTGTTAAGTCGTTTAGTTCTTTTAGGTTGTGAACAGGTCTGATTGTCCCATCTTTCTTTTTAACTGCTTGTACAGGCATTAGACAGGGTGGCTCAGCTATTCTCTCTACCACTCCTAATTTTACTAGTTCTTGTATTATTTCATGAAAATCCTTTTCCGATGATCCTAATGGATACTGTCTCTGTTTTCCTGGCCATCCGCCTTTTATTACATATGGTTCAGTTTTCATTAGACCTACATCGTTCTTAAATTTCGCTACTTCCGCTTTTTGGAGAATTTCTTTTAATCTTTCTTTATTTTTAATTTCTGATTTTTCCACTACCTCTAATAGTGCTGTGTGCACATTTACTTCCTTCATCCAGCATGTTTGAGGGCTTTCTATAATCCATTCTTGATCATTAGGTGATATAAGGGCTGTTTTTCCTAATCCTACTCTTTTTCCTTTAAACTCTACCATTGGTAATAAAGTTGTATCTCCATTTGCTAAAGTAACTAATCTTCTTTCTACTATGGGACTTTTTCCTGCCCATTCTTCGGGGATTATAGTTATATCTGTTCCTGTATCAAAATATGCTTTCCTTCTCTGATTTTTATGCCATATTTCAACTTGCCAGGGTGCCATTCTAGGATTTACTGACCTGGGGGGTGCTTGGCATCCCAAATTTTCTGTTGTGCTATGGTTAAGCTCTTTCCCTGTTCCTTGTTGCGTTTCGCCAGAGAATATATTCTCTCGTCTTTCTGCTCCTGAGTCATGTTCTCCCATTCTTCCCTGGGAATTTGTCTCATCTGAGGATTCTGATTCTGGTTGTTTCTGGGCCTGAAACCATTCCCTGACTGATTCGAGGGCCCTGCTCTGGGTCTCTGATCTCTGTTCTGCCAACCACCAGGATTCCTCCGGCCATTGTTCCGGTTCGGATCCCTGTAGTCTGGATTCCAGAAATTTCCCTGGCCTCTCTCCTGATCGTTCCTTTGATTTGAGGGCCTGGGGTAAAAGTTCTGTCTTTCCCCAGCCACATAAATTCTGGGGGGTGTTCGCTGTGTACTCTGATTTTGTGATGGGGCGGGATTTCCCCTTTCCTGTGTTTGCTGTTGTGGCATGTTCTGCCGGGGCCTCTGAGCCTGCTGATTGGGATTTCTGTTCTGGGGTACGCGTCTTTCTTGCTGGGGAGCGCGTTTCCCCGCTACTTCGTTTTTTGGCTTAGTTTGTATGTCATCATTTTTAAGCTTTTTTATCTCTTTGGACGCCGTCATGATCTCTGATGCCTTCCGCACTATACTAGCCTTTGCTGCTGCACCAGTTGCTGCATTATATTCCACTAGCATAGCTGCTATTCCTCCTGTTTTAATCTGTGCCAAAGCTCTCTTGGTCTGAGTTTCATCTGCCCCCATATGAAGGAGTTGTGAATACATTTGGATAAGGGACTGTGTTCCGTCATTTGTCCTAATTATGGCTTCATTAATCCTATTCTGAAGACCATTATCAAAGAGGCCTGTTTCTTCTGAGTCTGCCAAATTCTGTATAGTTTGACCATCAGTCAAGTTTAAGTCACAGAATCGTGAGACATGTCTGCTGAATGTCGGGTCTTTAGAATACCCGTCCTCCAGCTCTTCACATATTCTTTTAGCAAATTCTGTGTTATTTTCTCCAGGGAGTCTTTTAGGCATGGATTTCATAACATCTCCCAGGGTTAATTTGAGAGATGTACGTACCATGGATCTTTGAGGACTTTGGTCATTCATGGAGGAGTCTCCACTAAGGACACTCGCCGCTAACAGTTTCCTAGTTTCCTTTAGGTCGTGTCTCGGGGACTGACCTCTTGACCTCCTATTCCTGTCTTGATTTTCATCTCTATCTCTATCTCTATCTTTACCTCTCCGGTCGCCACTTCTACCTCTCCTGTGGTGGTCCCTATCATCATCCTCAGAGTCCGAGGAGTCAGATGGGCCATTATCGGGGTCTCCTCCTTCGGGGAGTGCATTATATATTCTGATGAGACTTTCCCTATGCTTATCGTGCCCTTGGGCGAGATATGCCTTTTTGAACGGGGCAGAGACTTTTTCCCAATTTCCTATTTGTGCTGATGTGGGGGATTGGAGAACGTGTAGTCTTTCCTCCCTCCTCTGTGGAAACCAGTCTGGTTCCTGTTTATATCGGTGCCATTCAGGCTCCTGTATTTCTGTCTGCAATTGAGTGACGTAACCGTGGCCCTGAGGGTCATTTCTAGGATATACCGAGTCTGGGTCTATGGGCCATTTAGTGGCATCATAATTTCCCCATATTAGGGGCCTTCCTCTAGCATGTTTAGCTCTTACAAATTTCACGGGAGGAGGAGCAGGATTATGACTGTCTTCCTCCTCTGACTCTGACTCTGATTCAAATTGTATAAGGTCTCTCTCATCTGTATGGGGAGTTAAACCTCCAGATGTGGACCTGGATCCATCCCTAGGTTTTGCCGTGCTCCTTGCACGTCTTAAAGGAATCCTAGGCGGATTCGCCGGGGTAGAGATGCCATACAGGCTGGCAAGTCTCGGGGGTAAGGGGGCTGACCCGTCACTTTCTTCATCTGGCATAAACACTTCTTCCTCCTCAGTATTTCTCCAGGATACTGATCGAGTAGTATCTCTAGATCTTGACCTACATCCTAATCTTGCTCTAGGTTTTTCCGGGAGGGGCACTCCGGAAGAGCCTGCAGGAGTAGAGGCTCCGTAAGGGCTAAATGCTCCTATGCAGGTGTAACCGGGTTCCTCCGCTGGCCCTGGGGTCATTGGCCTCACAGGGGTCCTTTGCGGACTTTTTCTTCTAGCCGTTCTTAGTCCTGGAGAGTTAATAATATATGCTTGAAACTGGTCTCTGGCTAGGGTTTGTATTAGCTCGTATATTCCCTGGGCGGCTAGTCTGTCCGATACGAGGCAATTAATCTCATCCGGGGGAGTCAACATGAGGGAGGCTGCCGCTGCTGCTGCCCACACTTTCCTAGCGCCTTGTTTGGACTGTCTGTGGAAGCCTTCTGGTATATTTAAATCCAGTACTACGGCTCCTCTTTGCGTACTCATAATCTCCTTACATGCGTTCTGCGCTATTACTGTTGGATTTTGTACATCTCCTGTATAAGGTACTATAAATATCACAGGGACTGCTGCATCTCCCTCCACCCATATGGGGAGAGGTTTTCCTAGTTGATTATAGGTCTTTTTTGTTACTATTTCTGCTATTTCCCCAAGCTGTTCATCAAAGAGTTTTTTATCTGCTTTCTGTCTCCAGGGAACTAGCCCTCGAGGGCGGTCTCTTCCACTCCAAGGAGGAATCGGCAGTATTACCCTATTTTCTAAGCCTCTCCACATTGCCGTGGTGGTAACGTGGATATTAAATTTCTTTTTAGGACTTATATTAGTTGTGAGGATGTCTTGGTCTGCTAACCGCATTTGCTCCATACGTTCTGTCAAAACATTTCCCTCTTCTACAGCGGCTCGGGCTTTCTCCACCCGTTGAGCTGTTTGATTTAACTGATCCTGTGCTCTCGCCATAAAATTCTCGAGCTGCACTGCCTGGGTTCCTATCTCCTCACTATGTTTGTGGAGCTGGTCTACTGTTCTCTGGTGATTTTCTTCATTCTTACTCTGTTGTTCTTGCTGGTTTTTTAGTATTTGCTGCAGGGCTTCTTCTATGTTGTCTAGGCACTGAGGCTCTAGTGGGGCATGTGTCAAATAGTGTGAACCCTGTCGATCTTGGCACTCAAACTCCCGGTATTCGGTCCCTGCCTGACTGACCGAGTCGTCACTATTTATATTATCCTCTGACACCAAACATCGAGGAGGTGGAGGAGTTATGTGGTCTTTTGGAGTGTGCGTCCTTCTCCTTTGATGTGTAATAAAATCCCTAGAGGACATAGTAGCTCCTACGTCTATTTTCTCATTCCTCATAATTACACTAAATTCTGCAGGAGACTGATCCGAGGAGGTCTCGGGGGTTTCTTTGTTACTGAAGTCCCCCCCATAGGGTAATTGGGTTATGGGAGGGCCATAGTCCTCGTCTGTGGTTATTGCGTGATACGCAGGGGGCAGTTCTATAGCTAGGCCTGCTGAGTGGAGAGCACTTTCCATTTCGGAAGCCTGCTCTTGTTCCCGTTCCAGTCTTTGGAGGGGTGAGTCTGTTTCTATATAATTCGGCGGGTGACCTAACCTGGGTTGGCAGGGAGTTTGAGGCGGCGCTGTGGGTACAGTCGGTATGTGCACCGGGGAAGCTGGAGCTGATCTATATGCCTTTCGCGCGCTGCTAAGCTCCTCTACAGGATAAACTGTCTGTTTTTTATCTTTCATCTTTCCTAGTACTCTGCCGAAATATTGTAGCATTTGACCCTTATTACACTTCATAGGATCATGAAAGTTAGCTGTTTTATTTCTCCAATCCTCGTCATCTTTAAACGGAGCCTCCAGATCCATTAGTTCTGCGAATAGCTCCTTGTCTAGAGGGCGCTTTTGGTCTACAGCTTCTTGAGACAATTCTCTAATAGGATATTCGTTAGCGTACTTTTCTTTAAGGACCTTGAAAAATTCCTTTCTTTCCTGACCACCCTGTATTATAAAATAAATTCTTCTGGTCATTCCGTAGCTGAGGGGTGAGTTAAGCCAGTCGTCCGCTGCATCTACCATGACTTCTGCCGCCATAGATACTGGATAACCAAAAACTCCTGTGCCGAACGGTGCCGTAATAACAGCCCAGCCGTCACAAAGTGAGAAGGCGTTCTCTAGAGTTTGTTTTAGTATTTTCTTAGGGTTTTGGTGGAGGCTTATTATATCATCATGTGGCATATAATGGGCATTTATCACCTGGGTTAACACCTCATGAACTACAGTCATACGATCACATTGTGTGAGCGTCTTCTCCGGGCCTACTATTTGCTCATCATGTTCTTTTAGAGCACGAGGAAAGCGAGCTGCTACCCATTGAGCTACACCCGCTCCGTCAGTAGGATGTGGGGCGCGGCGCGGATTTAGAAAGGACGCTCTTCCCCTCGGGAAGAGTTTCCACAAGGCATCTTCTGCCAAGTCTGCATTTATTATGGCACAAGGGCCTATCGCCCAAACCTGGATAATTCTATCTGGTACTGTCGATTCAGGATTAGAGCCAAGGCGGCTTCTTCCGCCAGTCGACGGTAACATATTTGGTGAGGCGTAATCACTTGATTCCATTAAAAAACCTGGGGGTAACTACTAGTGGAGGGGTCACTCCTATCCTTAAAATCGTTGACCGGCTGTACTTCTTTTCAAGTAGGTGCCGCTGCCGAACGCAGTAAATTCAGGTTGATAATCTACTATGGCCCGTAAGTACAAATCTGGCGCTACTGACTTTTCACGCGTTCAGACCCTGTTACCTAAATAATATATAGGCGTCTTTGGTGTAAATACCAGAGATTCGACTGCCTGAATTCACCTAGGTCAAATACGTGCCTAGGATTTGCGTAAGCTACTACTCGGAATTTCACTTACTCATCCAGTCTTAACTACCCACTCCTGTTACAAAGTTACACACAGGCGGGATTCAACGGCGCTGGGTTTGCCGACCTGGTCTTCTTGGACCCACGTTCAGGGGCGCTCAGAAGATTTGATCAAGTTCCTCTCCCCTTTACCGCCAAGGTGTAGCTTCACCAGGATTTCTAGCCCTGAAGCGCGCTTTTCAGGGGGTGATACGCTAACTGGTTATTATAACCCCTGCCGTATCTGTGCAGGTCGGATAGGCTGAAGATCGTATTAGTGCTGCTGTTTCGCTCTGGTGCCCTGGCACAAAAATACGCTTCCTAAACTAGTAGGTAATTATCAAGTTCAGGATTCGGCTAGGATCGAAGAGAGGTTAGCTACTCCCTCTAATCGTCTTACGCTGTCCTCCCAACCTGGAATAATTCCTCTTCGAACTGCTCCGCGCGTTCGGAATGTATTTCACTGAATTTTACGAC
The DNA here is from genome assembly GCA_036785185.1 of Paratrypauchen microcephalus. Classification (NCBI taxonomy): domain Eukaryota; kingdom Metazoa; phylum Chordata; class Actinopteri; order Gobiiformes; family Gobiidae; genus Paratrypauchen; species Paratrypauchen microcephalus. Next base: position 347,065 of record JAVJIX010000352.1, on the reverse strand, counting down.
TCTTATAACAGAGGCGCGAGCTTTTCCTTAAGACGGTAGGGCTCGTCAGTATTATTTCAAACTCCTATTTTTTCGAGGTTATACGTTTACGGGGATACCTATTATCCCTAGGAGAGATCCGGATTAAATCCCAGTAGAGTTATCTAAACTTTAGCTGAGGTCCTGATCTTTTCTAATTGCCGACTAGAAATCAATCATGTCCCTGTTCGGGCGCCATGTCGCTGAATTTTGACTTAAGCCCCAGGGGTGATTCAGACGCCGCTGCGCCTGGTCCCGTACTGCCTTGTATCCCCTGGGCCTTGGGTGAGGCGCGACAGCTCCTCCCCCTCACTTAGGCTAAAGATCCCGTCTACCGATAGTTAGCCCGGACCTGGGTTCGTACACTACTTGATACCGAGGATTAAGTCCCACAAAGAATCTCTTTAGGCGTTAATCTAGGATATCGTTCGCTGATCTGGTCAGGCAGGAGACTGGGATATCGGAGGTGTTTTACTTGCTCTCCGGTAACGGTGATTCGCTATACTCTTGCTCCTCCCTCAGAGAGAAGTCTTCCTTTAATTTCGGGGACTATGAATCTACTTCTATATTTTGTCGGTTCCCTGGTGACACAATGAGCTATCTCTTTCCAGAGACCCCACCTAGACAGTGGTCCCGGTCATTCTAGACCGGTGGCATATAATGCCTGACGTTAAACTGCCTATCCTCTCACCTTAGCAGTACCACACACTTATAACCTTAGTTTAGCTTTTAGTCAACCACACTCTATCACAAGTCCCAGTTTAAAGTACACACGCCCAGATAATAGTTCTAACTCAGACGAAAAGTCTGAGTGATTCACTCACCAAAGAAGCAAAACTTGTCTTTGTTGATTTTTAATAAAAGATGGTAAAAAAGGATGAATACAAAAAATAGGTTTTCTTAGCACAGATTGTACACAAATGCCGAAGCACGAATGATTTATCAATCTGAGCTGATGTCCTCAAGGCGAAGAGACATGAGCTCAGAATGATTCTAACACACATGTATTTATACTAAAATCTTGTAAGTCACAATGATTAAGCATTTTTCTGTTTGCGTCATAAAGCAACACTTTGGTTTTTGTGGTTAAACATTTCTACATTTCTAAGTATCATTTAATAATTATCTCCCCTTCAAAGGGGCCTCCAGTTTCCTGCTTAAGGCTTCGCTGGGTTACTTCCTGTCATAAACTAAACACAATATAAACTGATTTATAAAAGTATAAAAACATAAAATAAAAATAAGCTAAAGTAAAATAAGCTAATTATAATAAGCTAAAAATAAGCAATAAGCTCAAGCTGGTACTTAACCCAAAAAGTGACTTTATCCTACACCGCCTTTGCCCGCAAAGTCACTCTTAGGCAGCGGAAGTTCCGCCTCAGTTTTGAATCAAGATGGCGCAATCTCTGATTGGTTCACTTAGCTGTCTGTCTACGCGCAACCGCAGCGCATTCTGTGGATCAAACGTTACCAGACTCACTCGCTGGTACAGCGATGAGTCATGGATTCTTCCAGGCAACAACACTACCATTTCTCTCAAACATTGTTCACAAATCTGTCCAAATGTGTGACAGCGAGCACCTCTGCCCCGCCGAGACAATCCACCCCACCTCACAGGTGCACCACATCAAGATGCCGATCCGACATCATGACCAGTGCACAGGTGCGCCCCAGACTGCCCACAATAAAAGGCCACCCCGAAATGTGCATATTATTTTTGCTTTATTGGGGGTCTGGGGACTCAGAACCAGTCAGTATCTGGTGTGACCACCATTTGCCTCATGCAGTGCAACACATCTTCTTCGCATAGAGTTTATCAGATTGTCAGTTGTGGCCTGTGGAATGTTGGTCCACTCCTCTTCAAAGGCTGTTATGGACGAAGAACACAGGTGCATTTTATTGATGGCATTTTGAATGCACAGAGATACCGTGATGAGATCCTGAGGCCCATTGTTGTGCCATACATCCATGAACATCACCTCATGTTTCAGCAAGATAATGCACGGCCCCATGTTGCAAGGATCTGTACACAATTCTTGGAAGCTGAAAATGTCCCAGTTCTTGCATGGCCAGCATACTCACCGGACATGTCACCCATTGAGCATGTTTGGGATGTGCTTGACCAGCGTATACGACAGCGTGTACCAGCTCCCACTAATATCCAGCAACTTCGCACAGCCATTGAAGAGGAGTGGACCAACATTCCACAGGCCACAACTGACAATCTGATAAACTCTATGTGAAGAAGATGTGTTGCACTGCATGAGGCAAATGGTGGTCACACCAGATACTGACTGGTTCTGAGTCCCCAGACCCCCAATAAAGCAAAAAAAAAAAAAAATGCACATTTCGGGGTGTCCTTTTATTGTGGGCAGTCTGGGGCACACCTGTTCACTGGTCATGATGTCGGATCGGCATCTTGATGTGGCGCACCTGTGAGGTGGGGTGGATTGTCTCGGCGGGGCAGAGGTGCTCGCTGTCACACATTTGGACAGATTTGTGAACAATGTTTGAGAGAAATGGTAGTGTTGTGTATCTGGAGTGAATTTTGGATATTTGGGTCCATCTCAGGAAAAATGGGAGCAAAAACAAAAGTGTTGCGTTTATATTTTTGTTGAGTATATATGTATATATACACACATACATACATACACATTATATATGTATATATACATACATACATACACATTATATATGTATATATACATACATACATACACATTATATATGTATATATACATACATACATACACATTATATATGTATATATACATACATACACATTATATATGTATATATACACACATATACATACATACACACACACATACATACATATACAATATATATGTATATATACACACATATACATACGTACACACATACATATACATTATATATGTATATATACACACATATACATACATACACACATACAGGAGTGCGTTTGATGCACAGGTGGTGCGGCAAGAGCTGCACGAGCTCTGGCTACAGACTAGCCGTGTGCTAGCACACTAGCGCGGTTTAATACGATAAGTTTAATACGAGACACGTAGCATGCAGTCAAATGTTAAATACAAACCACTATCATCTGACGTAGGTATTCTGGCGCTAATTATCGTTCTTTACATGCTAAAACATACACTAAAACCAAAACACTCTTAAAATGTTACTTACTTGCGTTGAAATTGTAGAAAACTCCACTCCTGTTGAAAAAAAATTGACTTCTGCCTCGTTATGTTGAGAATAACTCGACGTCCGCCTTGTTTTCCGCCTCGTTTTGTTGAAAATAACTCGACTTTTGCCTGTTATGTTGAGAATAACTAGACTCCTGTCTTGTTCGGTAGAAATCAAAATGACTTCTGCCTCTGGAGCCAAGATGGGCGTATTTATACGATTACGTCACGTCATGCATGCGCGCGCATGAGGAGGCGTACGGCTGTAGGCCAGCTGTTTCTAAACCATTACGTCATGCGCGCATGCGCAGTAGCGCTCATCTCGGAAGAGGCGTCTCAATCTGACAGTACACCGGGCCAACCGCTCTACCGAGGATGCAATCTGTTCTGCTCTTCACCCAGCCCTTACCCACCTGGACAATAAAGACTCATATGTGAGAATGCTGTTCATAGATTTCAGTTCAGCATTCAACACTATAATCCCACAGCAGCTCATTATCAAACTAGACCACCTGGGGCTTCAGACCTCACTCTGTAATTGGCTGCTGGACTTCCTCAGCGAGAGGCCACAGGCAGTGCGGGTCGGCAGAAACACCTCAAGCTGCATTAGACTGAGCACAGGAGCCCCCCAGGGCTGTGTGCTCAGTCCGATACTCTTCACTCTGCTGACCCACGACTGCTCACCAGCGTTCAGCACCAATCACATAGTGAAGTTTGCGGACGATACGACTGTGGTGGGTCTCATCTCTAATAACGATGAGACAAACTACAGGAGTGAGGTGAGCCTTCTGACCCAGTGGTGCAGTGATAACAATCTCCTTCTGAATGTTGAAAAGACCAAGGAGATTGTTATTGACTTCCGGAGAGGCCCCACCCAGCACCCCCCACTGTCCATCAACGGTGCTGCTGTAGAGAGGGTGAGCAGCACCAAATTCCTGGGGGTGCACATCAGTGAGGACCTCTCCTGGACAGTGAATACTGCCTCACTGGCAAAGAGGGCTCAGAAGCGCCTCTATTTCCTCCGCAAACTGAGGAGAGCTGGAGCCCCCCCCACCCATCATGACCACCTTCTACTGAGGCACCATTGAGAGCGTCCTGACCAGCTGCATCACTGTGTGGTACGGGAGCTGCACTGAACAGAACAGGAAAGCCCTGCAGCGCATAGTGAATGCAGCTGGGAGGATCGCTGGTGACTCTCTCCCCTCCCTCCTGGACATTTTTAACACCCGGCTCACCCGCAGAGCGTCCAGCATTGCGGGTGACCCGAGCCACCCCGCACATAACCTGTTCAGCCTCCTGCCCTCGGGGAGAAGGTACCGGAGTCTCCGGGCCCACTCCACCAGGCTTTCAAACAGCTTCATCCACCAGGCTGTCAGGAGGCTGAACTCTCACCTGAACTCTCACCTTACCCGTCTCCCACCCCCCACCCCCCATATTGGCATAACCTGTATTCCATAAAAAGACATATCACTCTAGACACTTTAAAAAACTGCTGCTAAGGACGACTGTTGCACATTTACATTTACTACTGGAATTTTACTACTGTTGTTTACTCCTGTTATTGCACTAGAATTTCTACTGTTGCACATTTATTTTATCTTAACTCCAATGCACATTCTATTGCACATTACCATTTCACTGCTGTATCTTCCACTGCACATTTTTGATGCACACTGCACACTTTGGAAATCTGTATATAGGTATTTATTTATTATGTTGCACTGCTTTAAGATTTTAGATCTTAGACTTTAGTTTAACTTTAGATCTCTGTCTTAGATAGTTTTTGTTGTGTTTTGTCTTCATATTGTATCTTGTACACTGTCTTTTTTGCACTACTTGGCCAGAGAGAAACGAAATTTCGATTCACTGTATGTTGAACACATATGGCAGAATTGACAATAAAGCTGACTTTGATCTTGATTTGATCTGCCGAGGAATCTTATGGTTGACCCCATGATGTACAGTGGTACCTCACCTTACGAAAGACCCAACAAACGAAAATTTCAAGTTACGAAACCACTTCTGGAACGAATTCATTTCGTAAGGTGAGGTACCACTGTAGTACCAAAGGTAAATGAGTAAGGACCGATATGAACCAAAACCCCAGCACCTGCATCATTATTAGACCACTTTATTTGCATCTGCTTTTTTGTCAAATTGATGCAACACTTGAACATGCACAATCACACTATATCAGAATGCATCCAGTGTACAATCTTCTGTTGTGTCCCTGTTGTCAGCGCGATGCAAAGACGCACTAAAAGACCCCAAATGGTCGCCGCTCTGGCTCCTCTGATAACATTCACACATTCATTAGTTCCAAGAAGGACAGACATTGTGTAACAGAAAGCCCATGTCAGGAGCTGTCACATGCTCCTGAGAAGTACATTTCTGCATGAATACTGCTCATGGAGGATTCTAGAATGATACAGAGGAGAGAGAAGGATGGAAGCATTTTACACTACAAAAGTGTGTATATGAGGTCTGTTTTTGTTTTTTGTTTTTTGCAGCTTTGTGGTTAAAAAAAAAAAAAAAGCGTTTGTGAGTGTGTGCTGCCTTCAGTGGTCTCTGTAATTTCCAGTAGTTGATGACAGTGTCTGTGTACACTGGTGTAAAGGGGTGAGTGGTTCCTTTATGTAAAGCGCTGCGAGTGCCTGGAGGGTGGAAAAAGTGCGATATAAAAACGTGACCATTTACCAGTGTACCTAATGTGCATTAGATGATGCCATTCAAACACCATATATGCAGTCTAGTAGCAAAAAGAGTTGATTTAGTGTTTGGTTTTACGTTATATAAAAGTAAGTACTATTTAATGTTGAGCATCACATTCTTTTGTCTAAATAAAGAGTGCCTTTTTATTATCATCAGGGAATCAGTCGAGTCTATTCCTTAGTGTCGACATTGAGTTTGAAATGTCAGTATCATGACAACATTGAGATCTAGTAGTCTAGTAGACCTAGTAGGTGTCAGTACACTTAGTCAATTAAACCATTTCCCCTCAAAAACCCAAAGCCCTTTACTCCAATGTGGGCAGGAGGACAGCAGCAGAATGACACATTCAGAGTCTTTCAGTGATAGACATTTTGAATTATTCATGCTCCGTCTCTCCCCTCTCTTCTCTGCCCCCCTCCTCTCCTCTCTGGCCTTCATTATGGGGGCTGGACAGGTAATAGAAGCACCGTCAAGCAAAACAGTGGCAATGAGCAAGCAGTCCCCAGACCCACTCCTTGCCAGGCCCAGGAGAGCTCCCCCTGCTTTGGTAATCATATGCTGTGGAGCACAGAGCCATGGAAGCCTGCCACAAGGGCTCTCTACCACAGCCCACCCTAATGACAGCCTGTTGCACCAGGGAAGACTGCAGCACCAGCCCCTCACGCTCTGGAAGAGGGGGAGGATGGGGGAGGAGGAGGTGAGGCGAGGGAGAGCAGAGGTGGAGAGGTGTTAGAATGAGCATGAAATATCACATGCTATATGATAAAAGGAGAAGTTCAATTTGTCAACTGGACAAAGTTTGTTTGGTTGAAAACGTTTCGCCGCTCATCTGAGAGGCTTCGTCAGCTCTAATAAGAATACTGGTAAGACACTTGCTTATATCTTGCTGTAGGGAGGAGCTACCTAGCTAACTACTTTCCGGAACTATCTCATTGGTTTCCGTCTTTTGTTTCTCTGGCGTCTAGATAACGATCCCTATTCATCCCTACACGACTGTTTTTCCCACCTCTGGCCCTGCCCGGAAAGTAGTTAGCTAGGTATCTCCTCCCTACAGCAAGATATAAGCAAGTGTCTTACCAGTATTCTTATTAGAGCTGACGAAGCCTCTCGGATGAGCGGCGAAACGTTTTCAACCAAACAAACTTTGTCCAGTTGACAAATTGAACTTCTCCTTTTATCATGGATTCTACCTGGACGACTGAGGGACTTTTCACGCATCACATGCTATACAATTCCTCTACACAATTGTACCCTGCAAATAGAGGACACATCCATGTTTCTCTCATTCTGTATATGGACAGGCTATGCCTTATGTGACGCTCAGAACTTCCAGAATTCACTCCCTGGGCTGCAGAGGCTGCACTAGCACTGATTCATGACTGGCTGCAGGTCAGATCAGAGAGAAGTTTACTACTGAAGCTCTCAGAGTTCCCACTCTGGCCAATGGAGTCCTGATTAGAGTAGCTGCAACCTAATGTTGTTTGCTCAACAACAGAATTTTTATTCCATTCAAAAGTGGCAGTGAAATTACATCGCAGACAAATGGATGCAGAATGCATGAGTCCATATTGAAATGTCGCACCTGTAAATGTGTAAAAGATTGAGTTATTTCAGTGTTTAAAATGAAGCTAGTCCCTACATTCTACTCAGAGCAGTTGTTTACCCGTTGCTATGGTGACCATGGTGATGGCACCAGAGCAGTGATATGGAATGTGATTTAGGTTACATTTACACATAGCCGGGTATGTTGAGAAACAAATATTTCCCTCCCTCCGTTTTCCAAAATAACATCGTGCACATAGCATCTTTTTCAAAAAAGTTTTTGTTTACATCAACCTGCATAAATATGCCATCGGGCACCATCATAACTACGCCAAGCCTATGGGTGGCAGCTTAGGAAGAAGGAGAATGCTCTGCAATCCTCATTTCGACAACAACAAATAAAGAGTCACTTCTTATTCCTTTCTGAAAAACAAATATGGCGCAGGGTTCATTTGTCTGGATAGATAACGAAGTTGAAATGGAGTTAATGTGATTAACTGAAATTCAGGAGCAGGACCACACCTCAACCACCTTCTCCTCACCAGCGAATCACAGTTCACCGTAACCACACCTCTAATTTCCTGGAGCTATTTACAGACACTCATCCCTTCATTCCAGTTAGTCTCGGTTAACTCGACCCCTCCCTCCCACCCCTATCTCGTTTGTCTTTCAGCCATAAGACATCTCCTAAAGGGGGGGTCCCGTTCCGCTGGGCCAATCGAAGATTGAGATGGAGCCCCCACCCATTGTCTGAACCCAGCCATCACCGCCTGTTCACCCAGACATCCACTATCATTCAATAATAAATATCTTCACTGCATTATGTTGATGCTAGTGAATTGCTTCTTAATGTCTCGTTGGACAACAAGGCGAGTAAAGCCCATGAAAATGTCGACTTGGAATCTAGCAACAGCTGTTCAAGAAGTTGATGGCAGTGTGGTCATCACCCCCACAGTGCACCAGAGGAGAGACCTGCTTCAGCTATGTATTTTTGGTCATATAATTGTCATGTATTGTTGCCTCTGTATCAATTAATGTGTATCTGTGATAAGATATCTGAAGGAAATGATCACAATAGCTCCAGAGCATGTAAACATTCACAATAAGTACTGGTAAATGGCAAAAAGTAGACCAAGAAGTCACATAATGCCTCTTCATATGCTACAACAGTATGGCATGGCAATGGGGAAGTGAATTATTATAAATGTGATTATATTATATGGTTAGGTGCAGTGATGGCAGCACATTTTCTTTAGTCCACTCTGTAAAGACTGCAGGGACACTGGCATGAACGATTGAAGCGAAAACTGTCAGCTGAGGCCCAGTGCCTGAATGCCGCTGAGCAGGACAAAAATCTGAAGAAGAAACTTATGGACATTGAGACCTCTGAAAAAAGGGCAGCCGACAATTTCTCCAAAATGACACAGACCCCTAACAGCATCAGTTGCCAATGGCTTTGCTCTCCTGCGGAAAGTTGTGCAGCCACCACGTACACCACCACTGCCACCACCACATTACATTATGCGCCATTTCAGGGTACACTTGTTCTTGTTTAGGCTTAAATGTTGCCCACAACAGTTTGGTAATATATATTTATAGGGAGCTTTGTGTAATGGCATCTTGTTAAGTTAATGTTAAGAAAGTGCCTTGAAAAGTGCTTGAACAGGAGGCAGCACTATGCAAATGTTTGTCATTTTGTAAATTCCTTAGTTTACTGGAAATGCCTTGAATTTTTATTTAGCAAATGTACCACACTACTTATTTGTACTACTATGCTTGGCTTTTATGGGTTGATGATAGGCAATTTGAGTTTCTGTATGGCAAGTGTTAGATCTGTTCAGAAGTAAAATGTCTGAAAAATTATGTGTATATGATTCTTCAATATGGGTCAAACAGATCAACCTCCAGCATTTTAGAAAGTTTTCACATATATCTTGTTCTTTATGTAGATAAAGCACGCAAAAGTGCATGCACTTTTTCCCTCTTGTCCAAATGTCCTGGAGCTACTGTGGCGAGTAAATTTCTCCTGTGTGAGATCAATAAAGGCTTATCTTATCACTTATCTTATAATGGTATTATACCAAACAAGTAATACTTACATTGGCAATGTTAATATATTACATCCAAGCATTAACATGGTGCTTAACATCTAAAAAGTTAACAAAAATTCTTGGGTCAAGAAACTTTGTCAGGACTCTCCTGACCCTCTTCCTTTCAGCTGACATTCCCTTTCTGACAGTTTGTGGATTATCATGGTGGTTGTTCTGGTCATATTGAATATCCTCTGTAACCCTGGCGTCATCCACAGTGTCCATAGCAGCCTCAGTAATTATGTAGGACGAAGCTGTTACGCTGCAGTAGTGGACAGACCCAAAAAATGGACAGCAGACCAAAAAATGCAAAAATCAAGAAAGTGGATTTATTACACAAAATAGGTTGTAGGCAGAAACAAGGCGAGAGCTGGAGTGGTCCATGGCTGGAGATGGGAAGCAGCAGGCTGGGAGCAACAGGGAACACTGGAGGCAGAAAAACCGGTTGGTTACAAAAAACATCCAAAACAAGGTAAGTAGCAAACGTAGTTTGAAGTAGCCAAGAAGTTCACCGTGTGAAGCTGTACAACAATCTGGCAGAGTCTCTCTGATCGGCTGGAGTTAAATGCAGGTGGATGTTGATTACCAGCAGGTGTAGGGAATCAGTGCCAGGAGACTCCGCCCAAAGACACACAGGGAAAGAAAGGAGGGAGGGGAGCACGGACCACAACAGAAGCATGCGTATGTGACGAAGGGAAGGTCATCAAGGTTAATGTCTAGTGCTCTTTTCAGGGCTCCAAACCGGCCCTTCAGCCTCCCAAACATGCACTCAGTAACCATCCAAAAAGATAGTCTAAAATACTGCTCCTGAGCATTACTCCCCCCATTCACATATTATTTCATGAGGTATGGGAGCAGAGGGTTTGCAGGATCTCCAATTAAGTACACTTGTATGGCCTCTTCATCCTCAGCTATTTGTTTGGGACATAGTGGAATTTTTCCAGCTTTGCAAAAATGCGTGTGTCGTGAACGCTCCCAGGCCATTTAACTACCACATCACTGAAAGATATTTATAGTCACAGGTTGCCTGGATGTTCAAACTGTACCTCCGTTTTCTATTGATATAATCTGTGGAATTCACAGGTGGTTGTTTTATTTCCACATGTGTGCCATTCACAGCACCCATGCATTGAGGGAGGCTGTGAACGTCTTCAGATTTCTCAATTAGTTGCTGTACAGACTCTTCAGATGTGGGCAGTTGTATGTACATAGGACCTAAGTGGACAGTTATTGTCTCACACACTTCCCTTACTATTTTTGACACAGTTGACAAGACCAAAAGTGTTGGCTGTCTTGCGCAGTCTACCCTCGTCGGACAGGTAATACAACGTGCAGGCAACATTCTTTTGATACTGACAGGAGACCACATTATGGTCATCTCACCCTCGATGTAAGGACGCAGCAAGTCGGAGAGTAACAACAGTGATGACCGGGACATCCTAAAATTTTCACGCCACTCCTCCGGGACAACCACTTCATATTTAAAATTATCCCACCAGCAATCTGCAATCTGCCCAGGTCGGACTCAGAATCGGTGATGTTGGCGGTGACAGCGACTGAGTCTTTGAGTAGAAGTGGAAGTGGGAAAATTGCTGACCTCCGAGCCCTCATTCATCTCTGGTCATCAATATGATTCATCAGCTGTTTATGCAGATGCAAACACATGAACAGTGTTTTCACCAGAAGAAATGCGACTGCTGCTCTGAATGCTTCCATGATCAGCATCATAGCAAAAAGTAAACACTGGTCACACTTTTGGCACGTCAGTTGCCTAAAACTCTCACTTTACACACAAATGTGAAACCGTAGTTTTCCAGAATCTCCACTTTACAAACAAATGTCTCAGTTTTTAAAAATACCCATGTACATATGTTGCCGGAGTACTTGACCCTTGTCCCTTACCCCTCATTCACTACATAGTCCCGCGCTCTTTAACACACTATAGAGTTCACTCATTCACAGAGCCATTTGGACACGCAGATTACTATTTGCTTCATTCAGTCGTGTTGTGTCCAGTTAAACAGTAAAATCTATATTTGATTTCCATCATATTTACCTCGTATCTAGATGTGTTTGTGGGAGTAAAAAGTCTTAGGCCAGGGTGTCCAAACGTTTTGCAAAGAGGGCCAGACTTGATAAAGTGAAGATGCCCGGGGGCCAGTAGTTCCTTTGGTTTTTTAACCACAAAAGTTACATGCAAAAATACACTATTATAAAACAATTTTCATTGTCATAATTCTCTTTATTTTTAAAATGGCAGTTTAACCAAATATAAGCCACTCTGGCAGACGTGAACAACTCTAAAAACACAATTCTGCCTTTAATTAATATCTGGAGAGTCAGAAAACATTGATCATTGAACTGTATGGAATACCTTACATTTCCATGAGTTTGATAAATATCATTTTAAGCAGGAGTTATATGTAATGCAAAGTCATTATATCATTATATCATTAAAGTTTAAAACAAGTGAATTTTGCTCTTGTCTTTTACAAGATCTTTCAGAGAGTAATAGTTTGTGTCACAGCTACAGGTACACAACATCAACAGTTATAACCAAATCTTGTTCAAGATGTTTAATAAAAACATGTTTTTAAAGTGCCATAAGTCCAAGTGCATAAGTATGCTTTTGGCTTTTCACTGTTAATAGTGACAGATTCAAAACATTCATTTTCAGATTGATCAAGAAACCAATAACTTTGTGAAAAGTCCCTCAGTCGTCCAGGTAGAATCCATGATAAAAAGAGAAGTTCAATTTGTCAACTGGACAAAGTTTGTTTGGTTGAAAACGTTTCGCCGCTCATCCGAGAGGCTTCGTCAGCTCTGGTTATTGTACTGGTTAGACACTGCTTATATCTAGCTGCAGGGAGGCGCGTCCTACACTGAAAAAGCTCTGAAAACGATCCCCCCTAATCTGTCTCTTTGTTTTTCAAATTACTCTGGCGACTAGTTTTGCCCCCCTATTCAACGTCTAATGACCCTCTCCACCCCTCTGCCCTGGCTCGTCTGCCCTAATGTTTCTTTGTTTGTTTTGACTTGGTTTAAGAAACCAAGTCAAAACAGACAAAGAAACCGGCAGCTAGATATAAGCAGTGTCTAACCAGTACAATAACCAGAGCTGACGAAGCCTCTCAGATGAGCGGCGAAACGTTTTCAACCAAACAAACTTTGTCCAGTTGATAAATTGAACTTCTCCTTTTATCAAACCAATAACTTGCTGACACTAATGAGAAGGGTGATCCTGAGATCTGGATTTCAGTAAAGAGGCCAGGTCTGGTTTGAGGGAAGTGGTTGAGATGTGTAAAATGTCACGTAAGTGGGAGTCACTTAGTCTTGACCTCAGTTGGTTCTTGTTTAAGTTCATGACAGAGAATGTCTGCTCACATAAATATGTGGAGCCGAATAAGCTCAGCATTTTTTTTTTAAGCAAATATTCGCATTTCTGGAAACCTGTCTTTATCCAACTGCCCGTAAAAGTCAACAAGAGAAAGCTGCTGGTGTTTACCGTGCCGCTCATCATCACACAGTTCAATGAGCTCCAGTTGCAGCTGTGGAGGAACATCATCTGGGCCCACTGAGAAGGGAGAAGAGAAGAGCAACATGTCCTTTTCAATAACAGCAAAGTCCCGAAAGCCCATAGAAAGAGATGCGATAGCTGTTGCATAACTCATCATCTGCGCTTCGATGTTGTCCTGTGGGAAACTGTCGATAACCTCTTTCAAAGCTGGAAAGTGCGCGGTGCAGGGCTCTGTTTGGGACAAGTGTCTTTAGAAAAGTTGCAGCTTGGTTCCAAAGGCCTTGATGTGAGCGTACAGCTGGCTCACCACTGCATCTTGTCCTTGCAGATTAACATTCAGCGCATTCAGATGCTTCCTTATGTCAACCAAAAAATCCACATCTGCCAGCCATACAGGATCGGACAGTTCTTCCATCGGTTGCCCTTTTTCACCCAAAAAACTTCCAATTTCCTCACTGAGAGAGAAAAATCGCTGCATTGCGGACCCCAACTTAGCCACCTCACATCGTTGTGATATGTTACGTCTCTGTATTCAGCCTGAATGTTACGTAAGAACTGCTGAAACTGTCGGTGGTGTAGAGCTTTAGAACGAATAGAATTGATTGCCTTTACCACTGGTGTCATAACATGATCAAATTTGAGACTCTGTGCCACAGTGTTACGTGGCAAACATTCATAAATTCTTGCTTTTTCTCGGGGCAAAAAGTTAATGTGATTAACTGAAATTCAGGAGCAGGACCACGCCTCAACCACCTTCTCCTCTCACCAGCGAATCACAGCTCACCGTAACCACACCTCTAATTTCCCAGAGCTATTTATAGCCACTCATCCCTTCATTCCAGTTAGTCTCTGTTAAATCGACCCGTCCCTCCCACCCCTATCTCGTTTGTCTTTCAGCCATAAGACATCTCCTAAAGGAGGGGGTCCCGTTCTGCTGGGCCAATCGAAGATTGAGACGGAGCCCCCACCCATTGTCTCACCAGCCATCACCGCCTGTTCACCCAGACATCCACTATCATTCAATAATAAATATCTTCACTGCATTATGTTGATGGTGTGGTCCTAGTTAGTGAAATGTACCTTCAGTAAAAGGTTTGCCATGTTTAACCATTAGCATGGCCACTTCGTAGCTTGCTTTGGTGATATTTTCCTTTGACTCACAGGCCCGCGTGAAGAATCGCTGTTGTGATGCCAGAGCAGCTTGGAGTTGCTTCACTTTTTCAGCGCGGTCACTCCCTGTTACCTTGTCGTATGTGTTAGCATGTTTAGTTTGGTAGTGTCTCTTTATGTTAAAATCTTTGAACCAGGCAACAGTCTCTTGACAAATAAGACAAACACAATTGCCTCTATTTTCAGTGAAGAAGTACTGTAATTCCCAACTTTCCTGAAAGCGGCGGCCCTCACTATGAACTTTCCTCTTTTTCTTTGCAGTCGCCATGGCAGTAAGGAGCGGAGAAGGGTTTGCGACAAGGATGGAGAGCCAGAGCCAGAGCATTAAAGTGGTGGTGCCACCATGTGGTGAAAGGAGGGCCGTGATTGGCCCCCGGGCCAGACTTTGGACATGCCTGTCTTAGGCGATTGTAAGAAATGTTGTATCCAAAAAACTACTGTCATGTGGAGATGGGTCCACTGCTATTAGTCTATAGCTTTGAATTTTGGGTCAAATACAGAGCAGACATTTGAGTGTAGCTCAGTTTAAAGTAGTGGACTCTTACGTGAAGTGTGCATCTGGAGTGCTGTAGTGCCTGAAGAGCTGACAGCACAGTAAACAGCTCTCTAATTGGCTGATTGACAGTGAGGCTCTGAATGTAATTAGAGGAAGTGCCGTGTGTGCGTGACTGTGCCCGTGTGTTTATGTATGTGTGTGTGCCTGTGTGTGTGTGTGTGTGTGTGTGTGCCTGTGTGTGTAGGTATGCATGTGTGAGTGTGTGTGTGAATGTGTGTGTGAGGAGCTGATGAGCTGACAGACTATTCTCTGTAATGAAGACGTGTTAGCAGGAGCAGCTCCTTAGCCCAGCGCACACTGTGACACCTCGCAGCACTGGTTTCAGATTGAAATGAATGTTGATTTATGAAAGTGTTCGTAATGTAAGACAGAAGACAGATGAGGAGTGAGAGCACTGTTTCCTTGTCACATCCACAGCCCTCAGCTTGTCTATTGCTGCTAATTGGGGAGGAGAGCAAAGGATCATTATGACGGCAGTTTAAAAGTCTGTGGTGAGTTTGGACATGATGTTTACCATGAGTTTATTTGTTAATCATGGCATGGCAAAAAAACAAAAAAAACACTGTCCACAGCACTTCCTCACTTACCGTACACATTCAGAGCATCTTAATGATTCACAGTGATGAATTTATTTAAAATTATTTAAAGTGCTTTCCACAACTCTTAGAGACCAGGGCGAAGTTTTGCTGTGATGGTAAGGCTAACAATAACTAGCATGCTAACGCTATATAATATATCCATCCATCCATCCATCCATTTTCTTCCGCTTATCCGGGGCCGTGTCGCGGGGGCCACAGTCTAAGCAGGGACTCCCAGACCTCCTTCACCCCGGACACTTCCTCCAGCTCCTCCGGGGGGACCCCAAGGCGTTCCCAGGCCAGCCGGGACACATAGTCCCGCCAGCGCGTCCTGGGTCTTCCCCGGGGCCTCCTCCCGGTGGGACATGCCCGGAACACCTCCCGAGGGAGGCGTCCAGGAGGCGTCCGAAACAGATGCCCGAGCCACCTCAGCTGGCTCCTCTCCACGTGGAGAAGCAGCGGCTCTACTCCGAGCTCCTCCCGCGTGACTGAGCTCCTCACTCTATCTCTAAGGGTGCGCCCAGCCACTCTACGGAGGAAACTAATTTCGGCAGCTTGTATCCGCGATCTCGTCCTTTCGGTCATTACCCAGAGCTCATGAGCATAGGTGAGGGTAAGAACGTAGATTGACCGGTAAATTGAGAGCTTCGCCTTTCGGCTCAGCTCCCTCTTCACCGCAACGGTCCAGTACAACAACCGCATCACTGCCGACGCTGCACCGATCCGCCTGTCAATCTCACGCTCCATCCTCCCCTCACTCGTGAACAAGACCCCGAGATACTTGAACTCCTCCACTTGAGGCAAGGACTCCCCACACACCCAGAGAGGGCAAGCCACCTTTTTCTGGTCGAGAACCATGGGCTCGGATTTGGAGGAGCTGATCCTCATCCCAGCTGCTTCACACTCGGCTGCAAACCGCCCCAGTGCACATTGGAGGTCCCGGTTCGATGAAGCCATCAGGACAACATCATCTGCAAACAGCAGAGATGAGATCCTGTGGTTCCCAAACCGGATCCCCTCCGGCCCCTGACTGCGCCTAGAAATTCTGTCCATAAATATAATGAACAGAACCGGTGACAAAGGGCAGCCCTGGCGGAGTCCAACATGCACCGGAAACAGGTCCGACTTACTACCGGCAATGGGAACACAGCTCCTGCTCTGGTCATACAGGGACCGAACAGCCCTTAGCAAAGGGCCCCGAACCCCGTACTCCCAGAGCACTCTCCAAAGGACCCCACGAGGGACACGGTCGAATGCCTTCTCCAGATCCACAAAGCACATGTGGACTGGTTGGGCAAACTCCCATGCACCCTCCCTCCTCCTATATAATATACCTATTACAAATCTTGCTCAAATACATGGGGAAAAAAATCAGTTACAGGGCCTTTAACGTCACATTTTGGAACAATAAGACCTCCAGACAAGCTGATGGTGGACCACACACCAGAAAAGTAATGCACTTCAGCTTTAAACTATTGACTCAATATTGACTATTGAATGTTAGCATGTCACATGAACCCAACCCTTGGGATTCTGAAATAGATACAAAGATCATACTTTATTATCCCAAAGGTAATTCATTTTTTCAGGCAGAAACAGTACATAATACTAAGAACATGAGAAAGCAATTAATTTTATATTGAAGCCTTACACAGTATAGCCGTATGGCATGTGGCACAAAAAACTTCCAGAGTCTGTCATGGAGCAGGACATAGATAACACCCTGTCCCTAAAGGTGCTCTCCTGTCCGGTGATGGTGCTGTGCATGGGGTGCTGGGGGTTATCCAGGATGGACAGGAACTTGTTTAGGGCCCACTTCTCAGCCACAGATGTAAAGGAGTCAAGCTCTGCACCCACTACAGATGCTGCCTTCCTCACCAGCTTATCCAACCACACAGAGTGCTTCTTCCCGAGGCTTTCTCCACAGTAATGAAGAGGACACTAGAGATGACTGTCTAGTAGAATATCAGCAGGAGCTTCTGGTAGATGTTAAAGTACTTCAGCCTTCTGAGCCTTTTAGCTCTGTAATCCTCACTGTAGTCTATATTCCACCACAAGCTGCTAAAACAGAAGCCCTAGAACAACTGTATGGGATTATAAATGGACTTGAAAACTCACACCCTGATGCAGCTTTCATTGTGGTGGGGGATTTCAATAGAGCTAACATGAAAACGGTTCTACCAAAATCCAGCACATATCCCTCCCCACCAGGGGGGAGCAGACATTAGACCATTGTTACATCCCCTTTAAAGACAGTTACAAACTCCTCCTCCGTCCAGCCCTTGATAAATCTGACCATAGCGCCATCTTGCTGTTGCCAGCGTACAAACAAAGGCTTAAACTGGAAAAATCGGTTCCCAGACAAATACAAAAATGGAGCAGTATGTCTGATGAGGTGCTACAGAACTGCTTTGAAACAACAGACTGGCAGATGTTTGCAGACGCAGCGGATGGCGACATTAATGCGTACACAGACTCTGTCGTAGGCTACATAGGGAAGTGCATTGAGGACACGGTGCCCAAAATCTCCATCTGCACTTACCCAAATCAGAAACCCTGATTAGGGTTCAACTCAGGAGACCCCGAAGCCTACAAAGCAGCCAAGTACGACCTCAGAAAGACCATCAGGACTGCCCAGAGGGACTACAGGGAGAGAGTGGAGTCTGCCCAGCAGAGCAATGACCCGAGACGGGTGTGGCATGGGCTACGCTGCATCACTGACTACAAGGGGAGGAGTGAGCCAGTGGAACTGTCCAGCGCATCATTTCCGGACGAACTCAACACCTTCTACGCCCGGTTTGATGCAGATAACACCACGCCTGTCACCAGACCTCATGTGGACAGTGAGGACGCTGTACTCTGTATAGACACTGCTACAGTGAGACGGGCGTTCAAGAAAGTGAACACCCGCAAAGAACCAGGACCCGACGGCATCCCCGGACGGACGGACATCTTCAACCTGTCTCTGAGCCAGTCTATCTTGCCCACCATCTTCAAGACCTCCACTGTAGTCCCCATCCCAAAGACCCCCACAGCATCCTGTCCTAATGACTATCGGCCCATAGCACTCACATCTGTCATCATGAAGTGCTTTGAACGAATCATTAACCCCTTGACGTCGGGGGTCGCTATTGAGCGACAAACCGCTTCCTGCAGCCTGTAGCCATCATAATACATGCAATTTCTCTAATGCCGATTTGTGCATGGTCAAGACACACCTAGGAACCTTTTGCATGCACTTGTTTCTTGTAGGACTGCTTAGTGGCTGAACAACATGAAAAAGCCGATCTGCGTTTTGAGGCTAAAAACTTGCAGAAATTTTCTAACGTGAGGTAAGTTGGACTAAGATAAAAATATGTAGCAGTGTATTGACTCCATCTTCAACTTATATATTGGAATCAACTTTATGTGAATGATACTTTTTGAGTTATTTGAAGGTTTCTATTTCAGCCACTAGGGCTAACTGTGTTAGCCTCTATAGATCCCTTTACTGTTAGTAAACAAATGTGATGTCACTGGCATGCGCGTGCATGCCTGACTCAGAAGCAACCACGGTGGACCATAGCGGAGTATCTGAACGATAGGGAGAGCTATATTCAAGAGCTCACGTTGAGCAATGGGGTTCGACTACCAGATCCTTATGCGATCACGGAGTGGCAGTACGACCGCAGAAAGTGGCCAGATTTACAGTGGCCAGATATCCACTGTTATTTAGTCAAGAAGCCCAGCGTGAATACAAGAGAGAAAGTGCGCGCATACAAATCCATGGATGCCTACCAGTTTGCCGTGTGTGGCCATGTACAGGAGGTAAAATACCACCATACCGATGGGGAGTTTCTCCGTAGTATCTTCCTTCCTACTACCGGCTTTCCCAGTCGGCTTCTCAGCCGTGGCCTGGGGACCCGTGGGGGCTGACATTGCGCCGTCTGCCCGGGGGTGAGCAAAGCTCGCGGGGAAAAGAGAAAGCGTCCCCCCCTCAGCCGGGATACCGGGAGGAGGTGAACTAACAACTGAAAGGAGGGGAAAAGCCAAAATAATCTATAAAGTTCAAAGAAAAACCAAAAAAAACCAAAAACAAAGACAGCCCTAGGGGGCTCACCACACATACGACCGTGTACAATGCTTGGGCTATCATCAACAAGCTACGTTCTGACCGCCAACTGCACTTGCGTTGCGGGGTAATTAACATACTACGACTTAATTCACGAGTCACAGATGTGATCTCAGTCATGTCAAATGCCATTTATGATGGTCATGCGAAAACGTATCATGCATTTTAACAAAGTTATTCGTGTTCGTTTACGTGTCTGTTGTAGAGGTTACCCGGTTAATATGTCTGTGAGCTTTGCGGTGTCCTGTGCTTGCTAGTTAATCAGCATGATTAAACACCATTGAACACCTGGGCAAATGACCCTAAACAAGCAGCAGGTGTTCACTTGTGTGTATGTCACTTGAATGATATGAACTATCATTTATTCCATCTGTTTCTCTTTATTTGAGTTCTTCTCTTCTATATCTTTGCTGGGGGTTTTATGGCAGCAGTGGCTTTTTTTGAGTCAGAACTGCGCGCGCATTCAGTGATGACGTAGCTTTGAAACTGGTCTATAGCTTGCAAGCATACAGCAATAATGAGTGCATTTTAGTAGTATTTAGATCGATTTCAGTGCCAACAAGCATTGTTTAAAAAAATAATAATAATAAAAAAAACACAATTCTACCAAATTTCTATAATCACTGAGTAAAATAGCAATCTGGAATATAATTTTTTTCTATATTTTACACAGAACAAAATGAATGGAAACAGAGGCGTAGCTTATGAACTATATTATCTGAATGTAGACATTATTTTAGTCATAGAAATAGGTCAATTGACTTCTGGCTCCACTTATTGTAGTATTTCATGTAGCAAGCAGTTAGAAGGGCTTTTTTGCAGCTATGTGACATTAACTCTACAAGTGAAGGAGAAATATTGTTCTAGGAGAAATATTGTGCCATATAATCTAGTATGTAATCTAGTATCTTTAATTAGGGTGACCGGATTTTCAAAATTCAAAACTGGGACACACCCGAGTTGATTGGTTGGTATAAATAAAACAAGAGTGCATAACATTGTCTGGACTCACTTGTGTCAGTTTATAATCTGGGAGACTGCATTTATTTGCCTTCTCCTCATTCCAATCACAGTTTTCTGTATTTTAGTTAAACTAATGACAATATATTGCCAATATATTGTTGCCAGTGATCATTGGTCCAAAATAGGGACACTGGAGACATTGGATAAAACTAGGACTAATCAGTGGGTTTGGATAACCCATTGATTTGGGAAAATCGCTCTTTTCATATCTTGAATAATTATCTTAAAAGTCCTATATTACGCTAAACTGACTTTTGTTCAAAGTTCAAAGTCATCTTTATTGTCAAAAAACATATTCACAAGTCGCACACACAGGATTTGAAATTGCAGCGCCCCCTAGGCCCACAGTGAACATAAAACATGTGATAAACAAGACAATAAACACCAGGACTAAAACATCACATATACCTGTAGCAAAAGCACACTAGGCTTATATATAATACAAATAAGTAAGTAAGTAAAACACACAATGTTTAGTGTAATAAAGCTCAAATTGTGCCATTTAAGCAGCAGTGTCAGTGTCATTTAAGCAGCAGTATCATTGTCATTTAAGCAGCAGTGTCACTGTCATTTAAGCAGCAGTGTCACTGTCATTTAAGTGTGATTTAAGCAGCAGTGTCAGTGTCATTTAAGTGTGATTTAAGCAGCAGTGTGATTGGGAGAGAGTTGAGCATCCTGACAGCTTGGTGGATGAAGCTGTCTTTCAGTCTGCTGGTCTTGGCCCTGAGGCTCCTCAGTCTCCTTCCTGATGGCAGCAGACTGAAGAGGCAGTTGGATGGGTGGGTGGGATCACCCAGAGGGTGAGGCGGGTGAGGCGGGTGCGGTAGATGTCCTGCAGGGAGGGGAGAGAGACACCCACGATTCTCTCAGCTGCTCTCACTACTCAGTGCAGGTGCCGTACCACACAGTGATGCAGCTTTTGTGAGCTTTAAGTCATGTTAGAATGTTGTTACCTCATCAAAACAGACCTTTTACTTGCTTGTTTTGCTTTATTTACACATGTGTGAGTTACTCTTTATTATTAGTTTGTCTTCATCTCCAAAGCTCAAAATGCTGTGTTCCACCTTGTGATGTCATGAAGTAATAGTTTTCAAGTGAACAGCTCCTTTTACCTTTAGTTCAGTAGAGATTGGAAATTCCCAGTCTGAAATCATTCAAATGATTCTAGTGATGCGGTATGGAGTTTAAAAACACAGTGGAGCACTTCTAGTATGGCCACATCAGTCTAAATATACAGGGTTTGTGTGTTAAACATGTGAAACAAAACATAACCCTTTAAGTACACACCCAACACTGCATACACGATCTACATTGTTCTAAATCTTCCAAATGGAGCAGACAAAGCAGGAGCCTGGCACTTTGGCACTTTGGCACCTGGAGCAGAGACAGCAGCACCATAAGCCCTGCTAATCAGACCAGACCAGAGCAGCTTCCCTTTAAGCCCACCAAGTTCAATTCCAAGGCAAGACTGAGGAGAAGCTTTGCCAAATGGCACCATACGCCATAGCTGTTAGCCATCTAGCCCCATCCGCTCCATGTCCCCGGGATTAGCATTAGCATAATTGTGGTTTATGTACAGATGCTTAGTGCAGGCTGTATCACAGGCCACAGACTTGTACCCTCTGAATGTGGTACTTCTCCGAGCGGTCCAAACACCAGAGCTTAGGTGCAGTGGTACAGACGGATGCTATTGTGTGGAGAGAGTGGAGCTCCCAGTGGGACGAGGGGCTTTTAACAGTGATTATGTGTCATCATAAAATGGAGCTGAAGAGAGGCCGCCCACCTCTGCTACTGGAGGTCTATTTAAAGAAGGGCTATTATTTTATTTTATTTATTAGGGCCTGAGCACTGAAGGTGCGTAGGACCCTATTGTTGTTGCTTCGTTTCTGTATTATTTTTCTTGTTCACACTCGCTGGGGCCATTTTGAGCATGTTCCCATGCTTCAAAACGAATGTAACTTTGCACGGGCATCACAAAGTGCTGCCAGTACGACCACAAAAAGTCCCGTCCCCCGGTGACCCCCAGGAGCTCGATAGCGCCCCCTAGCGCGTTGTCTTTCGGGGCTGGCATAAGATAGGCGCACGAAATTCGGTAGGGACGTGTATCTCAATAAGTCGAACAAACGCCTCACTGCAATGTCATGGCCACGCCCAACAGGAAGTGAGATAATTGGCCTTTTGTGTGATTTTGTGGGATTTGACATAGAATGGAATTTGAAACACTTTTCCTACACCGTACCTCAGATGGGCTTAAATTTTGGTGAACATAATCTTAAGTATTATTTTATTTTATTTATTTTATTTTTTGCTTTTTATAATGTTATTAAGTTCTCTCATCAAAAACATGTCTGAAGAGGTTTTAGATGTCATCAGATGTTTGAGTACAGGCACGATCCCACACGATAAGAACACGCTAATCTATGTTAATAAGTCTTTTATGATGTCGTTAACTACTGGGAATTACAGAGGCCACTGAAGGCAGCACACACAGTAGATAAAACTATTCACCCTATCTGCAGTTTAACTTTACACTTAATGTGGAACATTCCAGGCTAAGCAATATAACATCTCCATGGAGACAAAAAAATAGAAAATCCTCCACATAAAAAGTGACTTATTGCTGCTTTAAACGCTCATTAAAAAGTCATCCCTCCTCACAGTGAGCTCCTAGTGCTCCTCTGCTCCTCCACTCTCCTCTGCTCCTTTCTCCTCTCCTCCACTCTCCTCTGCTCCTCTCCTCCACTCTCCTCTGCTCCTCTCCTCTGCTCCTCTCCTCCACTCTCCTCTGCTCCTCTCCTCCACTCTCCTCTGCTCCTCTCCTCTGCTCCTCTCCTCCACTCTCCTCTGCTCCTCTCCTCCACTCTCCTCTGCTCCTCTCCTCTGCTCCTCTCCTCCACTCTCCTCTGCTCCTGTCTCCTCCACTCTCCTCTGCTCCTCTCCTCCACTCTCCTCTGCTCCTCTCCTCCACTCTCCTCTGCTCCTCTCCTCCACTCTCCTCTGCTCCTTTCTCCTCTCCTCCACTCTCCTCTGCTCCTCTCCTCCACTCTCCTCTGCTCCTCTCCTCTGCTCCTCTCCTCCACTCTCCTCTGCTCATCTCCTCCACTCTCCTCTGCTCCTCTCCTCTGCTCCTCTCCTCCACTCTCCTCTGCTCCTGTCTCCTCCACTCTCCTCTGCTCCTCTCCTCTGCTCCTCTCCTCCACTCTCCTCTGCTCCTCTCCTCCACTCTCCTCTGCTCCTTTCTCCTCTCCTCCACTCTCCTCTGCTCCTCTCCTCCACTCTTCTCTGCTCCTTTCTCCTCTCCTCTGCTCCTCTCTCCTCCTCCTCTCCTCAACTCTTCTCTGCCCCTTTCTCCTCTCCTCCACTCTCCTCTGCTCCTCTGGTCCACATTTTTCTCCTCTCTCTGCTGCTCCTCTTTCCTCTCCCCCTCTCTCCTCTCCTCCTCTCTCTGCTGCTCCTCTCTCCTCTCCTGCTCTTTCCTCTCTCCCTCTCTCCTCTCCTCCTCTCTCTGCTGCTCCTCTCTCCTCTCCTGCTCTCTCCTCTCTCCCTCTCTCCTCTCCTCCTCTCTCTGCTGCTCCTCTCCTCCTCTCCCCCTCTTTCCTCTCTCCTCTCCTCTCTCCTCTCCTCCTCTCTCCTCTCCTCCACTCTCCTCTGCTCCTCTGGTCCACATTTTCTCCTCTCTCTGCTGCTCCTCTTTCCTCTCTCCTCTCCTCCTCTCTCTGCTGCTCCTCTCTCCTCTCCTGCTCTTTCCTCTCTCCCTCTCTCCTCTCCTCCTCTCTCTGCTGCTCCTCTCCTCCTCTCCTCTCCCCCTCTCTCCTCTCCTCCTCTCCTCTCTCCTCTCCTGCTCTGAGCTCTGCTCCTGCCTCACATGTGAACATAACATTTACACTTGGCTGATTTCACACTGCTTATCAAAGTCATCAGTGTAATCGCATCTGTAATTAGTGCTAATTAAAAGCGTAATGGCCACGACTGAAAGCTCGTCAGCCTCTGTCGAAGTCACTCAACACCTCTGACAGCCAATCAGATCGCTCCTCTCTCCTGCCTCTCGTCAGCTCGTTAATTAAGCCCCCGAAGATAACAGCACAATCTAGCAGTGAACAGGCTCCACCCCCTCTGCTTTTTACAACGCCGTGATAGCACCCTGAGGTGATAGCACCCTGAGGTGATAGCACCCTGAGGTGATAGCACCCTGAGGTGATAGCACCCTGAGGTGTTCCTCCACGCTCAGGAAAACCACACAAGTGCTGAATATTCACTTGTTTTAATCACAGTCAGGCTTTCGCAGGAGATGATTGTGGCGCTTACGTTTATATCTGTCTCTCTATTGTCACTGTTGAGTGGTGGATAAACCCTCACCCTAAACCCTCACCCTCACCCTAACCCTCACCCTCACCCTAACCCTCACTCTCACCCTCACCCTCACCCTCACCCTCACCCTAAACCCTCACCCTAACCCTCACCCTCACCCTCACCCTAAACCCTCACCCTCAACCCTCACCCTAAACCCTAACCCCTAACCCTCACCCTCACCCTCACCCCAACCCTCACCCTAACCCTCACCCTAACCCTCACCCTCACCCTCACCCTCACCCTAAACCCTCACCCTCACCCTAACCCTCACCCTAAACCCTCACCCTCACCCTAACCCTCACCCTCACCCTCACCCTAACCCTAACCCTAACCCTCACCCTCACCCTCACCCTCACCCTAAACCCTCACCCTCACCCTAACCCTAACCCTAACCCTCACCCTAACCCTCACCCTCACCCTCACCCCAACCCTCACCCTAACCACTAGTGTTGTGTGTGGAATCATGGCAAAAGGAGAAATTAAATTTGTCACCTGGACAAAAGTTTATTGGTCGAATACGTTTCTCAGCTCGTCCAAGCTGAACTGAAGAAGCAGCTTGGATGAGCTGAGAACCAAATCAAGTTTTGTCCAATTGACAAACTGAATTTCTCCTTTTGTCGTACCACTAGTGTTTTAGCATTTAGCATTTGGTTTTATTTGAATGACACAAGACACTTTACCCACTTTGCCTAATATGAAAGTGGTGTGCGCCTGAATGATTGGTGGTGGTGGTGGTGTGGGGGGCCGGTGGTGCAGATTGGCAGCCTCTCTTTCATCAGTTTGCCTCAGGGCAGCTGTGGCTACAATAGTACTGTACCACCACCAAGGGTGGTACAAATGAAGAATGACAAGAAAACTTTGACAAGCCTGAAAAGTGCAACCTGAAGTTTACATCAAGAGTATCAGCAACATATAACACAGGTGGACCTGCATACACTCATACTTTTAAACGCTTAAATTCAATCAATCAATCAATCAAACAATATTTATGAAGTGCTTTTCATACAAAATTGTAGCACAAAGCTTGCCTGGAAGAATCCATGACTCATCTCTGTACCAGCGGCGAGTCTGGTAATGCTTGGTCCAGAATGTGCTGCTGTTGCGCTTAGACAGACAGCTAAGTGAACCAATCAGAGAACAGTTAACGGACAGCGACGTGAACCAAGCCGGTAGGAAGCAATACAAAAACATCTTTTTTGAAAAGAAAGGCCTCTAGAGCTGTCAGCTGCTGTGGTTTTAAGGAATCGATGTGCTTTAGGTCATTTAAGACCAATTTTACAGCTGAATGGAAGGGACGTTGCGGGCAAAGGCGGGTGCACTGACGTCAACATCTTTGAACGAATCAGAATCGCGGAGTCCGTTATTAACCGGGGGAGCGAGGGTGGAGCGAGGGTGTCCAAATGGTAAGCACAAAGCGCCTTACAGTGGTCAAGGATTAGAAGATTGACCTTTATTGATCTCACACAGGAGGAGTTGTTTCTATATTTGACCATCCCCATAATTTAGTTTTTTACCCCAGAGGCAGCAGAGCTGCTCCGGTGACACCAGCCTCTGTGTATTCTCATCTTTAAATAATACACTTTTGACATTGCTTATGTATTCATTCATTGTGGATGAATTGTGTTTTAAATCACAAAGCAAATGTTGACAAGATGATGCTTTGCAGTGATAACATCATACATACACTATATTGCCAAAAGTATTCACTTACCCATCCAAGTAATCAAAATCAGTTATTCCAATCATATCCATGGCCACAGGTCAATAAAATCAAGCACCTGGGCCTGCAGACTGTTTCTACAAACATATGTGATCGAATGGGTCACTCTCAGGAGCTCAGTGAATTCCAGCGTGGTACTGCTTGCCTGGTTTACCCCTGACCATATCACAAGTGAGATATGGTCTGGGAATCACCTTTGAAATATCTCGTACCGGAGGTGTGGTTTACGATCGCCAACAGCCGTTTATTGGGCATTACGAATGTCTATCATTTGGTGTATACGTAGCCCATAACCAATCATGTCAGTTGTCAGTTCAAACTACAAGTTTCCGTTTGTCACGTAGTACGCGTCACCATCTTTCCACCCCTCCCCGCTCTCTGATTGGCTCCCAGAATCAGGAGAGCTCACTTGCCGTAGTCGCCAGGCTGTCTTTCAGATCGGAACGAGCGAAAGCAGCCTGGGATTTCCTAGGTTAGGATGCCAACTGTGCAACAATTCCAGTCGTGAAATTTCCTCATTCCTAAATATTCCACAGTCAACTGTCAGTGATATTATAAGAAAGTGGAAGTGATTGGGAACAGCAGCAACTCAGCCACGAAGTGGTAGGCCACGTAAACTGACAAGGTGTGGTCAGCAGATGCTGAGGTGCATAGTGTGCAGAGGTGGCCAACTTTCTGCAGAGCCAATTGCTCCAGACCTCCAAACTTCATGTGGCCTTCAGATTAGCTCAAGGACAGTGCATAGAGAGCTTCATGGAATGTGTTTCCATGACTGAGCAGCTGCATCCAAGCCAACCATCACCAAGTGCAATGCAAAGCACTGGACACAGTGGTGTAAAGTACGTCACCACTGGACTTTAGAGCAGTGAAGACGAGTTCTCTGGAGTGACGAATTACACTTCTCCATCTGGCAATCTGATGGACGAGTCTGGGTTTGGTGGTTGCCAAGAGAACGGTATGTTGTGCCAAGTGTAAAGTTTGGTGGAGGGGGGATTATGGTGTGGGGTTGTTTTTCAGGACCTGGGCTTGGCCCCTTGGTTCCAGTGAATGGAACTCTGAATGCTTCAGCAGACCAAGAGATGTTGGACAATTCCATGCTCCCAACTTTGTGAAAACTGTTTGGAGATGGCCAAAGAGGCCAAAAGGCCAAGTTTGGAAGTCCTGACCTCAACCCAACAGAAATCCTTTGGGATGAATTTAGAGCGGAGACTGAGAGCCAGGCCTTCTTGTCCAACATCAGTGTGTGACCTCACAAATGTCCTCCTGAAAGAGTGGTCAAAAATTCCCATCAACACACTCCTAAACCCTGTGGCCAGCCTTCCCAGAAGAGCTGAAGCTGTTGTAGCTGCAAAGGGTGCACCGACGACGTATTAAACCCTATAGATTAAGAATGGGCTGTCACTTAAATTCATATGCGAGTCAAGGCAGGTGAGCGAATACTCATGGCAATATAGTGTGCTCGCATTAATTAAGCTATTCAACATTTAACTTTGGTTGTCTCCACCACACGCCTTTTCCTTCAGTTGTTCTTTTAAAGTTGCTGTCTGAGTATTTTATATTTATCCTAAATGGTTTTAGAGATGAAGATTTTAGACTTTATTGATTTTAGTGCTTGGCTCGTTTTTCACCTTCCTGTGATATTTTATCCCGTGTGTCCCTGATTGGTTAATCCACCTGCCAATCACAACCATTTGAAAACAGGGAGATTATCTGGTGCCAGATCATAAAGATAATGTCTTTGTTAATTTTAGATCTAGTGAGGGCAGAGTGACCAGAGGAGCAGTGACCAGAGGAGCAGTGACCAGAGGAGCAGTGACCACAGGAGCAGTGACCAGAGGAGCAGTGACCAGAGGAGCAGTGAGGGCAGACTGCATTATTCCTCATAGAAAAACTGTATTTGGTCCGTCTGTTTTCTCCGTCAGAGCGTCCCATCAGTGGAACATCAGAACATCTCCCTCATTCTCTGCTTTTAAAAAGAATGCTAAAAAGTGGCTTTTAGAACCACAAATGTGTGAACACTAAAACTTATTGTATTTCTGTAATGTTATTGTACATTTGTGTAATTTTTAATGTGTAACTTTTTAAGTGTATTTTCTTTTAGGATGCCTTTCTGGCAAAGGGACGACCGATGCAAATTGGCTCTTATCAGCTAACTCGGGCACATTTACATTGTTTTGATGTTGATTAATGTGCATTGTCCCTTTTCAGATAAATAAATAATGATAATAAAGTATTGACGAAGTGTATGTTCTGGGTCCAGGCAAAAGAAGTGGGTCAAATGAACTGGAAAGAAGCAAACCCATAAACTGAAGAGCTGTGCCAGGACCAGGAGCTTGTATATGATGATGAGGATTCATTTTAAAACAACATAATACTAATGTTTACACTAGTGAACAAGAGTTCAGAAATCAATATTTGGTGCAATAACCTTTATTTTTAATCACAGCTTTTATGCGTCTTGGCCTCCACAAGTCTTTCACATTGTTCTTGGGTGACTTTATTCCACTCCTGGTGCAGCTTTGTGTTTGTGCTGGAATTCATCAGATGCTGGAATGAAATGGCTGTGCATATATATATATATATATATATATATATATATATAATGGTCAAACGAGTAGATACAGACCACAGACGTTAAGACACGAAAGCTCCTGAGCATGCATGGAGGGTTCCATCCCAAATCCAGCACCCTGAGACTGTACATGAGCTGGAAGGAAGGAGGCCAAGGACTAGTGAGTGTGGGAACCACTGTCCAGGATGAAACATCCAAAATCCATAAGTACATCAAGGACAAGGCCCCGACAGATGATGTGCTCAAGGAATGCCTCAGACAGTGGAGTGCAGAGGAAGAGGTGCTGGAGGGACCATCATGGCAGGACAAACCCCTACATGGGGCGTACCACCGAAACATAACTGAAGTGGATGATGTCAAGAAATCCTAGCAATGGCTGGAGAGAGCTGGTCTGAAGGACAGCACAGAAGCCCTCATCCTGGAGCACAGGAGCAGGCCTTGAGCACCCGAACAATAGAGGCCCAGATCTACCACACCAGACAAGACCCAAGGTGTAGGCTGTGCAAAGAGGCTCCTGAGACAGTCCAGCACATAACTGCAGGGTGTAAGATGCTGCAGGGAAAGCATACATGGAGCGACACAACCAAGTGGCGGGCATAGTGTACAGAAACATCTGTGCAGAGTACGGGCTGGAGACCCCAAGGTCAAGGTGGGAAACACCTCCGAAGGTTGCGGAGAATGACCGAGCCAAGATCCTGTGAGACTTCCAGATACAGACTGACAGAATGGTGATGAACCAACCAGACATAGTGGTGGTGGATAAGCAACAGAACAGAGCCGTGGTGGTGGACATTGCAATACCAAGAGATGGTAACATCAGGAAAAAGGAACACGAGAAACTAGAGAAATACCAGGGGCTCAAGGAAGAGCTGGAGAAGGCCTGGAAGGTGAAGGCATCAGTGGTGCCCGTGGTGATCGGAGCACTCAGGGCTGTAACCCCCAAACTGGAGGAGTGACTACAACAGATCCCAGGAAAAACATCAGACATCTCAGTCCAGAAAAGCGCAGTACAGGAACAGCAAAGATACTGCAGAACTCTCAAGCTCCCAGGCCTCTGGTAGAGGACCCGAGCTGGATGAGAGAGAGAGATGTGTATATATATATATATATATATATATATATATATATATATATATATATATATATATATATATATATATATTAGGGTTGTCAAACGATTAATTTTCTTGATCGCAACTAATCTCAGAAATTTCATAGTTAATTGCGATTAATCGTGATTTATTTTGCATGTTTAAAATTGTTATCTTGCAGTAAGACCGTTCAAATCTAAAGTTAAACTCGCAATGCAAAGTATTTCTCACCATTTTTTTTATTTCAAAAAAGTGCAGAGAAAGGAAAAAGTAACAATGAACCAGTAATAGTGCTTACTTTGAGAAATTGTAAATAAATGATTGAAGCCCGCTCGAGCTGCCTACGGATGCGTAGAAGGAACAAAATACTAGCAAACTCAAAATAGCGCGTTTAACCGACAATGAGTTTAATTAATACAACCAAATGAGCTGCATATGGATGGTAGGATTGCAGAAAATGCTGGCAAACTCTGATCGCGATTTAAAAAATTGTTCGCGATCATAACTCTAATCGCGATTAATCGCGATTAACGCGTTAATATTCCCAGCCCTAATATATATATATATATATATATATATATATATATATATATATATATATATATATATATATATATATATATATAAAATTTCTCTCTCTCCCTCTCTTAGACCAGTCGAGGTCTTGACTGGTCTATCTCCTCCCTCTGGATTGCATAAATCTGAGTATTTTTCTGTGTCACCTCCACAGCTCAGCGCCTGCTTTATTGCTGTATACACAGGTTTATGGAGTGGTTTGAATGGCCCTACACACAGGCCCGTTCATAAACACTACATTAAGCTAGGCTATTATAAGCACTAATTGTTGAGGGATCATTCTTGCACTGCTACAGGAGACAAGCTAAACCCACATCATTGGGCTTAGAATGTGGTGTGCTTCTAAATACATACATGGAGTTCTTGTTTTGGTTAAAGCTGTTACTGTGTAACTTTTCTGGTGAGGGATCTGCCATCTTCTTGTCTTTAGATCTTACATCTCTACCTGGAATGTTTCTCCCCTCTACACCAGACATATACACCAATATCAAAGACGCTTACACCTCCGCCCCCCTCCCCCCGCTCGGCCGCTCGGATCACTGTCTGGTCTACCTGCTCCCGCAATACACACCCAGGGTGCGGAAAGAACCTGTGCGGAAGCGGTCTGTGAAGCTTTGGACTCAGGAGGCCTGTGAGAGTCTGAGAGACTGTTTCCAGAACACTGACTGGGACATTTTCACTGACTCTCATGGAGACGACATCAACGGCCTGACCCATTGCATCACAGACTATATCAACTTCTGCGTGGAGAACACTGTGCCAACCAGGAGGGTACGGTGTTTCCCCATCAACCACCCCTGGGTCACCCCTGAGCTTAAAGCCCTCCTGAACCAGAAGAAAAGGGCTTTCAACTCAGGGGACAGAGAGGAGCAGAAAAGGGTCCAGAGAGAGCTTCAGTGGAGGATCCGACGGGCCAAAAAGGACTATGGGAGGAAGATGGAGGAGCAGCTGGCCCAAAACAACGCACGGGGCGTGTGGAGAGGACTGAGGAGCATGTCTGGTTTTGGACAGAGTGGCAGAGGGACAGCTGATGGCGATCAGCGCTGGGCGGACGAATTAAACTGTTACTTTAACAGGTTTAATGCGCCCCCCACCCCCTCTGCCGACTCCCCCCTCCTCCTCTTCACACCTTCCCGGGCCAGTAGGCATACCCCCCTTCCCCCTCACACGGACTCAACCCAGCACCAGCCCCCCTCCACCCCCCACCACCACCACCCCCCGCAGTCCACCCCAGCCCCCCCTCACTCCCCCCTCTCCATCACA